>JAZHRO010000014.1:135790000-136315000 GCA_037157565.1 Thalassia testudinum | reverse complement strand
AGGGCGAGCTCGCCGGGAGCGGCTTGGCCGGCCGGCGGAGGGCGCAGGGGGCGCAGAGCGTCGCGGAGAGAAACCTGCTGCGGGCGGAGCAGCGGACGCGCGAGGTGCGACGCGGGCGGCGTCGCGAGCGGAGGCCGAGCAAGGTTCTGATTCTGGAAAAATTTCCAGAATCAGACGTCTGGACTGGTATCCAGACGGCAAGGTCGACGTCTGAGAGATCATACAGACGTCTGAAAGGTGAGTTTCCGCTTTCTTCTTCTTTTGTCGACTGACCGTACTGAGGGAGGGGGGTTGGCTGTGCGCAGGTGGTCTGATTCGTCATCCTTTGCGAATCAGACGTCTGGAAGTTGTACCAGACGGCGGGAGTGACCTCCAGACGTCCGTAGTGACCATCGGACGTCTGGGATCTAGGAGAGACGTCCCCACAGACTTCTGGACGTCCGGGGAACCAAGCCGAACAGGTAATTCTCTGATCCACCGTTTAAGACGTCTGGAAGGAGTTCCAGACGTCTGATTTTGCACAGTATTGTCTTTCTCGACCCGTTTAGGGCCCGTTTGGGCTCCGTTTTCCGCGATTCGAGTTGCGTTCGTTTCAGAATTTATTCCTCTACCCGCCTACAGTAGCTATACATTGTTTTGAGACACTCCTTGTGTTTGATCCTTGTGATAGGACCTCGTTCGGTTGCAGTCTTGAGAGTCGCGGAGGCGCGCGGGATTCCCGACCACGCCCCCATTACTCCCGTTGTACCTGGTAGAGTGGTTTTAAGTATTAATAAAATCTGTTAAAGTATGGAACCATAACTAGAACCTAGGGCATTGCATGAATCCTAGGAATGAGAAATATATGGAATGATAGCTCCTAGGTGTTGCATGAATCCTAAGGCCGAAAAACTAGATTGTATGATAGATCCTAGGATATGGCATGAATCCTAGGATGGAAAAACTAGTGGAATGTACATTACTGCAGTCTTGGAAAAATGGAAAGGAATATATAAAGCTGCCTGTAAATTTAATTAACAGCTGCCTGTTATGCATAAAGAATCATGTTGAGATCATGGAATGTGAGAACGAGAATCTGGAAAGTGAAACATATGATGTTCTGAGATAAAGAGCTGGAACCCTACGGGGAATTAGGAGTGGAACTCCTGGAAAGAAAAGGAATGGAACTGAGATGTAGTTTGTACTGTCTCTTGGGTACGCAGTACCAAGGGAAGTACCTGTACCTGTTTTAGTGCAGAGTGGGGCCAGCCGCCCCAGGGACCCGGGGTTAGGCTTGGCCGCTCTGTACCGACTTGTTGGCCCTCGTGTACGTAGTACCGAGGAGAGCTAGTAGTGTTAGGAGAGTACTAGCTACCCCACGGGCCCCGGGGTTCTGCTAGCCTCCTTCACCGACTTGTTAGGCCCACTAGGGCAAACCAGGGTAGTCAGGCGAGGGTGCGCGGACTGTGGAGGGGCAAGGCCCCGGTTTGGTTACTGTGGAGGGGTTGGACCCCTGTTACTGAGAGGGCTCTGCCCTGGTTCCGTGCTGTGCTTTGGGCGCACCCGTTAACGGAAACGACTGACCGCGTGCCAGTACGGGCTAGCTACCTGTGCGTTTATCGCGCGTGCCGTAGTCACCGTTACGTCTGTCAGTGACCTTGGGGTGGTTGACTGAGGGTAGGATCACCACGGGGGACTCTCCCGGCCAGGAGAGCACCACGTGCTACTTCTACTGTTGGAAAAGACTGCAATCAAGATCGTCCCACGAGGACATTCGAGATCAAGTAAAGGATCTGAGAGTAAATGAAATAGTGAGAAAAATTGAAAGATGTAAATAAAGGAAGTAATAGAACATAACAGCTACTGTACACTCTACTGTTGCCTTTAGTTAGTTTGCCACTCTACTCAGCGTTTTGCTGACGTGTTACACTCGTTACCTTTTTCAGGACCAGGTGTTGAGCAGCCAGGGTCGACGGCTGCAGAGGACGCTGGGCCGAGTAGGGTCCAGTAGAGTTACCGCAGCTTTGTACCTTCTTTTTGTTTCTGTTCTAGTGAGTAGTTTTGTTTCCGCTGTACCTTCTTTACCTGCAGTTTTTGTTATATGATAAATGTTGCTTTACTGTTGTGGTGGTACCTACTGTAGTAGTTTCTTTCCTTACTGCTGTACTTCTTACTGTTAGTTATATTCATGCTGAATGTGGTTTATTTTACTGTCTTTTGGTTACTTCCTCGTTGGACGACTGGGTCTTGGGATTAGTCGAGTCGGTCCGGTTCTCGTGTCTCGTAGGGACTCGGGAATCGGGTCGTTACAAGATGGTATCAGAGCAAGGTCGTCCCGAGAAGTGAATCAACTGACTGGAAAATAACCAATTCACATGTTTATAACTAGAGTAGCCACCACAACATATCTCTTGACATGAGCTCTTAGAAGTGTTGTTAGGTACCGTCTGTTTTGACGTTTCCGTTTTGTTTCGCGTCTCCTTGCAGGAGATGCCTCGTCGTGGGACTGGCGAGACTGGCCGCGGGCGCGGCCGAGGGCGAGGTCGGCGAGGTGGACGTGCTGTCGTTGACGTCTCGGTGGACCAGCCACCACTCCCTGGCATCCAGGCCCAGGACCTCGCCAGACTGATACGGGATATTGTACGAGAGGAGCTCCACCCACCGCCCCGAGCACCTCCTCCTGGGGTTGCAGAGGGGGAGTCCTCTGTGGGACCACGCGACGGACGCGGCGCCGGACACGAGGGAGGGGATGGGCCCCTGCCGCCCCCACCTTCCTCCGACACTTCTGTACACGAGGCACCTTCGCCTGGAGGTGCACCAGCACCTCCCCTACAGCACCACTTCGAGCTTTTCGGACAGTTCCGGAAGCTGAAGCCCCCCTCCTTCAAGGGGGATGAGGACCCGACCGAGGCAGAGGACTGGCTTGAGCAGCTGGAGAAGATCTTCGACACCCTTCGCCCCCCGGTGGAGTGCCGCGTGGCCTTTGCCACGTACCAGCTGGAGAGTGCGGCACACCGGTGGTGGAGGGCGGTCCGGGGACAGGAGAGGGACGAGCCGACGTGGGACCAGTTCGTCACCCTCTTCTGCGAGCAGTACTTTCCCCAGACGTGGCAGGACCAGAGGAGGCGGGAGTTCCACACTCTCCGCCAAGGGACGATGACCGTGAGCGCGTACCGCACGCGTTTCTTGGAGCTGTCCCGCTTTGCAGCGACAGCGGTAGCCACTGAGGAGGAGCGCCTTTGGAGGTTCACCGAGGGGCTCCGGCCTGCGATCCGGGGGTATGTCAAACCCCTGAAGCTGCCGACGTTTTCGAGGGTGGTAGAGGCAGCCATGACTTACGAGGAGACCAACCCGTCCGCGCGAGAGACCGACGGCGGGCGGAAGAGGCCCTTTCAGCCAGACTTCTCACAGGGCCGGCGAGAGCGGAGACACGTGGCGTCCGCAGGAGAGCCGTCACGTTGTGCAGGGCCATCAGTGGCCTTTGGGGGCCCTCGACAGGGGCCAGTCGCCAGCACCGGACCCCCGCCTAGCCGACAGCAGGGACTCACTGAGGGCGGGAGTCGGGTTCCCCTCTGCTACCAGTGTGGCCAGCCGGGCCACGTCAGGAGGGACTGCCCATCTAGGGCAGGAGGTCAGCAGATACTTCCCGCGCAGAGCACTGGAGGGCGCGCAAGAGGCCGCGGTTTCCAGGCGCGAGGAGGAGGACCGCAGTCGCGAGGAGGGTACCGGCCGGCACCTACCCGTCCGACGCAGAGTGTGGCTGCTTCGTCCGCACCTAGAGCTGAGGGGTGTATCAACGCCCTAACACACAGGGACGCCATAGCTTCGGGATCCGTGGTAGCAGGTATGGTTTCAGTTTCTGGCAGACTCGTTTACACGCTTTTCGATTCCGGCGCTACGCACTCGTTTGTCGCAGACAGTTTCGCAGTTAGTTTGGACCAGGATTATACATTGCTAGAGAACCCGTTCGTAATCAGAGGTCCGAGTGGTCAGCTGTTTGTAGCTGAGGAGGTGTACACGGGTTGCGGGGTCAGCATCGGGGGACACAGCCTGCCAGCTGACCTGATTATGATACAGATGGAGGACTTTGGAGTGATTCTGGGGATGGATTGGCTGTCCGCTTACCACGCCTTGGTAGACTGTTTTGAGAGGAAGATTGTCTTCTCCATTCCGGAGTTGCCTTCCTTCGAGTTTCACGGGCAGCCAGTGGATGGAGGTTTCAGGTGCATTTCGGCACTTCGGGCGGCGAGACTTTTGAGCCAGGGGTGTGAGGGCTTCTTAGCTTGTGTGGTGGCAGAGCACAGCCCCGTGGCAGACTTCCAGAGCATCCCGGTGGTCAGAGAGTACCCCGACGTGTTTCCAGACGAGTTACCAGGACTACCGCCCGAGCGTGAGATCGAGTTTGAGATCTCACTAGTACCAGGGACCAACCCCATCTCCACCGCGCCATACAGGATGGCACCGCTTGAGCTGCGAGAGCTCAAGTCTCAGTTGCAGGACCTTTTGGAGAAGGGTTTCGTGAGGCCCAGTGCGTCTCCCTGGGGAGCCCCGGTACTGTTTGTGAAGAAGAAGGATGGGACCCTACGCCTTTGTGTGGACTACCGACAGCTGAATAGGGTCACCATCAAGAACAGATATCCGCTGCCGAGGATTGACGATTTGTTTGACCAGTTGCGGGGTGCCACGGTGTTTTCCAAGATCGACTTGAGGTCTGGATACCACCAGTTGAGGATCAGGGAGACCGACGTCTCCAAGACAGCTTTCCGCACCCGCTACGGACACTACGAGTTTTTGGTCATGCCGTTTGGGCTGACCAATGCCCCCGCTGCTTTCATGGACCTGATGAACCGGGTGTTCAGACCGTACTTGGACCAGTTTGTGGTGGTTTTCATAGATGATGTACTCATCTATTCTAGAGATCGGACGCAGCACGGACAGCACTTGCGGATGGTTCTGGACACTCTGAGACGACGCAGGCTGTACGCCAAATACAGCAAGTGCGAGTTCTGGTTGAGGGAGGTGACCTTTTTGGGTCATGTGATCTCTGGAGACGGCCTGGCGGTGGATCCCGCCAAGGTCGAGGCAGTGCTCAGGTGGGAGAGACCGCGTTCAGTCACTGAGATTCGCAGTTTCCTGGGACTGGCAGGTTACTACAGACGGTTCATCAGAGGGTTTTCGCAGATTGCACGACCTATGACACAGTTGACTCGGAAGGATGTGCCTTTCACTTGGACAGACGCCTGTGAGGCGTGTTTTCTGGAGCTGAAGGAGAGGTTGACCTCGGCTCCCGTGCTCACCATTCCTGACAGTAGTGGCGGGTTCGTCGTGTACACGGACGCTTCCTTGCAGGGGTTAGGAGGTGTGCTCATGCAGAGGGGTCACGTGGTCGCTTACGCTTCGCGGCAACTGAAGCCCCATGAGCATACCTACCCTACCCACGACCTAGAGTTGGCAGCTGTTGTCTTCGCGCTGAAGACATGGAGGCATTACTTGTACGGTGAGACCTTCGAGATTTTTACAGATCACAAGAGCCTCAGATATCTTTTTGACCAGAAGGAGCTCAACATGAGACAGAGACGTTGGTTGGAGCTCCTGAAGGACTACGACTGCAGCATCTCCTACCACCCGGGAAAGGCCAATGTGGTGGCTAACGCCTTGAGCCGTAAGGCGCCCGCACGCTTGGCCAGTCTACAGTTACAGAGTTGGAGCCTTTTGGAGGAGGTGGGCAGTTGGCGACCTCTAGAGTTACGAGGGTACTGTGGGGCAGTGACGGTGACACGGCAGACCAGACCAGAGTTGATAGACCGCATCATCACGGGACAGATGGCCGATCCGTACTTGCAGTCTTTGCGCGACAGAGTACTGTCAGGGGACCCAGGGGACTTCTCTTTCACAGACCAGGTGTTACGCTTGAGGGGACGGCTGTGCGTCCCCAGAGACGAGGAGCTGTTGAGAGAGCTCCTGACTGAGGCACACGGTTCCAGATTCACCATACATCCCGGAAACACGAAAATGTACCATGACTTGAGACGCGAGTTCTGGTGGAGAGGGATGAAGCGGGATGTGGGTGAGTTCGTGCAGCAGTGCTTAGTGTGCCAGCAGGTGAAAGCCGAGCATCAGAGGCCTGCAGGGCCGCTTCAGCTGCTTCCAGTGCCAGAGTGGAAGTAGGAGAGCATCACCATGGACTTGGTGGTGGGCTTACCTGTTACCCAGCGAGGACACGACGCGGTCTGGGTAATAGTGGATAGATTGACGAAGACGGCACGATTCTTGCCGATCCGAGTCACTTTGGGACCAGCACAGTTGGCAGAGAGGTATATCCGTGATGTGGTGCGACTACACGGAGTTCCGCGGGAGATCGTATCCGACCGGGATACCCGCTTTACGTCCCAGTTTTGGGCTGAGTTTCAGCAGGCTTTGGGGACGAGGTTGAGGTTTAGCACGGCCTACCACCCCCAGACGGACGGACAGTCGGAACGCACGATACAGACACTTGAGGATCTTTTGCGTGCCTGTGTACTAGACTGGAGGGGCTCTTGGGAGGAGCACCTACCCCTGGCAGAGTTTGCATACAACAACAGTTATCACTCGAGCATCGGCATGGCTCCCTACGAGGCTCTGTACGGACGGAAATGCACGGCACCCTTGAGTTGGGTTGAGGTGGGGACCAAGTGGGAGGTTGGCCCCAGGTTGATCCGGCAGAGTCAGGAGGTAGTTGAGCAGATCCACAGACGACTCCGCACTGTCAGGAGCAGACAGAAGAGCTACGCAGATCGCAGACGCAGAGAGGTGCAGTTCGAGGTCGGGGACCACGTCTTTCTTCGTGTTTCGCCCATGAAGGGCTTACAGCGGTTTGGGGTGAGAGGAAAGCTCGCGCCGAGGTTCGTGGGGCCCTTCGAGGTCCTGGAGCGGGTTGGACCCGTTGCTTACAGACTTGCCCTTCCCCCGCAGCTTTCTGGTGTGCACGACGTGTTCCACGTGTCCAACCTCAGGAAGTACGTAGCCGATCCCAGCCACGTACTGAGTCACGAGAGCGTCGAGGTGAGCGACGACCTGACCTACCCCGAGCGGCCAGTGCAGATCCTAGACCGAGCCGTCCGCAGGTTGAGACGAAAGCAAGTACCCCTGGTAAAGGTTTTGTGGAGGAGCCAGCGGTACGAGGAGGCTACCTGGGAGCCTGAGGCGGCAATGCGGGAGCGGTACCCAGAGCTTTTCGCGGGTACGTCTTTTCGGACTGGCTTCGGTCCTCTTTGAGTTTGTTATGGTTATTTGGACATCTTTTTCCCGCACCCTAGTTGGCTCAAGTTTCGGGGACGAAACTTCCTTTGAGTTTGTTATATTGTAACGAGCGCGTGACCCAGACGTCTTTTAAGACGTCTGGGAGGTGGCCCACACGTCTGTAAAGACGTCTGGGAGGTGGCCCAGACGTCTGTAAAGACGTCTGGGATCACATCCAGACGTCTGACCAGACGTCCGGTATAGTTTACAGACGTCTGGCGAACAGTTATGCTCGCACGGGATATTCGTCTGCGCGCCTGTGCGCGCAGACCTGCGATCCTGCATCTTCCTCTGCGGCTGCAGGCGACTGCGACCGTCTCTCTCTCCTCTCCGCGCGGCGTTAAAAGGGGGGGGCGCGCCTCCCCTCCCGTCTCCACCATCTTCCTCCTTCTCTCCTGCCTGTGCGCGAGAGCGAGCGGACGCGAGGGCGCAACGGCAGCGGCAGCCGCAGTAGGCGCGGAGGAGCTGCGGTGTGCGAGGGCGGGGCTCTGCCGTGAGGGCGAGCTCGCCGGGAGCGGCTTGGCCGGCCGGCGGAGGGCGCAGGGGGCGCAGAGCGTCGCGGAGAGGGACCTGCTGCGGGCGGAGCAGCGGACGCGCGAGGTGCGACGCGGGCGGCGTCGCGAGCGGAGGCCGAGCAAGGTTCTGATTCTGGAAAAATTTCCAGAATCAGACGTCTGGACTGGTATCCAGACGGCAAGGTCGACGTCTGAGAGATCATACAGACGTCTGAAAGGTGAGTTTCCGCTTTCTTCTTCTTTTGTCGACTGACCGTACTGAGGGAGGGGGGTTGGCTGTGCGCAGGTGGTCTGATTCGTCATCCTTTGCGAATCAGACGTCTGGAAGTTGTACCAGACGGCGGGAGTGACCTCCAGACGTCCGTAGTGGCCATCGGACGTCTGGGATCTAGGAGAGACGTCCCCACAGACTTCTGGACGTCCGGGGAACCAAGCCGAACAGGTAATTCTCTGATCCACCATTTAAGACGTCTGGAAGGAGTTCCAGACGTCTGATTTTGCACAGTATTGTCTTTCTCGACCCGTTTAGGGCCCGTTTGGGCTCCGTTTTCCGCGATTCGAGTTGCGTTCGTTTCAGAATTTATTCCTCTACCCGCCTACAGTAGCTATACACTGTTTTGAGACACTCCTTGTGTTTGATCCTTGTGATAGGACCTCGTTCGGTTGCAGTCTTGAGAGTCGCGGAGGCGCGCGGGATTCCCGACCACGCCCCCATTACTCCCGTTGTACCTGGTAGAGTGGTTTTAAGTATTAATAAAATCTGTTAAAGTATGGAACCATAACTAGAACCTAGGGCATTGCATGAATCCTAGGAATGAGAAATATATGGAATGATAGCTCCTAGGTGTTGCATGAATCCTAGGGCCGAAAAACTAGATTGTATGATAGATCCTAGGATATGGCATGAATCCTAGGATGGAAAAACTAGTGGAATGTACATTACTGCAGTCTTGGAAAAATGGAAAGGAATATATAAAGCTGCCTGTAAATTTAATTAACAGCTGCCTGTTATGCATAAAGAATCATGTTGAGATCATGGAATGTGAGAACGAGAATCTGGAAAGTGAAACATATGATGTTCTGAGATAAAGAGCTGGAACCCTACGGGGAATTAGGAGTGGAACTCCTGGAAAGAAAAGGAATGGAACTGAGATGTAGTTTGTACTGTCTCTTGGGTACGCAGTACCAAGGGAAGTACCTGTACCTGTTTTAGTGCAGAGTGGGGCCAGCCGCCCCAGGGACCCGGGGTTAGGCTTGGCCGCTCTGTACCGACTTGTTGGCCCTCATGTACGTAGTACCGAGGAGAGCTAGTAGTGTTAGGAGAGTACTAGCTACCCCACGGGCCCCGGGGTTCTGCTAGCCTCCTTCACCGACTTGTTAGGCCCACTAGGGCAAACCAGGGTAGTCAGGCGAGGGTGCGCGGACTGTGGAGGGGCAAGGCCCCGGTTTGGTTACTGTGGAGGGGTTGGACCCCTGTTACTGAGAGGGCTCTGCCCTGGTTCCGTGCTGTGCTTTGGGCGCACCCGTTAACGGAAACGACTGACCGCGTGCCAGTACGGGCTAGCTACCTGTGCGTTTATCGCGCGTGCCGTAGTCACCGTTACGTCTGTCAGTGACCTTGGGGTGGTTGACTGAGGGTAGGATCACCACGGGGGACTCTCCCGGCCAGGAGAGCACCACGTGCTACTTCTACTGTTGGAAAAGACTGCAATCAAGATCGTCCCACGAGGACATTCGAGATCAAGTAAAGGATCTGAGAGTAAATGAAATAGTGAGAAAAATTGAAAGATGTAAATAAAGGAAGTAATAGAACATAACAGCTACTGTACACTCTACTGTTGCCTTTAGTTAGTTTGCCACTCTACTCAGCGTTTTGCTGACGTGTTACACTCGTTACCTTTTTCAGGACCAGGTGTTGAGCAGCCAGGGTCGACGGCTGCAGAGGACGCTGGGCCGAGTAGGGTCCAGTAGAGTTACCGCAGCTTTGTACCTTCTTTTTGTTTCTGTTCTAGTGAGTAGTTTTGTTTCCGCTGTACCTTCTTTACCTGCAGTTTTTGTTATATGATAAATGTTGCTTTACTGTTGTGGTGGTACCTACTGTAGTAGTTTCTTTCCTTACTGCTGTACTTCTTACTGTTAGTTATATTCATGCTGAATGTGGTTTATTTTACTGTCTTTTGGTTACTTCCTCGTTGGACGACTGGGTCTTGGGATTAGTCGAGTCGGTCCGGTTCTCGTGTCTCGTAGGGACTCGGGAATCGGGTCGTTACATCGACCCTGGGCCTAAAAGTGACAAGATAAAATCAAGTAGGCCAGGTTAAAAATTTTGTAAAGAGATGGTTAGGTCCGATTTAGGTTAACCACTATACACATTTCAACGATAAAATCACCATATTAACAACCTATCTAGGTCCGACCATACAGTAGACCTGTGAGGAGGCGTGGAAGATCTCTCCTACTGAAACACATCTCACTAGAATGAGAGAGGAATCGAGTAGACTCATGATGGCATTGGCGACGTTCAAGCCAAGAGAAGGACAGGATAGATTTGAATGGAAGAGGGAAGTTTATGCACCAACTAAGACCTATGAGATCCTATGTGATATGTAGGGGGATGATGTCCACCAGCACATATGCTCCCAAGTTTAGAAGTTGAAGATTCCATTGACGTTACAGATCTTTCTATGGTTAGCCAGGTGAGGACTGGTTACAAGTTCGTATAGGAGGAGAACTTTGTGGGCTACTGCTATCTAGTGTCCTCTATGTGGCTATGAGGAGGACGACACTTGCACCTGTTTAGTGCGTGCTTGGTAACTAATGAAGTGTGGAGTAGGTTTTTCCATTTTTCCCTACCCACGTGGGATATCTTGTGGTCTAGTTTTCTATTTGTTGACAAGCCACGTGTGTATATGACTGTTGTTCCTTAGGCCGTGTGGAAGGCTAGGAATGATGCGATGTTTAATGGTGGTAATGTGTGGGTGGAGAATATATGTGGTGATGTAGAGTCGAGTGCCAAGATGTCATTGGATACTTCGTAATTATTTCTATTAATGAATAAACCTAGATGACTAATGTAAACGGCAGTAGTCCTTTCTCTTTGTTAAAAAAAGGATCCTTGGAAATGATTGGGATTCTCAAAGGTTTATATAGTATGAGCTCTAACCCCCAAGGCACTGTTTGGGTCCTAGGTTTGAGGTCCATATCCTCTACTTCTTGGGTTTTAACCTGGGGGGAATTTAGCTCGTGTTTTGTCACAAAAACCTAAGATGTGATCAATTTCGTCAAGAGAGGGGAGCGGAATTGATGCATCCCATGGTCTATCTCACTGTGCATATCTCGTGTGTTGCGATGTGTGTTTCCCTCTAATTACACAGCAATCATAGGACTTAATTAACTTAAATTATGTTAGAACCCAGCTTAACTTATGAATAGTGCATTCATAAGTTGCTTATCATGTATTGCATTCTTTTATTTAGCTGTACATATAATAATGCCATTTTATTGTACAAATTGATGGTTATTCTTGTTCACAGGTAATATGGAGCTCAAAAGCTGTCCCAAGCTAAATAAAGATGGATAGGAGTAGAAGCTGCAGTAGAGCTAGGGCTGAACCCCTGGAATAAAGACCAGAAGAGAGAAAGAAAGAGACAAGAAGATCTTTCGCTTAGAATAAGTGTAGAAAAAGAAAGAGAAGAACTAGGATTTCCCTATCCTATCCTTATAACCCTAGGATAACCTTATCCTAGTGCCTATCCCTAAACCACCTCCCTATTAGGATATTTGAGCTCAAAAGCAAAAAACATGTATAACACTATCCATGTGCTTATCCACCCTATCCATAGTCCTATCCTATTATTCACAACCCTAACCCACTTATCCAATACCTAATCCCTAACCTAGAAACCTATTTAGGTCCATACCACAACTAATTGACTCAGTTTGAGTTAATTGGGTTAGCCACTAGTCAACTGGGTCCAGCGGGACCTAATTGGACTAACCCTAAGTTGATTAGACTCACTTGGGTCTAATCAGACCCAACCTAAACCTAGTAGACTCAACAACATCCAATCAGGTGCAGTACAACCTGATTGGGTGCACCCAATTCTAATTAGGTTCAGTAGAACCTAATTGGATCAAGTCCAACCCTACTATGTCTAATTGGACTCAATGAGATTAATCAGAACTAACCCTAACCTAAATGGGTGCACACCTACTTGCTTGGGTGCATTTGATTTCAATCAGGTTCACCTAAAACCTAATTGAGTAAAACCCAACCCACACAAGTTTAATTAGGTTTATTGGAACCTATTTAGACTCAACTATGACTTATTTAGACCTAGCCTTAACCTAATTAGGATTAGCCTAACCCAATGATACACACACACGCAATTGGACTAGGACCAACCTAGTTAGACTTAACCTATTAGACCATAGGGTTAACCCAACCTAATTAGATCCTATTCCTACAACCTAATTGAATATCTAACCGTACGGATATGATCAGGGCAACGATCAGAGTCCAATGCCTCCGAAATCACCTTAATTGGACCTCCATAGCATCATATACAATCTGAAGAAGACCAACGGATAAGAGAGAAGGTGATGTGAATCAGAGCCTTAAACAACAAATCCAACCGCATGGATGGGTTGTAGTTGACAATTGCAGTCCAACGACATGAAAGTCGACCCAATTTGACTTTCGTAGTGCCACCTATGATGAAAGATGGACAATCTAGATGATGCCACATGGTGCCATCCAGACCGACTACCCCTCCCCTCCTCGTCCACGCCATCAATCCTCAGCCGTTGGATCAAGATCCAACGATTGAGAAGTTCCCTCCACTGCATCTTCACATCCTCTAAAGGATGAGATCTCAAAAGATCATATCCGTTGGATTTCTATCCAATGATTGTGATCTCACATGATCGTGACCTTTACATTTCATCCAATAGTGCAAGCATGCCCTTGGCACAGTGGTGGAGGACGTGCGCTCTCAAAGGGTGACGCACCTTCGAGTCCCCTTGCACCTCAAATCCTCGTCGCGCCCATGTGCAAATTCAGCCTTGCGATCTTCATCGCACGACTCAAATTGATCCATGCAACCCCTAGTGGTGAGATCGCAGTAGTAATGCGTGCTCCTCATGCGTTACTAACCGCACAATCAACATCAAGCGACGGAGGTGCAACCATGTGCCAGCACAAATGAGAAGCATGCCTCACACTCGATCTCACTCGCAATTTGGCACGTGCTCAAGGCTGTAGATCGCGCATCAAACAACCCTTTCTCCCTCATCGCAACACCATCTATACTTTGCACGCAATCTCAAGTGTACACTCTCATGTGATCTCAACCATCCATTAGCGATCGAGCAGTTGTGGGAGCTCCACACCTTGCCAACGCAGTGCTAAGCATGCGTGCGCATGCTGCGCGAGTTGGCCGGGCATGCACATGGGCTTGGCATGCGCGAGCATGTCCTGGGTGCGGCTTTGAATGCCCAACCATGCCAAGTGATTTGCCACCACCTATATAAACCCCTCTGCATCCCCCATTCTCAAATCATCCCTTCCTTCTCCATTCTCACCTTCTCCAAAGCTCTAAGAGCTATCTAAAGCTAGTCCCAAGACCAGGATGCTCCATTAGAGTAGAAAATTAATTTTTATTCCATCTCTCTCAACTCCATTTGTGGAGCACCCGTGGTCGTCTTCTCACCCCCATTCTAGAAGTGGATCTCGCTACGACGCCGTCCTACTTCGACCTCCTATCTTTTGTCTTCATCCTACCTCCTCTAGCTCCTCATCACCTTCTTCCGAGCGTCACGTCAACGCAACACGTCCCCAAAGTTGCCAACAAGGGGGATTCTCTCTCTTCTTCTTTTTATTGCTTTCTAAAGTAGATTTTTATTTCTACATCTCGCTTGTAATAAGCATATGAATTACATATATAATATATGTTTGTCTCTCTCTCTCTCATTCTGCTGGTAGAGTAGTTAGGTAGAATTATTCCAACCTGATTTCTGCCTTGTAAAAACATCAAAAAATATAAAATCACAAAATACCAAAAAGAAATAAAACAAGCGCGGATTTCTCTAAAATCAAATGTTGCCTCCCTGTGTTCGACCCGGGACTCACCGAGTCTCGGTTATTTTTATTTGATAGTCAGATTTTCACGACTACAATGATAAGTTTTCCAAACTCTGATTTTTCCTCTTAAATTTTCGAGCGATCATTTTGGCACCATTGCTGGGGAGGCAATGGTCTTTGTTTTTTCCCGTGTTTCCCACACTTACCTAACTTTTATCTCACTTTTCTCCTCTCTTGTTGAGATTGCATTTACTCTTTTGTGGCAAGCCAAAGCAGTATAGATTGGAGTAAAGTGCTGGTATAAGTTTTGTAAGTCCACCTCCACTTCCCTACCCCTAGATTTCATTCCATACTAAAATAACTCAGTCCGAATCGACTTAGGTGTTCGAATAAACCCTAGCTAGATTCTGTGTTGTTTGTCACTCCACTCACCTCACCTACCCACATATATATATATAAATAAATAATTCTTCTACTCTGATTATGGGAACTAATCTGAAATATACACACATTAATGCCCACAACTCTCGACCTAAGGCACACCACTCTACCTTGATTCTATCAATTAACTGGAATCTAACCTGTGGATCTGGTACACATTAACTCAATACACACATAAGTGAGTAGAAATCTGAATAGGTTAAACATTTTTTGTGTTCCTTAATTAGTGGAGCAACAAGGCCAATTGTTTGAGTTGTTTGGGCCGCACCACTTAATATAAAATTGATCCATCGAGTAGCTACCCCTTAGGACTCAATTGTTAGGGTTGAACCAGGCACACCACATTATTTTTTTGATTCGTAAAGGAATATATCTTCATCTGTGCTTTCAAAACCTGGTGTGCTTCACTGAACCTAATTGAAAGAACCTAATGATTGAACCCTAAAAGCTACTAAACAAGGTTAAACCCTAAAAGACATCATAAAATAACGTTGTTTGCAAACCCTAGTTGTGCACACACATACATTGAAACTGATTTTTAAGGGCACAACCCATTAACAGGGACCATCACATTCCCAAGCACATTCAAACCTAAGCCTAATTAAACTGAGTAGACATTGTTGGTGCAAGAGCACCACGATCGTTTGTTTTGATGAAAACAAAACACGTGTCATTTAACATTTGCACTTGGAGTCTTAGATTTCAGGCAAATTGCAAATGGAGACGTGACCAGACAAAGTTCGAGCTCGCATCCAGGATGGATTGGAGGAGCTTGATGGAAAACAGAGGAGATTCGCGAGGAGCGATAAATTGAAGAAGGAAGGAGATGAAGAATAGGATATATTTCCTTCTCTTGTACTCCTTGTATTTTTCGTTTCTTTTGTTGCTCTTTATTTTTGTTACTTAGATTCATGTTAAAGAGCCTCAAAGTACCCTAACAGTAGTCCTAGGAACATAAGCACAACCCTAGGATACTTAGGTTTTCTGTAGAAAACTTAGAAAACCAATATAGGGTTCAACCAGCCTTTTCAGACGTCTAATTCCAAGATTAGACGTCTGATAATGTGCTTTAAGACGTCTGACTGTTGATTCAGACGTCTGATAACATTCAGGCTAGACTTGTTGTTCTATCTGATGAAATTAGACGTCCAGACCTTAGACCAGACGTCTTAAAATACGTCTGATGACTTTGCCAAACGTCCAATTAGTGGACCGTTGGCTGGCTCAGCAAACACTCAAGGATATGACCGTTAGAGCCTTATCAGACGTCCTTAGGCCTTTCCAGACGTCTGATAAATGACCGTTTTGCCTAGGCTGACCCAAAATCTCTTCTCAGAGATTTTCTAGCCATTGCACTCTCTTGGAAATCCATTCCCACGAAAAAGTAGGTTTCCAGACGTCCAGACATAGTGTCAGACGTCCTGTATGTCGTCTGATGGACTTGCACTAGAACCTTGTTTAGATCTGATCCAAGTCAAGAAGAAACCCGCATAAAATCAAACGTATGACCTTATTTTTAGACATCTTAAACTGGCTTCCCAAACATCTGATAACCTTGTCAGTGCAATCATTGTTCCTGATTTCGGCCTGATTCTCTTGGGCTTTGCTCCCAACGGCTATGGAAGCTTTCCAAAGCCTTCCAAAGCTTTCCTAAGGCCTCTATAAATAGAGAGGAACCTCTTGCACACCTAGATAGACAAGACACACCTAGAGACACCAAAAAGACACCTAGATACACTTTCACACTCTTTTGTGTCCAAGAGAAGCCCTTGCTCTCCAAGCTCAAGTTCTACATCTTGAAAGCATCAAACCTTTGCACACCCGCTCTCCCGCCGTAGTTCACGAGAGTGACGTTGCGCAGTCGCGTGGCTCACGCACCCGCGTCATCGATTCGACGCACTCCTTGCAAGGGGAAGTTTTCCTAATTCCTATAGAAGCTAGGTTTAAATCTTTGTTGGCTCTATAGGACTATATTTGTTATTTTACTTTGTTATTTGGTTGGGTATTTGCTTTGCGAATTCCCGTCTCCTTCGTAGGACAAAATCCTTCTCGTGAAGAGAAGGGGTTGAGGAACGCTACCCTCGCACTTGTAGCGTGGTTGTAATTGAGGTTGAATCACCCTCGTTTAAGTGATTCGTTTAGTGGATTTGATCAACTTGGTTGATCGAAAAATCATAACTCGAAGGGTTAGGTGGTGGTTTTCACCCGGTTTAGGTTTTCACCTAAAAATAATTGTGTACTTTGTATGTTTGTCTATTTTGTGAGATTTATATTTTTTCAATTCCACATTTTTTACGTCACGCTGATCTCACCCCCTCCGAGTAGGGAATTACAGACATTGGCCGTAAGGATTGACTCACTCTTCGAGGCTTAGACTAAGATTATTTTCAATTAATCTGCTTCTACTAGTCCATCGATGTCTAACTAGGGGAGTACCATCAAACGACAATAGGTTAGGGGGGTATCAAAGGAACCTAAGGTGTAAGCCAAAGGAAGAACCTTCTCCACAATTCCTTCCTCTAACTGGTCGGATTGACTAGACAGAAGTAGATCAAATCGTTTATAATCTTAAGTTAGGTTCTGGGAGTCTGTAGGTCTTTAGGTTACCCACCTAAGGATAGGTTTGGATTGGTTATTCTGCAGGGCACCTTTCTTTTCTCTGTTCCCCCCCCCCCCCCCCATCTCCATGTATTCTTCCAGCTGTTATTCACACTTCCACTCCTACCCTCCTAACACAACTTATCTCCAAGATGATTACTATCTCAACTTGACCTATGACCACCCATCCACTAGTTGGGATAACTCTGATTGGGGATATGATTCCAGACCTCAGTGTCCAGGGCCTAACCCAAGACTGTGATTACTATCCTTCTCGTGGCTATACTGATTATAGATCTCCATGCTCTTATGAACAACCTGATCTTATCTACAGTCAAGAAGGATATGAGGATTATAACCCATACCCTCCCTAAGATTACACTTCTTATAGGTCACCTGCCTTTAACAAACAACCTAAAATGACCTACTATCAAGGAGGTGTTGCAAGTTGAAAATTGTCGTATTTAGGAAAATATCACGTCATAGTATAATGACTAAAATCGCAACAACAACATTTAAATTTATAATGCTCAAGAAAGACATGAATTCCAAGGTCGTTCACGGGGAGCAAATATGGAATTCAATCACTAGTTGCATTAATAAACAATGAGCACAATAATTAATCACAATAAAGATATGCAATGAATATCAATAAAAAATATATTCAATAATGAGCCAAATTGTATCTCAAAGATCAATGGGATAAAAAAATAATTAGAACCTAAAAATGGTGATTTAAATCACCAATTAATCTCCTCAATCAAGAATATATCCCAATCAATTTCTCTGTCTTAAGCTAAATCAAAAGTTTCAATAGTGGTAACAACCACTTAACCACGTCAGCACAGAGCCAATATCTCCACGTAGTCCCAACCAAGATCAGACCTCAGCCATATACATCAAACGGCTTAAGTGTCTAAGCTTTAGCATAAACCAACTCAGAAATCCACTAAGTGTTAGGTACACTGGCACACACTTCGAGGAGCAATAATGCAAAATCTCCCCCTCACTCCTGATAATCCTCTCCTGTTTCTCAAATCTAGACCGGGTAATCGAATAGGCGGGTAATCAGGAAATCGGGTCGTGTACAGGGGACCAAACTGGAAGGCAGTGATCGTGGGTAAGGTGTGAGAGAGAGAGCGTGAGGTGGGGACCTCGCCCTTGGTGTGAGAGGCAAGCAATTGATGGCACGAAATCCATTTATTCAACATTTGGAATTCTGCGTAAATTAGGTGGGACTTTGTATCCTCCTTCTTCACACACTACAGAGGATTTGAACTTCGAATCGAAACTACTGTTGAGGTATGTTCTTCCAATTAGAAGACTGGAGGGTTCATAGCTTTAGTCCATTTCAATAGAGGGTGGCAATGATGGTGATGACAGCCGGAGGTCGGCGAATAGAGGCGAAGTTGTCGTTGACGGCGGCAAACACCTGCGACAAGGAACACGGGCTCTAAGCCCTAATTAGATAGTTCACGATGATCGCCGTGGGGTGTAGAGTGCGATGGAGGTGGTGATCAAGTGGTTGGAGGCTTGTGGAGGGTGGTTGGAGTTGAGGAAGACGACGGAAGCATAGGTTGTTCAGTGGAGCAAAGGAGTGAGTGAAAATCCCAATAGGTTTAGGGATTTTACTCGTAAGGATGAGTAGAAGGTTGTGGTGGCGGTGGTTGTGTGTTTGGGTATGAGTGTCAGTTGGGTGAAGCTCGACGGTGTAAGCACCTCTATTTTGATGCACCAAAATTATGCTTATTACTAGACTAACATTTCAGGACTATCTCGGATTAAAGTGTCTTTCAAGCCAAGTGCAGATAGTTGCTGATATGTGTCTTTGTATCTTTATTTGAGTCTAGGACATTGTTGTAAGGAACCTCAAATAAAACTCAAAAATAGATTTTTTCGTATCTTTTCAAAACCAAGTTTTTAGGGATACTGATCGACCAAATTAGTTATTTGATCGGCCAAAATACTTTGATTGACCAACCAAGTAAATTGACAGATCAATTAGTGATCAACCAACCACCTTAATTGATTGACCAAATTACCTTTTGATCAACTAATTAACCTTGATTGATCGATCAATTTAACTTCCTATTCAAGCAAAACTTTTAGTAAAAATAGAGGTCGTACACAGCCCACCTACACAACTTTCAAGAGAAATACCTTTCAAAAAGTAGAGCTTCTTGTGCTTATTCCAAAGGCCTCCGCGCCCCATTTTTCACGTTCTTCAAAAGCACGATGCCTCAAACCTCTGCAAAAAATTCAGTTTGATCTTTTATTGAGGTTTCATAGAAGTTATTTCTGTTATTCTATCTTATTGCTTTGATTTACGAATCCAAAGATTGTTGGGAAGATCCGTGGTTATTGTTTTTGCTTCTCTTCAGGATAAAAAGAGAGGTGGTTGTAAGAGGTTGTGCCACCCTCGTTTAAGTGGTACGGTTAGTGGATTGACTAGCTTGGACTAGTTGGAAAAATCCTAAGCTAGGAGACTTAGGTAGTGGTTTTCACCTGATTTGGGTTTCAATTATAAATCAGGTGTACTTGTGCTTGAATCTCTTGTGATTTATTTTTTATCTGTGTATATATTTTTTAAGGCGATACTATTCACCCATCCCCTCTAGTATACATTGTGATTCGCAGGATATCCCCCTACTCTCATTTGGTATTAGAGCCTGCATTGTCCAGGAGATGTCAAAGTTGAATGTTGACACGTACGCTAAGGGTCAATCGGCGGTTCGACCTCATCTATTTGATGGAACAAACTTCGACTATTGGAAGACCATGATGCAGATCTTCCTGAAGTCAATGGACTACGAGGTATGGGATGTCATCGCCTCGAAATACACATGCCCAGAGATCAAGGACAGCATTGCAATCACTCCAGACTAAAAGAAGATGGCTACACACAACGCGAAAGCCATGAACGCCATATTCTGTGATCTCTCCAAAGCAGAATTTAACAGTCTCTGCATGCAAAATCGCACACGAGATATGGAGCATTCTCGAAGTTACCCACGAGGGAACTTCAAAGGTAAAAGAAACAAGGGTAAATCTACAAACCCAGAACTACAAGCTTTTCAGGATGAAGAAAGGGGAGTCGATAAAGGAGATGTTCACAAGATTCATGGACTTCATAAACTCTTTGCGAAATCTTGATCAAGACATTAAGAATGAAGCCCTTGTCAGAAAAATCCTTCGCTCACTCACAAGCGATTGGAAACCAAGACTATAACCATTCAAGAGTCAAAAGATTTGTCCACCCTGAAACTGGACGATCTTATTAGAAGTCTAATGGCGTATGAGGTTCAACTCCAACACATGAGGGATCAAGAAGGAGAAGGATCCAAGAAGAAGATAATAGCTCTTGAAGCTATTCAGGAGTCCGAAGAAACTTCAAGCGGAGAAGAGGAAGACATAGCCCTCCTCTCCAGAAAATTCAGGAAGTTCCTCAAAGATAAGAAGAGCTGGAAGAAGAAGAAAGAAAAAAATCAAGAACGATGCAATCACCTGTTACAACTGTAAGAGAAAGGGACACATTAAGAAGGACTGTCCACTTCTCAGAAAGGAGTCAGACAAGAAGAAGAAGCCCTTCAAAAAAGATGAAAAGAAGAAAGCTTTCATAGCAACTTGGGATGAGTTAGACTCAAGTTCAGAGGAAGAAGAAACTTCGGGAGAAGAAGCTCTTCTCGGTCTTATTGCTATAGAAGATGAGGTAACCTCCTTTACTCAGGATGAATTATTAGAAGCCTTCTTTAAGATGCATGATATAGCAAAATCATTAAAACTTGAAAATAAAAACCTAGCAAAAGCATTAGGTGAAGAAAAAGCACAAAAAGATGTACTTGATAATCAAAACAAAGAGTTATCTATTGAGATCACTGCATTAAAATCACAGATAAACAACTTAAAGGTAGATATAGACAAACTAAAAGAAAACTCTGCATTTTATTAAATGATCTAGCAGAGTTCACAAATGGAAGTAGAAACCTACATAAATTGTTAGGAACACAAACCCAAAGCACCACAAAATCTGGGTTAGGTTATATACCTAAAAATGGTCATGAAGCATCTAGTTCTAGCAAAGGGAAAGGTAGCTTGCCAAAACATGCAACACAAGCTAACCACTGTGGACCCAAACAAAAATGGGTACCAAAAAGTATATTGCGATTTTGTTTTGTAGGTTCTGTAAATTATAAGAAGTGAACTTTCCAACAAACAAATGGAACACTGAAGCCACTCTATCAAACAAAAGCCTCACAAACACAAACCAAGGACAGGAAAGAGAAGAAAGAAGATGGATAATGGACAATAGTTGTTCGATGCACATGACCGGCGAGGAAGACCTATTCCTGCAGCTCAACCGTCAAGGAGGTGGTACGATCACGTTTGGAAACAACCACAAGGGCCGTATTATTGGTACTAACTAAATCGGTAACTCTTCTACTTCTTTTGATAATGTACACTTAGTTAGCAGCTTAAAACATAATCTGCTAAGTGTAAGTCAAATATGTGATAAAAGTTATAAAATTACTTTCACATCAAAAGGATTTAAAATTTGTAATAAAGAAACAAAACAAATTATTCTTTAAAGAAATAGACATAAAGACATTTATATTGTAAACTTCAACAAATGCGACAATCTTAAATGTCTTATCGTATCTGATGAAGAAGCAACACTTTGGCACAAATGACTAGATCATGTTCACATGAGAAACATTAACAAACTCATGAAATATGAACTCGTCAAAGGACTGCCAAATATCAACTTCAAGAGAATCAAAGTCAGCGATTCTTGTCAAGTTGGTAAGCAAACTAAAAATCCCTTCAAACCAAAAAGAATGGTTAGCACTTCACAACCTTTGGAGCTACTTCACTTAGACTTGTTCGAACCAACCAAATTCGAAAGCCTAAGCGGGTGCAAACATTGTCTAGTCACAATTGACGACCTTTTAAGATTTACTTGGGTATCTTTCTTAAAAAGTAAAGACTTAACCTTTAATGCTTTTAGCAAATTAGTTAGGAGACTACAAAATGAAAAAGGGTCTGAAGTAATTAGGATTAAGAGTGATCACGGCAGACAATTTGAGAATGAATCCTTTACCAATTTATGTGATCAATATGGGATAAAACATGAATTTGCATTCCCTAAGTTGCACTGCAAAATGATGTAGTAGAAAGGAAAAATAGAACCTTGCAAGTGTGTGCCTGCATAATGCTGTGCGAGTCAAAGCTACCTCGATATTTTTGGGCTGAGGTAGTAAACACTGCTTGTAATATTCAAAATAGATCACTGATTAGACCTATCCTAAATAAAACACCTTTTGAACTTTATCATGGAAGGACACCTAGAATTTCCTACTTCAAGATATTTGATTTTCAATGTTTTATACTCAATGCTAAGGACAATCTTGATAAGTTTGATGCCAAAAATTCAGAAGGAATATTCTTAGAGTACTCAACCAGAAGTAAAGCCTATAAAATTTTTAACAAGAAGAATTTGATTGTTGAAAAAACTATGCATGTATCATTTGATGAAACCTTAACTCAACCAAAAGTAATCAATGATGAGGATGAACTAGTAGATAACCCATCAAACATTCCAAAAGAAAATGTTTCTGATGAACTTCCTAGAGATATTTCTTGTGTAAAAGATTATCCAAAAGAATTGGTGATAGATGAATTGTCCAAAGGAGTTCAAACTAGATCTTCCTTTAATAGTTTAGCTTTCACGGCATTTGTTTCACAATTAGAACCCAAAAATGTCAAGGAAGCATTTTCTAGTAGTCACTGGATGATTGCAATGGAAGATGAATTGAATCAATTCAAAAGAAATAATGTATGGGAACTTGTTCCAAAGCCCGACTCTCAAACCATTATAGAGACTAAGTGGGTCTTTAGGAACAAACTTAATGAATCAGGAGTAGTTAGAAATAAAGCTAGACTTGTGTCCCAAGGGTATAATTAAGAAGAATGAATTGATTTTGATGAAACATATGCTCCTGTAGCTCGCCTATACTCGATTAGGATGCTGCTAGCCTTTGCCGCCCATATGAAATTCAAACTTTTTCAAATGGATGTCAAAAGTACCTTTCTAAACGGATTCAGCAAGGAGGAAGTCTATGTTAAATAACCTCTAGGTTTTGAAGACGTTAAATATCCAGACTATGTCTATAAACTGAATAAAGCTTTATATGGACTTAAACAAGCTTGGTACGACATATTAAAATCCTATCTAATTGAAAATGAATTTAAAATTGGTAATATAGATCCAACTTTATTTACTAAAAGAAAAGAAAATAATCTCCAAATAATACAAATATATGTTGATGATATTATTTTCGGTGCTACTAATGATCTGTTATGCCAAGAATTTGCAAAGGTAATGCAGGATCAGTTTGAGATGAGCACGATGGGAGAACTTCGATTCTTTCTTGGACTTCAAATTGATCAATCGTCCTCTAGAATCTTCATATCTCAAACCAAATACACAATGGAAATTTTGAAGAAATTCTCGATGAACAAAGTAAAGGGTAAAGACACTCCAATGGCAGCCTCTACTCAATTAAAAATCGATGAAACAAGTACGTCTGTAGATCAGAAATTACACAGTAGTAAGATAGGATCATTGTTATACGTGACTACTAGTAGACCTGATATTCTATTCTGTACCTATTTGTGTGCTTGCTTTCAAGTAAACCCTAAAGAAATACACTTAAATGCTATTAAAAGAATACTTAGATATTTGAACAACACACAAGACTTAGGACTTTTCTATTCGAAATCAAACACATTGAAATTATATTCCTTTTGTGATGCTGATTATGCGAATAGCTTTATAGATAGAAAGAGTACTAGTGGAACTTGTCAATTTCTCGGAAATTTCCTAGTTTCTTGGTTCTCTAGAAAACAAAATACTATTTCATTCTCCACAACAGAAGCAGAATACATAGTTGCATCTCTAGCTTGTTCACAACTATTGTGGATGAAACAAACCTTACAAGATTTTGGCCTATCCTACAAGAACAATAAAATACTCTGTGGCAACACTAGTGCAATCAACCTATCTAAGAATCCAGTACAACATTATAAGAATAAACATATAAATGTTAGACATCATTTTCTTAGAGATTGTCTTAAAAGGAGATATCAATCTAGAATTTGTTAACACAGAAAATCAACTAGCCAATAAATTCATAGAACCATTACTAAAAGAAATGTTTAATCAAATTTGTCATTCACTAGGTTTATCAAGATTAAAAGAGCTTAATTAATTTCCCTGATGAATGCATTTTTCACTGTTTGATCGATCAATTTTGCAAATTGATTGACCAAAACCCTTTGATCTATCAAAATGGACTATTTGATCGACCAAAATCTAGGCAGGACATCTAGGCAGCCGACACCCAGGTCATTAGCTCAGCACCGCCTTTGTCTTGGTCAGCCTACATCTTCTGAAAGATCAGATTCGCTAGAACTCAAGTTGGACACGGATCTTCAGAGCACGATAGATGCCTTCATGGCATCATTAGATGATTCAATTATCTTTACTTAGTTCTTGTTGTTGACATGTATAACGTAATTTTTCTCAGAACAATTATATTTTTATGCGCTGCTTATCTAGACCCTTTTCATTATGAAAATGCATGAAGATTATTGAAATGACCCGTTGCCTTTTTAGTCGAATAAGACATCTGGAGTTTCAATCAGACGTCTGGACACAGGCCCAAATGTCTAAAAGTGGGAATTTTTATACATTCCTTTGCGCTCTGAGCGCGGGCAACGCACAGCACTTCTCTCTCTCCTCCACACCCCTCAACCCTAAACCCTAACCCCCTTCTCTTTAAACCCCCCTTCTCACCACCCTCACCCCCTCACCACCAGCCACCGCCACCTCCAACTGTCCTCCCTGTGCAGCCTCAGCAAGGGAGAACGAGAGCGACGAGAGAGAGGGTAAGCGAGGGAGAATGAGAAGGAGAGAGGGAGAAAGGAAGGAAGAGTGTGAGAGAGGAGGACTAAGGCCGGTGGACCTTTAAGAGCTCGGCAGAGCTCGCGCGGCCGGCGGAGAGCACGCTCATGAGGAGGAGGGGCTTGGGGAAGCGACCTCCTGGCCCTCTGCAGCTGCTGAAGCTGCTGCAATGCATTGCAAACGGCGCTACGAGTAGAGCAGTGTCGCGGAGGAGATTCTGGTACTAGAAAAGTTCCAATATCAGATGTCTGGAGTATCGACCAGATGTCTAGAGAGGCACCAGGACGTCCGGGGCTGAAGCCGGACGTCTGAAGCATAATATCGCGCAAGGTACGTGTTTCGTGCGCTACTTTCCACCATGCAGATCGTAGCACAGGAAATGTTGGGCTAAGAATGGGTCTGCGGCTTTCGTACACAGGTGAAGGGCGTTGGAAAGGCACACGGTGCGCTTTTCCAAGCACTTTTGGATGTCTGATCACGTCACCAGACGTCCGAAGGTACTTCCAGACGATCGGAGGCTTTGTTCAACGTCTGGAGCTGCCCTCAGACAGTCACGGAGGGATCCAAACGTCTAAGGATACCGCAAGAGACACGAGGTAAGATCTGACGTCTTTTAAGACGTCTGGGACTAGTCCACTATCCAAAATTAGACGTCTGGGACTAGTCCCAGACGTCTAATTTTGAATAGTAACCATATTTTTGCCCCATTTATGGCCCAAACGGAATCAGATTTTCGCAAATGAAGTACCGTTGTTTTCCACTCGAGTTTCTCTACGTGCTCATGTTGAGTACCTACTGTTTTGAGCTAATGTAATGTAAATTAGTTGCTGGTACAGGTTACCAGCCGGTGGCATGTTTGGGGCCCGCGAAGACGATGAGATCTACGGTGCAGGCCCCCATTCCTCCCGTGATACCCAGTAGAGTGGTTTAATTCATTTGTTAAGATGTGAATAAAGAATATGCTTGCTTAGATTAAATTGATTGAAACTCTAGGATGTGGAATGAACCCTAAGGTAGAAATGTATGAGCCTGATGCTGAGCTACTCTATGTACTTGAGATGTTTGTTAAAATACGAGCTGCCTGTATGTGAATGAGAAATTGAACTGTGAAACCACAAGTTGTATGTATATGACTGAGAATTGAATTGTGAAAACACGAGCTACTTGTATATGGATGAGGAACAAGTTATGAAACATGAGATCTAAATATGGATAAATGAGATGAATATAAGCACGAACCCTACGGGGAATTAGGAGTGGAACTCCTATGTATGAAAGGAATATAGAATGTAAATAGGAAGTGAGCTGGCCCTTGTGTACACGGCACCGAGGAGAGCAACTGTCCCTTTTAGTGTAGAGCGAAGCTAGCTGCCCTTGGGTTGAGACCCAGGGTTAGGATTGTCCACTCTACACCGACTCTTGTTGGCCGTCGCGTACGTGGTACCGAGGCATGCTACTAATGTAGGAAGGGAGCTAGCCACCCCATGGGTCCCAGGGTTAAGCTAGCCACCCTACATCGACTTTGTTAAGTCTACTAGGTAAACCGGGGTAGTCGAACGAGGGTACACAGACTATGGAGGAGCAAGACCCCTGTTTGGTTATGATGGGCAAGACCCCTGTTTTGAGAGGGCAAGGCCCTATACTGTTCTGTGGTGTACCTTAGGCGTACCCGCTAGCAGAAACGACTGACCGCGTGCCAATGCAAGGTAGCTACCCGTGCACTTATCACGCGTGCCCTAGTCACCGCTACATCGTGACAGTGACCTCGGGGTGGTTGATTGGGTGTAGGACTGATGAAAAGCCATTTTCGCACATTTTAAAGTCGTCGAAAATCGTAGTATAGTCACGCAAAAACGTTTGTAAAAAGAAATGATTTTTGTAAAGGTAACGAGACTTAAGTCCCAGTAGTTCGTCTCTGGGAGGCATTTGTTCAAATCTGAAATCGATCTTTTATCGCACTACTTATTTAGAATCGCATGGCGGTTTATGGTTATTATGTATTTAAACACGACATACTTAGTTGCAATAGATGATAACAAAAAGCAGGCAACTTTAATCACACGAAATATTTTGCAATCAATAAGCTCATGGTGATTTCCAACATAGAGATATGTATATAAAGAATATATGTTTCATTCATTCATTCAGAGGATGTTTGCAACATGGAATGCATAGGAAAGCTTATACATGAAAGCTTAAAAAGCACAAACCTAGCTAACAGAAAATGATCGCATACAGGAATCTATGGGGGGATTTTGCATGCATCATTGGGGGAGAATAAAGACTACACTACTAAGCAGTAAATATAAAGAACTAGCTACTAATCTATCAGAAAGTGAGGGCATTCGGAGGTGGGCTCCGATGGCCTTGGAATGGTTGAGAGGAGGAGGGGCAGCCAATGGAGCTTAGGACGGCCCTTGGAGAGAGGTTGGGAAGATGATCCAGCTTCCTAGCGTGGAGGTGGTGGCAGCCATGATGGTGCTCCTCGTGGAGATGGAATGGAGGTGATGTAGCTAACCTAAATGGAATGGGTGCCAAGAAAATGGATGGGTGCAAATGGCCACCCCTTAGGTCTTTTTATAGACCTAAGGAAAGCTCTAGAGAATTATGGAATTCTCTAGAGAGGCTTATGGTGGGAGCTCATGGGAGAGTGAGAGAGAGAGAGGATGGATGGTGGTTTTTAGATCCACCAAATGTGGATCTAAAAATTGAATGGCTCTTGGTTGCTAATTTTAGCAACCAAGGCAACCACACATGGTAGAGAGTTCTAGAGAAATCTAGGCTAGGTCATTTCGTGTGGATGGTGTGTATGGGTGTGTGTGGGTGTGTGTGGGTCGAAACTTAGGTGGCTAGGTTGATTAGGTTAGGTTCTAGTGGGTTTAGGTCAAGGTAGGTCTCAAATTAAGGTTGTAAACCCTAATTCACTAAGGTAAAGTGCAATTAAACTTAATACAAGTTTAATTGGGTGTGTGAAAACTTAATTGAGAGTAAAATAACTCAATTAAGTCAGATCTAGGTCAATTAGACTCTGACTGAGTCCAATTGGATTGTGTGTGCTGAGATCATGGCTTAATTGGACTCAATGAGTCCAATTGAATAGGCTGATGAAATTGACTAAGATCCAAGTCAATTAGGTTTAGTGAGGACCTAATTAGGTCCTTAGGAAGGTCTATAGGTGATGTACTAGGGTTAGGGCACCTTGATTTAGGTTCCTATGGAGTTGGAATTGGGTTTAGGGACCTAGAGATCCAAGATCAAGGCTTGAATCTCAAAACAGGAACTAGAGAACAGTTCCAGACGTCCAATAAAAGTGTCAGACATCTTATAGTGAAAAATCAGAAGTCCAGACTTGTTGTCTGGATGCCCAATCAAAGTCAGGAGGGATTATAGGTTATGTCTTGGCTATTCTGCAGAAATTAAACATCTGACCAAGTGTCTAGACATCCAAAACACTGCAGAAGTGGGTTTAAGGTGTGCGGGAGTTGGCTAAGGGTTCTAGACATCTTATAACTTATCTGGACGTCCAGATAGAGGTTGGAATTAGGGTTTTAAGGTTTCTTAGGGTGCGGTGACCTAATCTAAGGGTGGCTAAGGCTTGGGGAAGCTTCTAGGCTGTTCTAGGGCTAGGATGGTCCTAAGTTCTTCATATTTTACTGCTTTATTCCTACTTAATAGAATAGCATACCTTAACTCCCTTACACTATTATCTATTACATCTAATCTAGGTCTTCCACTCCAGCTCTGCTACAACACCAGTTATTCCAGCTTCAGATCCAACTTCCGATCTACCTTCTGGTCAGCTTATTACCTGTAATTGTCATAATGCATCTAATTAGTACATTATAGCATTATTATATGCATAGCTAAAAGAAAGTAGTAAGGGTGCCAGCAATGCTTATGCATGCATGAATTACCCTAACTTATGCTAAGTCCTAGCATAATTTAGGTCAATTAAGACCTATGATTGCTATGCAATCAAGGACTACCGCAGGGGACTCTCCTGGCCAGGAGAGCACCATGTGTACCTTCTACTCCATGGAAAAGACTACAATCAAGATCGTTCCCACGAGAAACAAGCAAGATCAAGAAATACTTGGATACTTTGTGAAATAGATGAAACAAAAATACATAGATGAGATAAATAGAAATGAGAATAAAACCTGCTTGTTTGTTTTTACTTTACTTGCACATAAATAATGTAAACACCACTCTACTCAGCGTTTGCTGACTCTGTCTTTTCGTAGCCCTATTCAGGATCAGGAGTTGAGTAGCCCGAGTTTCTGGCTGTAGAGGGTGCTGGGCCCAGCCAAGCCCAGCTGTAGTCATTTCTTTCCAGCTCTTTCATTTTTCTACTGTTGTAATGAGTAATGGACATCTATGTTACTATTCCTGTTACTTTCTATTTCCTTTCCACTGTTATTGTTGTGGTGGCATGTACTATTTTAAAACTATTGCTGTACTTTCCTTTACTGTTTTGTTTTTCCTTCTGCTTAGTTATATTGCATGTGTAAATGTGGTTTATTTCCTACTTTTGGTTATTTCTTGTTGGACGACTAGGTCTTGGGATTAGTCAAGGCGAGCCGGTCTCGAGTCCGGTGAGGATACGGGAACCAGATCGTAACAATTATCTCCTTCAGTTCTATATTCCTCTTTGGCTTTCTTATACTACATGATATTTCTAATGCTTAAATTACATGTTTAAGGGGGAGTTAAATATAAAATCAAAAGCAGCATGTTTTACTTTTTCCTGAAACAAAAAGGGAGAGATATTATCCAAAACTATTTTCAATTTCATAATTACAATTTTATTGTCATTAAAAAGGGAGAGAATGCAAGCACCTCTGTTTTGATGCACCAAAATTATTCTTATTACAAGACTAGCATTTCAAGACTATTTTAGATTAAAGCGTCTTTCAAGCCAAGTGCAGATAGTTGCTCATGTGTATCCTTGTATCTTTATTTGAGTCAAGAACATTTTTGTGAGGAACCTCAAATAAAACTCAAAAATGATTTCTGCGTATCTTTTCAAAACCAAGTTTTTAGGGATATTGATCAACCAAATTAGTTATTTGATCAGCTAAAATACTTTGATCGACCAACCAACTTCATTAACCGATCAAATCAACCCATTTTAGGAAGTTGATAAATATCCTTTCGATCGACCAACCAAGTAAATTGACCAATCTATTAGTGATCGACCAACCATCGTAATGGATAGACCAAATTACCTTTTGATCGATCAATTTAACTTCCTATTCAGGCAAAACTTTTAGTACAAATAGAAGTCGTACGCAACCCATCTACACACAACTTTTAAGAGAAATACCTTTCAAAAAGTGGAGCTTCTCGTGCTTATTCCAAGGGCCTCCGTACCCCATTTTTCACGTTCTTCAAAAGCATGACGCCTCAACCTCTGCGAAAAATTTGGTTTGATCTTTTATTGAGGTTTCATAGAAGTTATTTCTATCATTCTATCTTGTTGCTTTGATTTACGGATCCCAAGATTGTTGGGAAGATCTGTGGTTGTTGTTTTTACTTCTTTTCAAGATAAAAAGAGAAGTGGTTGTAAGAGGTTATGCCACCCTCGTTCAAGTGGTACAGTTAGTGGATTGACTAGCTTGGACTAGTCGGAAAAATCATAAGCTGGGAGGCTTAGGTAGTGGTTTTCATCCGGTTTAGGTTTTCACTATAAATCAGGTGTTCTATGTGCTTGAATCTCTTGTGATTTATTTTTGATCTGTGTATATATTTTTTAAGGTGATACTATTCACCCCTCCCCTCTAGTATATGTTGCGATCTATAGGATATCCTCCTACTCTCAAACAAAACTTTGCCGGTCGCGAAGAAGACATAGGGGGAGGGAGATGGTCGTCAATCGAATTGGGGAGAAAGAGGTTGAAATTGAAGTTAGAGAGGAGAGGAAGAAGAGACTTAATCTAAGGGACGAAAGGGGTAGGAATCCCTACCGACATGGCCTGCCGGAGTCGAGGACAATGAATTGTCTGGTGAGGGAGACAACGATGAAGAAGAGGTTAGAAGTGATGTATCTTTGACCGGCTACCATCAGGAAGATTTCGGGAAGAATTTCGCACGTCCAATTTGATGGTGAGATGTGTGAAAGAGGAAGGACAAAGGAGATTGCTAGAGTACGTGCGGATGTGGCTAGAGCTTGAGGAGAAGAATTTTTGGCCCATTCACGACTCAAATTGTAGTGGGAGGTTCGGGGAGCTTTTATAGGGCTTGAATATGAGCTCAAATTGGGAAGAATTCTCAATTGGTCGGAGAATAGGAAACCCAAATTCCCACAAATTTCTCAAGCTCTCCTAAGCTCGAGGATCAATCTCAACCTCTGAAATGAAATTGATTTGATTTTCTATCATGTGAACAACAATCCCACCAAATTCAGTGGGATTTAGTGTTGATTTGATGATGTTTTGAGTTGGTCCAAGTCGGTCGCGGCTTGGGTTGACTCTGTTCGCACCACTAATGGCAGAAGGGACCAAAATGCAAAGAAGATGAGAAAATTAGGGGTCCATTTGTTAGAAACTTAAAACCTGGGGGTCTAAGTGTAAGAAATAGATATTTTAAGGACTAAATTGCAAACTAGGTCAAGATGGACTCTGATTGGGCCCAAATTTTGGTGTTATCCTAATTTGGACTCGAGGACTCTAATGGTGAAATTGGATTTGAGTTTTGACCATGTTTGATTGGGTAAATTGCACACAAACCCAAATTAGGGCAAATTCCTGTTCGGAACTCTATTCTAAGTCAAAATGGGTTCAAATGGTCAAACCAAAGGTATCAAACCTCTTAGAATATTTTCCCATAAATTTTAAGAGGTTTATATTTATTTTATTCTGACTAGAACCTTTTCAATTTAAGTAGGGTTGATAATTAGGATTTTCAATCCTATTTTCGTCCTCAAAATGCGTGAAATCTTGATTCTGTCAATGTGAACCCACTTTTTGGACATTTATGGTCAATTGACCTTCAATTAATCCTTAAGTAACCCCATGGTTAATTCGTATTTGTGATGTATTGTTAAAATTGTAGAATTAACCTTATTTTCTTATCTTCTTCTCAAATCAAATCAGAGTAGAATTATAATCCTCAGACGATCATTTAGGAGCATTTATCTCTTTATTATAGCTAAATTAAGTTAGTTATGATGAATAATGGCTTTACCATCATACCCCCATGCCTAACTTTTGCTAGTCCCTAGAAAATCCTACGAAAAGAACTAAATCTCTAGACCATGTTTCCGATGTTCAGATGCCTGCTTATGCTTCTTCTCTAGAAATTAGATCAGAATACCAACAATAGGCCTAGAGGTACTAAAGTACCAGCCAAGATCCAGACCTGACCAGCTCCAGCCTTGGGTCTGCCGTGAAGGTTTCTAAGGCTCACAAAAACTGTCCAAAGGTTCGTTGACCCCATCAGTTAAAGCACCCGTGAATATTTGTAGCAAGTTCAGGTTCAGTTTGCCAGTACATTTTTTATAAGAGAGATAGAGAAGGATATTTATTGTGAGAGTTTTCTCGTTTTTCTTTATATTCCCCTAAATTCAACATCGGATTAGTCCTAAACACGATCTATATCGGATTCGTTGTCCCCACCATCAATCCTCGAAGGGTCCATGGCTTTCGATGCTTCATAATAGCACCGCCCATGGCAACCCCCAAAACCATGGCTTTCGACACTTCGGGATAGTGCTACCCATGGTTTCTGTAGCTAAATTCAGGCCCTGGCAATTGACATTTTGGGATAATCCTACCCATGGCACCTGAACCAGTACAAGGTGCTTACGTGCCCCCAGTAGGATATTTAGATATCCTAGGAGACAAACACCAAGGAGACGATATGTTATTATGCATTTTCAAGGGGAGTATTTTTTCATTCCACCTCTCCACTCTGAGAACTCGTCTAATCAATTTGTGTCTTCGAGCTGCTCCTAAGCTAGATCTTTAGGAAAACATTTTTCAGAATAAACACTTTTGGCATTTTTCTTCATTAAGCACACTAAAACAGACCAGTGTGTGATTTTTGGGTGCCTAGGTTACCAATCCTGCAAACCAAAGGGCAAGCAACGTGGCCAAATAATCCCTAAGCTTTAGACTTAATACATCAGCTTCTCACTTTCGTCAACCTTTTGAGGACTAATCTGGATCTTAACAAATACGTGAGTATTTAAGCATTAGGATAGGCCCAAGATGCCTAAGGTTGGTACTCTTACTTATCTCCTTGTCTCTAGCACTTTAGGACTTAATCCTTGTTTTGATTTGGTCTAGAACTTAACTAGATCCCATAATCAATTTGCTAAGACTATCAAGTTCTTCTTGGATTTGCTCCTTTGACATTCTTTATATTTCCTCCTCTTTTCCTCTGTAAGAAATATTTGTCAATCAATTCTCAAAATTTTTCTCCCCTTTCTTCATTTTTTTTAATATGTTTTTTTTTTTGTGAGAACCTCTCAAAGAATTGAATATTTCCCATTTGTTTTGCACTTTAATACCCCCCATGCCTATGTTTTGTAATGTCCTCATTGTAAACCAGCTGAGTACAAATTCAGCTTACTTCAACAGTTTAGAACAGGGTCACAAGGTGGGTGAACAGGTCAGGCTGACTGTTGTTAACAATTTCAAGCTCTGATACAAGTATCAAAGGTGAAGCCGATTGTTCTAAAGTCTGAACCCTAAAGTGTAATAGGAGTGCAGCACAAAAAAATGATAAAAAGGGTCTCGAGTTTTTGGAATGACGAGTTGCCTCCTGTTAAGCGCTAAATTCAATGCTTTCAACCGAGCATAAGGTGATCCAGGAGAAGGGGTGGTCAAATTAGAGGAATTTTGTAGAACAAGCACCTTGATGAGTAGTTTGGTTGGTCTAACTAGGTGCTTGTTAAGATCAATTGACTGATGATGCAGACCAAACCTAATCAGTCTAATGGGTTGATGGATGTGAATTAATAGATGTGGATCCCACCAAATGCTTTGTGGCTCAAATAGATATGGAAATGTGAACCTAGGGTTTGGCTGAATCGGTTAAGCCTAATCAGAGTAAGGATCCTCAAAAGATATGTTATTCGCTCTGAATCGGGTTTTTAAATCAATGCGTGTAGTATAGGTTGAATCAACGTGAAAAACAAATAATATTTATTACTCGAATGTAAGTCCGAGGTCGAACAAAGGGAGCAATTGCCAAAAAAAATTCTCAAGATTACAATTCAACACAAATATATAAGCAATAGAATTCTAAGCAAATATGAATGAAAGTGAATGTCAGATAATGCAAAAAGAATGGGGTAAAATGGTGATTTAAATCACCAATTACCCCTCACAATTATATCAAATATTTCAACAGTACTAATCAATTAAATGCCACGTAGGATAAGTGCACAGTGCACTTCAAATGAAGCTCAGACGCCTGCTCAGTCGGTCAGACGACTTATCCTACTCACTACTACAGTGCCCAGCTGCTTCTTCTTTCTGTGGCTTCTTTCTTCTCCTCTTGGGCTTCTTCTCTTCTACAACTCCTCTTGTCTTCTATGCCTTCTTCTTCTTTCTCTTCTGCTCAAGCTTCCTTTCCTTTTTCCTTCTTCACGAGCAAGGGGGAGGTTCCTTAAACGGTTGAGTGTCGGCTGTTGGTCCTGAGAGCAAAACCCCCTACCCCCGCACGCTTTCTCTCCTTCTCTCTCTAGGATCCACCCTCCCAGGGCCTCGGGTTATCAGGTATTCGCGTAAAGTGCACCTGGGACCAGACTCATCGACGTGGGTGGTGAGCGAGGAGTGCTTAGGTTAGGTGGGTTATCGGATTGGCTAGATCCGCGTGTAGGTGTCGCGGGCGAGGCACGTGAGGGGATCGGGGACCTCATCCCTTGTGCGTGCTGAGGCGATAAGCCATAAGAATAAAATCAATTTATTCGACTGCGGGGCTTGTCAGCATCCGAGGTGGGACTAATCCCACCGCCTTCCTTCCACGTGCAGCTGCAGTGAGTTCCTTCGCTGAATTAGAGCAGCAGTAGCAGATGTTGGTGCGAATTGAAGGTCTAGAGATCTGCCTGGAGCCTCTTCGCACAACCTGAGCATAACACCTGGGACATGCGCGGTTGAAGAAGGCTTCAAGCTTCGCTGGAAGCTGCAGCCATGGCGATCGAGGGAGCGAAGACCTGAAAGTTAGAATACGGCCCCTTGGCCTTGTTAAATAAGTTCAAGAGCTTCGACGTAGGGTGGCGAGTATGGTGGTCGGTGCAGCGTGTCGTGAAGGTGGCTGTGGTGGCCGAATGGTGTCGTAGTTGGTGAGCGGAGGTGGGTGTGTTCGACAGAGGGTTTGGGGGAGCAATCGACCTAACTAAGGGCTTTTTCTCCTGAGGTCGAGGCGGAGGTGTAGTGATGAACGGCGAGGGGTTTGGTGGTGTGTGGAGCGAGATGTGCCTCACCGGAGGAGTGGTCGGACGAGGAAGGGATGACTGTGAATAGGTAGTAGCGTAGTCAAAATTGAGTGTGGTTGGGATGAAAATGAAGTAGAGTTAGGGGACTTATTTAGGTAGTTGGCAGACGACGAGGAGTCGAGGAGGCGTCGATTGCGACATGGTCGACGTTGGGGAAGAATGTGCTCCAGTGAGTAGGAATCGGCGAGGAAGATGGAGGATGGGGCGTCAGCGGGTACAGCATGACGTGGAAGAGAGCGAGGGAGATAAATCCGCCATCGGTATTGCGTGCGGACAAAGGATGGAGTCGGAGGAGCTTACCGGACATTGAGGATCTTCGACCGAATGAGAAGAGACGAAATTAAGGGGGAATTCGATATAATTCGAGCCTGGGAAGTTTGGCTTGATCTGGGGGTTCTTTTATAGACCTCTGGAGGGAGTTTTGGGCTTGGAAGCTTCCAAGCTAGGAAAGCTCATCGGAATAGGAATTCTCTAGGATACCCTAATCTCTTATGCGTTCACATGAGAGATTGGAAAAATTTTAGGGCTCATGGACGGATTCAATGGAAGAGGACTTCTCAAGGAATCTCCCTTCCAATTTTGGAAGGGATTGATTGATCAGAGAAGGAGTTCTCTTCAATCAAAGGTCGTCGGAGTTGTACGAATAGGATTCATGGCGGCAGGGACCTTTTTTTGAAGAAGGTGACAAAGCTGAGGGCTATTTGTAAGGAATTCAACAATTAAGGATCTGAATGAGATAAAAAGAGTCCGACTATACCAAAATGCAAACATGGTCAAGATGATCTCATATTGGGCCCAAATTTTGGTATAAACCTAATTTGGACCCAAGGAATTCAATGGTAAAGTTAGATTTAGGTTTTGACCTCGTTTGACTAGGTAATTTATGTAAAAACATAAATTAGGGCAAATGTCTGTCCAAGACTCTATTTTAGGTCAAGACAGGTTCTGATGGTTAAATTGAAGGTACCAAACCCTAAAGAATATTTTTCTATGAATTTTAAAGGGTTTCGGTAAATTTTATTCTGACCAGAACCTTAGTTAATTAAGCGGGTCTATTTTTAGAGTTTCAGATGTCATTTAATTCTCAAAACATGCGAAAATCCTTTTTTGTCTGTACTAACTCACATGTTAGACTCTTAAGATCATTTGACCCTTTATTAACCCCTGAGAAAACCCATGGTTATTCTGCATGCACCTGAACCCTCTGTCCACCGGCTGTCCGTGAAACTTAAAAGAAGGCAACTCCAGTATGGAGAAGACGATCTTCCTCTCAAAATAGTCCACTAAAGTGTGGTAAGAGGACAACCAATCCATCCCTAAAATCATGCCAAACTCCTCCATCGGTATCACAATCAAGTCAGCGAGGAGGCTGTGTCCCCCAACACTGACCTCGCAGTCTGTGTAGACCTCCTCAACTACAAACAATTGACCACCCGGACCTCTGATCACAAACAGATCCTCTAGCAACACACAGTCCTATCCCAAATTGACAGCAAAACTCGCAGCAACAAACGAGTGCGTGGCAGTGGAATCAAAAAGTACGTAAACTAATCTGCCGAAAACTACAACCATACCTGCCACCACTGAACTTGAAGCTCTGGCGTCTCTGTGTCAGGGCGTTGATACGTCCCTCAGCTCTCGGTGCGGAAGAAGCAGCCACACTTTGTGTTAGACGGGTAGCCACTGGCTAGTACCCTCCCCGCGACTGCTATCCTCCCCCACGCGCCTGACAACCACGGCCACCTGCTCGGCCTCCAACGCTCGGTGCAGGGAGCATCTACTGTGCTCCGGCCCTAGACAGGCAAACCCTTCTGATGTGGCCTGGCTAGCCACACTGGTTGCAAAGGGGAACTCGACTCCCACCCTTGGTAGGTCCCTGCTGACGCCTGGGCGGGGGTCTAGTGCTGGCAGTAGGCCCCTGTCGTCACTGACGGCCTCGCAAAGCGTGACGGCTCTCCTGCAGGTGCCATGTGCCTCCTCTCTCGCCGACCCTATGAGTAGTCTGGCTGGTAGAGCCTCTTCCGTCTACTGTCAGTGTCTCGTGCGGCCGGGTTGGTCTCCTCATATGTTGTAACGACCCGATTCCCGAGTCCCTACGAGACACAAGAACTGGACCGACTCGACTAATCCCATGACCTAGTCGTCCAACGAGGAAGTAACCAAAAGAGTAGTAAAATAAACCACATTCAGCATGAATATAACTAGCAGTAACAAAAATACAGCAGTAAGAAAAGGAACTACTACAGCATGTACCACCACAACAGTAGAACAACATTTATAACATAACATGAACTACAAGTAAAGAAAAGTACAGAGAGTAACAAGAACTACTCACTACAGTGAAACAAAAAAGGGGTACAAAAGAACTGCGGTAACTCTACTGGACCCTACTCGGCCCAGCGTCCTCTGCAGCCGCTGACCCTGGCTGCTCAACACCTGGTCCTGAAAAGTAACGAGTGTAACACGTCAGCAAAACGCTGAGTAGAGTGGCAGTTAAAACTAAAGAAGCAGTAAAGTGTACAGTAGCTGTTTTATTTTCTTTCTTCCTGTATTTACGTCTTTCTATTGTTTCACAATTTATCTATTTCTCAGATCCTTCACTTGATCTCGAATGTTCCTCGTGGGAACGATCTTGATTGCAGTCTTTTCCGAAAAGTAGAAGTAACACGTGGTGCTCTCCTGGCCGGGAGAATCCCCCGTGGTGATCCTACTCTCAGTCAACCACCCCAAGGTCGTTGACAGACGTAACGGTGACTACGGCACGCGCGATAAACACACGGGTAGCTACCCCGCACTGGCACACGGTCAGTCGTTTCCGTTAACGGATGTGCCCAAAGCACAGCACGGAACCAGTATAGGGCAGAGCCCTCTCAGTAACAGGGGTCTAACCCCTCCACAGTAACCAAACAGGAGCCTTGCCCCTCCACAATCCGCGCACCCTCGCCTGACTACCTTGGTTTGCCCAGTGGGCCTAACAAGTCGGTGTAGGAGGGCCAGCAGAACCCCGGGGCCCGTGGGATAGCTAGTACTCTCCCTACACTAGTAGCTCTCCTTGGTAGTGTGTACACGAGGGCCAAAAGTCGGTACAAAGTGGCCAAACCTAACCCCGGGTCCCTGGGGCGGCTAGCTCGACTCTGCACTAAGAGGTAATGTGTGCTCTCTTTGGTACCACATACCCAAGAGACAACACACTTCCACATCTTTCTTTCTCAGTTCCATTTCATTCTCTTTCCAGGAGTTCTACTCCTAATTCCCCGTAGGGTTCCAGCTCTTTTAACTCAGCACATTTAGGTTTCACCGTACCAGTTTCACGTTCATACAACCCATGATCTCAATCATGTTTATTTATTCATAACAGGCAGCTGTTAAATCAATTTACAGGCAGCTATTATTTCCTTTCCACTTTTCCAAGACTGCAATATCTATATTCATATCACTAGTTTTCCAGTCCTAGGATTCGCGTCGTACCCTAGGATCTATCATTCAATCTAGTTTTCCAGCCCTAGGATTCATGCAATACCCTAAGGTCTATCATTCAATCTAGTTTCTCATTCCTAGGATTCATGCAATACCCTAGGTTCTATTAATTGTTCCATAATTGCAACAAATTATGCTAATAATTTTAAAAGCCACCCTACCAGCTACAACGGGAGTACTGGGGGCGTGGTCGGAAATCCCGCGCGCCTCCGCAACCCCCGAGACTGCAATGGAACGGGATCCTAACACAAGGATCAAACACAAGGAGTTTCTCAGAACAGTATATAATTACTGTAAACGGGTAGAGGATTTTATTCTGGGAAGAACGCAACTCGAAACGCAGAAAACGGACTCCGAACGGGCCCTAAACGGGTTGAAAATGATGAAACAGTCCAAAATCAGACGTCTGGAACCTCTTCCAGACGTCTTAAAATGTGGGTCAGATGGTACCTTCGCTCTGTGTAGTCCCTCAGACATCCAGAAGCCTGCGGGGGCATCTGGCTTAATTCCCAGACGTCCGATGGTCAACCCGGACGTCTGGAAGTCCTCTCCGTCGTCTGGCACTACGGCCAGACATCCGATTCACGTTGGATGGCGAGTCTCGCGCCCTCCCAAGCAGAACCTGCACATATCCACTCCTCGCTCTCAGTACGACGAGTTGCAGACGAAGGCGCGGCGGACGACTGCATAGCCGTACGCGCGAAAAAGGAAGAAGGACGAAATAACTTACTTGCCAGACGTCTGGACAGTCCTCCAGACGTCTTCACTGTTGTCTGGTTGGAATCCCAGATGTCTGATTCTGGAAAAACTTCCAGAATCAGAGCTCGACTCGCTCTCCGCCCGCGACGCACAGCCGCGCCGCGCCCCGTCCGCCTGCTACTCGAGCTGCAGCAGCCCTCCTGCGACACTCCACGTCCGCTGCTTCCCCGCCGGCCGGCTCTAGCTGCCCCGGCAAGCTCGAGCCCTCACGGTCGAGTGTCTCCTCCCTCGCGCAACACCTCCTCCCGCACACTTGCCGCGGCCGCTGCTACCGCCGCTCGGGTAAGGGAGAGGGCGAGGGCCTTTTAAGGCCGCGCGGGGAGAGAGAGAGAGCACTGCGCCCTGCAGGAGGAGAGAGGGACAGAGAGGAAAGCGGGTGGCGGTTGCAGGTCTGTGCGCGCATGCGCGCAGACGCAACCCTTACGCCGCAGAAATTAAATCCCAGACGTCTGGAAGGGGTTCCAGACGTCTGGGCCACCTCCCAGACATCTTAAAAAACGTCTTGAAGCCGCGTTCGTAACATATGTCATAGCAGCCTCCACCACTCTCGAGAACGTGGGCAGCTTCAGGGGTTTGACATACCCCCGAATAGCAGGTCAGAGCCCCTCAGTGAACCTCCACAGGTGCTCCTCCTCAGTAGCCACAGCTGTCGCAGCGAAACGAGACAGCTCCAGGAAACGCATACGATACGCGCTAACGGTCATAGTCCCCTAGCGGAGAGTGTGGAACTCCCGCCTCCTCTGATATTGCCACGTCTATAGGAAGTACTACTCACAGAAGAGGGTCACAAACTCATCCCACGTCAGCCCTGCCCCCTCCTAACCTCAGACCGCCCTCCACCACCTATGTGCTGTGCTCTCCAGCTGGTACGTGGCAAAGGCCACGCGGTACTCCGCAAGGGGCGAAGGGTGTCAAACACCTTCTCGATCTGCTATAACCAGTCCTCCACCTCAGTCGGGTCCTCATCCCCCTTGAAGGAGGGGGGCTTCAGCTTCCGGAATTGTCCGAAAAGCTCGTAATGTCGCTGTAGTAGGGAAACTGGCACGCTTCCAGACAGGGAGGACTCGTGCTCGGAAGTGTCAGAGTGCGGTGGGGGCGGTGGAGGACCACCCCCTTCCCCACGTCCAGCGCTGCGTCGATCTCGTGGTCCCACAGAGGACTCCTTCTCCACGTCCCCAGGGAGAGGCGCCCGTGGAGGTGGGTGGAGCTCCTCTCGTATTATCTCGCATATCAGCTGGGCGAGGTCCTGGGCCTGAACGCTTGAAAGAAGTAACTGGTCCACTGAAACATTGGGCACAGCACGCCTGCCCCTCCGACCTCGTCCCCGGCCGCATCCGCGGCCCGCCTCAAGGACTCCACGTTGAGGCATCTCCTGCATGGAGACGCGAAAAACATAACAAAGAGACGTCAACTCTAACGGACATTCAGCAAAATAATCCTCATATCAGATGTCAAAAGGTACATTGTGGTAGTTACTCTAGTTACATGCACGTGAATTGGTTATTCTCAAGCTAGTTGGTTCATTTCTCGGGATGACCTTGCTCTGATACCAGTTCCCGAATCCCTACAGGACACGAGACCGAACCGACTCTACTGATCCCAAGACCCAGTCGTCCAACAAGAAATAACTAAAAAGCAGGAAGTAAACCACATTCACTATGCTATGCAACTAACAGTAAAAAGGTACAGCGGTAAAGAAGTAAAAACTGCTACAGTACATATCATCACCACAATAGTAGAAAAGCAACAAGGTACATGAACATAAAAGTGCAGAAACGTAAAGGTACAGAACATAAGGGTACAAGAGTCTAAACTCACTACTACAAAAGAAGTGCAACAAAGAAGCTACTGCTACTGGGCTCTACTAAGCCCAGCACCCTCTACAGCCGTAGACTCTGGTTGCTCAACACCGGGACCTGAAAAGGGATTATGAGTATACATCGTCAGCGAACACTGAGTAGAGTAGCAACCAACTAACTAAAGCAGTAAAAGTGGACAGGTAACTGCTGTTTTTCAAGTACTTTCTTTAACTAATTATTCTTTTTCACCACTTGGTTTATTTATCAGATCTCTTTCTTGATCTCGAATGTTCCTCGTAGGAATGATCTTGATTGCAGTCTTTTCCGAAGAGTAGAAGTCGCACGTGGTGCTCTCTTGGCCGGGAGAGTCCCTCGTGGTGGTCCTACACCCAGTCAACCACCCCCAAGGTTACGGATAGACGTAACGGTGACTACGGCATGCGCGATAAATGCACGGGTAGCTACCCCGCACTGGCACGCGGTCAGTCGTTTCTACTAACAGGTGCGCCTAAAGTACAGCACGGAACAGTATAGGGCCTAGCCCTCTCAGTAACAGGGGTCTAGCCCCTAAAAACCAAACAGGGGTCTCACCCCTCCACAATCCGCACACCCTCGCCTGACTACCTTGGTTTGCCTAGTGGGCCTAACAAGTCGGTGTAGGGTGGCTAGCTGAACCCTGTTGGTGCTAGAGCACCACGATCATTTGTTTTGATGATAACAAAACACGTGTTATTTAACATTTGCAATTCGAGTCCTAGATTTCAGGTCAATTGCAAATGTGGACGTGTTTAGACGGAGTTCGAGCTCGCATCCAGGACGGATTGGAGGAGCTTGACGGAAAACAGAGGAGGTTCGCGTGGAGCGAAAGATTGAAGATGGAAGGAAATGAAGAATAGGATAGATTTCCTTCTTTTGTACTTGTTGTATTTTTCGTTTCTTTTGTTCCTCTTTATTTCCTTAGATATTTCATGTTAAAGAGCCTCAAAGAACCCTAACAGTAGTCCTAGGAACACCGGCACAACCCTAGGATACTCCGATTTTCTGTAGAATACTTAGAAAACCAATATAGGGTTCAAACAGCACTTCCAGACGTCTAATTCCCAAATCAGACGTCTGATAAAGTATTTTAAGACGTCTGACTGTTGTTTCAGACGTCTGATATCTGTTAGGCTAGGATAGCTAGTTCTGTCTGATGAAATCAGACGTCCAGACATTATACCAGACGTCTTAGGAGACGTCTGATGGACTTGCCAGACGTCCAGATAGTGGACCGTTGGCTAGCTTAGCAGGCACTCAAGATTATGACCGTTAGAGCCTTATCAGACGTCCTTAGGCCTTTCCAGACGTCTGATAAATGACCGTTTTGCCTCGGCTGACCCAAAATCTCTTCTTAGAGATTTTCTAGCCGTTGCAACGTTTGGAAAATCAATTCCCACAGTAAAAGTAGGTTTCCAGACGTCCATACATAGTTCCAGACGTCCTGTATGTCGTCTGATGGACTTGCACAAGAACTCTGTTTAGATCTGATTCAAGGCAGGGAGAGACCCGCCCAAAATCAGACGTCTGACCTTGGAATCAGACGTCTTAAAGTGAGGTTCCAGATGTCTGATGCAAGAGTTAGACGTCTGATTACCTTGTCAAATGTAATCATTGTCCTAATTTCGGCCTGATTCTCTTGGACTTTGTTCCCAACGACTATAGAACCTTTCCTAAGCCTTCCAAAGCCTTCCTAAGGCCTCTATAAATAGAGGGGAACCTTTGCAACACAAATACACACTAAGAGAAACACTTAGAGACAAAAAGACACACCTAGAGAGACCAAGATACACAAGAAACAATTTGTATTACACTTTCCACTCTCTTGTGTCCTAGCTAGCTTTTGCTCTCCAAGCTCAAGCACCATTCTCTTGAGAGCATCAAGCTGTTGCGCACCCGCTCTCCCACCGTAGTTCACGAGAGCGAAGTTGCGCTGTCGCGTGGCTCACGCACCGCGTCATCGTCGACGCACTCCTTGCAAAGGGGAGTTTCCTAAATCCTATAGAAGCTTAGGTTTATTACTTTGTTGGCTCTATAGGTTTGTTGTTTATTTTACCTTTGTCTTTTGGTTGGGTATTCGCTTTGCGAATTCCCGTCTCCTTCGTGGGACAAAATCCTTCTCGTGGAGAGAAGGGGTTGAGGAACGCTACCCTCGTACTTGTAGCGTGGTTGTACTGAGGTTGAATCACCCTCGTTTTAAAGTGATTCGTTTAGTGGATTTGATCAACTAGGTTGATCGGAAAATCCTAACTCGAGAGGGTTAGGTGGTGGTTTTCACCCGGTTTGGGTTTCCACCTAAAAACCTTTTGTGTACATTGTGTGATTGTCTTTTTGAGATTGCTTTATATTTCATTTACGCATTTTTTACGTCACACTGATCTCACCCCTCCAAGTAGGGAAACTACAAACCCTGGGCCTCGTGGGGTGGCTAGCTCTCTCCCTACACCAGTAGCTCTCCCCAGTACAGTGTACACGAGGGCCAAGAAGTCGATGCAGAGTGGCCAATCCTAACCCTGGGTCCCAACCGAAGGGCGGCTAGCTCCGCTCTACACTAAACAGGGGACAGTCACTCTCCTTGGTACTACGTACTTAAGGGCCAGCACACTTCCCCACTCACGTTCCTATATCCATTCCATTCATTTGTAGGAGCTCTACTCCTAATTCCCCGTAGGGTTCATTCTCGTATTTCTCATGCCATTCCATACCAGGTTTTCATATTTCCATTCTCAGGTTATACACATGCAGCTCGTATTTCTATCATTCACATTTCCATTCTCAGATTATACAATTGCAGCTCGTATTTCTATTATTCATATTTCCATTCTTAGAGTATACACATGCAACTCGTATTATATCATTTAGCGCATACAACATGAAGGTTACATGCAACTGCTAACTAGCACAGGTAATTCATAATTCACAGGCAACTTTGGTTCATTTACAGGCAGCTGTTTAACATATCTGTCTACTGATTCAAAACTGCAATTCAAACACACATACAGACATTTCAAGTACTTCTCGTCCTAGGATTCATGCCATATCTTAGGTTCTAATCATTCATTTCATGCATGCATTTAAGTTTATAGTTAAATTGGGGGAAGCCACTCTACCAGTCAACCCAAGAGGATTGGGGGTTCGAATGGCAGGCTCACGTGCCTCAGCAAACCCCGAACCCGCAACGGAACAAAGTCCTATAACAAGGAACAATCACAAGGGAACAATTAGAATAGTATGGAAAGCCTTCTAACAAGTAGAGGAACTCACAAGGAAAACGTCGGTATCTTATTTACGTAAAACAAACCTCAAACGAACCCTAAACGGGTCAAAACAGGGTTACTGACTCAAATCAGACATCTAGAACAACTTCCAGACGTCTTAAAAGTGTCCAGAAACGCACCTCAGTCTCTACGTTGTTCTTAGACGTCCAGGAACTCTTCTAGACCGTTTGGACCTAGCTCCAGACGTTTGACCACCTCTCCAGATGTCTGGAAGTGCTTCCAGTCATCTGGTAAGCCCCCCCAGACATCTAAAATGTGTGGGAGGGCGTGTCCCGCGCCTACCCAAAGCAAATCCTGCACGCAACCACCAAATCTCCTCAAAATAGGCACGCAAAAAGGGTACCTGCGGAGTGACCTGCATGGCCGTATCCGCAAAGAGGACGTACCTTCGCGAAGCTCTCTCCTCAAACGTCTGGATCTGCCTCCAAACGTCTGCTCCGTTGTCTGGACGTCACTCCAGACATCTGATTCTGGGAAAAACCCAGAACCAGAACCTGCTCCCACTCGCTCACGCCGCATGTGGCCGCGGCTCGCCTCCTCGCCTGCAGCTCCGGCCGCAACAGTGTCGAGGATGACTTCCCGACGCACTCCTCTCACACGTGCCGCTCCGACCGTGCACCCTCTGGTGAGCTCCCACACGAGCTCGCGAGCTCACTCACCTCCTCTCCATACGCCGCTCCTCCTCGTCACCGCCCTCGCGCTCTCTCGCTCGTGCTGGGGTGGTGAGGAAGGGAAGAAGTGGTTGGAGTAGGGAGAACGAGAGAGCAGGAAGGGGGTTTATAAGGATGAGGGTTAGGGTTCGCTGGAGGGGGGAAAAGAGAGAGGAGGAAAAAGAGAGAGTATTGTCTGCGCGCAGCTCGCGTCGTACTCAAATTTTTTTATTTCCAGACATCTTGGAAGGTGTCCAGATGTCTGATCAGACGTCTGACCGACAGTCCAGATGTCTTAAAGGACTCAAACAGCATGGGTCTTAACAGTGATAAGTACACAACTTACACTACAAAAAAAAGGCCTTTACTGGCGAATTAAATAGTGCCATATAATGCATTTGCGACTAATTCTTTAGATTTAGTGGCAAATTTTTTGTATTTACCACTATAACATTTTGTCAAGCAACAATTAATATTAGTGATAAATATATTTAACAATATTAACTTTGATTTAATGACAGTTATTATTCATGTCATTATAATATTTTTGTCAAATAATAATTTACATTAATAGCAAATATATTTGTCAATATAGTTTTTTATTTAGTAACAATTCTTGCTTATAGTACTATAATAAATTTATAAAATAATAATCAACATTAATAACAAATATATTTACCACTATATTTTTTGTCACCATATTTTTTAAATAACTCTTTATCTCGCTTGATTTCATCTCCAACCCAAATATATATTTTTCCTCCCATATCTATCTTGCAAAAAATAAATCTAAACATTTTACCTCGTATGACACAAAATTCTTGATTAGAATATTAAGCTTCTCGTCCTTAGTCATCGTAGTTATCGTCCTCGTCTACCTCTTCCTACTCGTAACCAATGAGAAAAAGAAAATATTGGCGGGCATTCTCCCGCCCACTACGATTCCTCGACTCTACCGAAACCCTCGAAGGCCCTCGCCTTCCATCACTTTGGCTCCCTCTCTCGCGATCCCTGTCCCCACCGCAAATGACGCCTACCCCCTTCTTCCACCTCAAGACGAGGCCCAATGGAACGCTCTACCATATCCCCCTCCCCCTCCGCCCCCCATCGTACCCCTCACCCTCCGTCCCTCCCATCCCCAACCCAATCAGCAAGCAGGTGCAGCGACAAGGCCGATCTCGCCATTGGCAACTCCCCAATTCCCAACCGTCTAACTCCTCCAGCCACAGCTACCCTATCTATAAGTCTCCCATCGATAACCACAGTAAACCCCATCCATGTCCCATCACCACCAATCCCCATCGAACTGGCAAAAAACCATGAGCAAACCCCTCTTCCAGAACGCCAACTCCGCTCACATCCTCCAGGTCAGGAACAACGCCATCTTCGATGACAATCCCTCCGCCAAGCCCCCTTCGTGGGTCCATCTGCAACTCAACTCCTTCAACCTCCCCCTCTCCCTCGACCCCACCGCTGGGAACGAGAACCTCTCTTCGATACCCTCCACAAAGCTGAGGCCCCTCTTCGACACGCCGTACCCCCACAGGCAGTCCCAGGTCCAATTCCACCTCCCCGACGAAGAAGGACCATCGACGTGGAGATCGTGCGACTTGAGGAGCTACGCACCAAGAAGTGCGAAAGCTCGGCGGCCGCGGGGGCTTGACAACGATGGGTGGTTCCTGCGAGATTCATGGAGCCTAAGCAGAGCACTTCCACATAGATGGATGCTTTTACAGACTGATGCCCTTATTCTCCCATTGCCACTACTTGGATCATCAAGTGTTTGGTATGATCCCTTCTCTTTTCTGATATTATACTGCTTTACCAGGAAAGAAAAAAAGGATTAATGTTTTATATGCTACATGATATTTTCTGGACAGCACTGCATGCCTGCCGGGTATCACTTCTGTCTTTGCACCTCTCCTTGAAGAGATTGTGTTTCGGGGGTTTCTCCTGGTGTCATTAACAAGATGGTATGGTACCTTCTAAATAGACTGAAATTTCACGATCATCTTAGAGTTAGTTCTAAAAGGTTTGCCATATTTTGGCCTTATAAATGTATGTGGTATGTTCGTTGGTTTGAAATCTTTGGACACGTTGGTTGTAGGATTCTATGGGAGTCACCACCTTTTTTTAGTGGGACACAAGTTGGACCCTTCCCATCGTGCGAATTTATAGATAACATGCATCATTTTACTTTCAAAAAAAAAAAGCATCACTCTGTGAATTTGATAATTTTACTTTTCTGAAACATTTATTATATACAATTTAGCTATCCACATTTTGTATCACATCATCAATGCCTCTAGTTATATCAATCTCTCTTTCCTGATTATCAAATGCTTCTGACTTCTAAACCTTTACACATGTTAAATCTATCAAAGCTAATAGCTAGATAACAGTAGTAAGCTTGGCTTAAATTGAATTTGTAACTCTTGCTGTTTCAGTTATCAAATGAACCAATGAGTTATAATTCTTGACTCTTTCAAACACGTTTTGCTTTGTTTAATTTCTGGAACAGACACAAAATGATGCATTTAGATGAGTAGTTGGTTCTTAAGGTGCCTTTTGGCCATCAATGCAATTCTTGGACATTGCAGTTTGGTATTATTCAACCACTTTTTTTCTGCACTTGGTATTGAACATCATAAACAATGAAGGTGACCCCTTTTTATTGTGAGACCCCAGTAATTAAAGGCGATAATGGTGTGGGGTAATATAGTTTGGCTAGTGGTGATATTTTTTAGGTCTTTCTGTTCCTGTGAGTATCACTTCATCAATTGTTGGGCAGACAAATGAGGCAAATCATTCTAGAGACTGCAAGTTCACTATCACTTGTTTCTAGTCCCTTAGTTTGTCCTTTATATTCTCTTTTTATTGGATTGAAAAAGCGTGGTTTTCTAGATTGAACCTGCTCTAATACCATGTGAAGAAGCATGGAGTTTATTATTATTGAAACTCAAAGAGAAATCATGAGATTTGGTTTCTTTATATAGAGAGATCAATCCTACTTTCCAATCCTAATACAATATTCTAACATAAGTAAAACATATTTCTAACTAAGTCAAATCAAATCCTAAATATATTTTCGAAAGAGATAATCTCAAAATAGAAAACATAAAATATGGAAAGAAGATAACATGGCGAGAAGATTCATTCCTCCTCTTCTACTCAACATGGAGAATCTTGGAAGATTGATATGCTAATATATTTAGAGTCAATATTATGAACTGGCCTTTGAGGTTCAGTTAGGTGGACTATTAGGTGCTAAACAAATCCAGGCTTGTTTGACTGATAGTGATTTTTCTCCAATTCCAAAAAGTACCTTTAGCACATTGGTTTTGCAGGAGCTTGCCTCTCAGTTGCAGAATCAGTCAACAGTAACCAATGGCCTGGCAAGGTCACGCATCCAGTCTCATTCAATAAGATCTGGAGTGCTGTTGCAGAATCTTAGCCCTCTACTTCTTGAACTTGGTCGCACAATCATGACAATCCGGATGGGACAGATGCCTGTAGGTTTCTTACCTTTTTTTTTCTACTCATATAATTTTTGTACTAAATGTTCTAAGTTAGCTTGAGCTAAGTTATTTGTTTTCAAAAAAGGAAAAAATTGTACACAAGCTACCTTGCTCATGAGGTTGGAGGGATGAATTAGGGACTTGCTTGTGGCAAGTTCTACCAACTGTGTCATAGGAATCTGGAACTAGTGGAAGGATGCAATTATCTTCATCTTGCTGCTGATCTTTGCTGCATCATCCAGGTGTTGAATTGAATATTTTTGACAGATATCTTATTGCAGTTCTTTGCCAGCATCCATGTCTTGATTATGACGAAAAGGCTTCTCAACAGCTTCTTAGATGGTATAAGGTCTGCGAGGAACGTGGCAAGGCTTTTGTGGATGGCAATAGGGAGGGATAACTGGAGAATTAGATTTTGCCAGTTGGCCAACTAGGAAAAATAATTGGATTGATTTCTTAAGAGATTGGCCAAGTTTGGGTATGCTAAGTATTTGGGTCAATCATGAATTTTTTATTTGTCTGGATAGAATTATTTAGTACCTTGTTCTATTGACCATTATGCCATGGTGATCCATTGATTAATGTTTGATTTAATTCTTCTCTGTATATCTTTATTTACATGTTTTTTTTATGATGTAGAAATGCAAAATATTAACTTCGCCTATGTTGAGGTTCGTGCGTCTTTTCATTGTCGGTCTTAAGCCCGGGTAAAGGAGGGTTGCGTTAGGTAGTCGACAGCCAACGTAAAATTTGTTGGATTTTTAAACATGGATTCTAACAAACACTCTGATTTTGTCGGGGCGTTCCCTACTTGCGGCGCACTGCATCGACGTTCAGGTGTAGTGATAAATGAGTAAGGGTTCTCGTATGAAGAACGTATGCGAGTAAAGAAGTTAGTTCCGCTACATCGCCACCCGGATGTAGTCCAAAATGAGCAAGGGTTCTTGTATGAGGAACGCATGCGAGTAAAGAAGTTAGTTCCGCTACATGAACGTCCGGATGTAGTACAAAATAAGCAAAAGTTCTCGCATGAGGAACGCATGCGAGTAAAGAAGCTAGTTTCACCACTTCGTCATCGAATTGTGTCACAAAAAATGTTAAGATTCGGTAGTTAGAATATTGGTACCTTGACCAGCAAGTTCATGGAAATTGTGGATACAATGGTAAGGAGAATGATTCAAATTCTTTACCTTCAAAAGATTAAGTGGGTTGGTGAAAAAATAAAGGAAATTGAGAGAACATGTTTCAAATTTTGGTATTCAGGAAGGAACAAAGGTAGAAACAGCATGGGTATTATAATTCATAAGGATTTGAAGAAGAGTGTGGTTGAGGTTAAGAGATTGGGTGATCGAATTATTTTGATAAAATTAATTTTAGAAGAAGAGATCTTGAATGTCATTTCAGTTTATGCACCTTAAGTTGGTCTAGAGGAAAGAATAAAGAATAAATTTTGGGGAGAGCTTGATATGATAATTCATGGAATCTCACAGACAGAAATGATTTGCTTGGGTGGAGATTTAAATGGGTAGGTGGGAAAAGATGCTTTAAAGTATGCAGGAGTGCATGGAAATCATGATTTTGGTGTTAGGAATGAAGAAGGGAAGATGTTCCTTGATTTTGCTATAACTTATGATCTTTTCATAGCAAATACTTTCTTTAAAAAATGGGAAGAACATTTGATTACCTATAAAAGTGACTTAACAAGAACGCAAATCGATTACTTTACTTTGAGAAGAAGTGATCGTTTATCTTGTAAGGATTGCAAGATTATTTCAAAGGAGGGTTTTAACTGCTCAACATCGTCTTTTGGTGTTGGATGTTCATTTGAAGAAGGCAAAGAAGAGAAAATTAGTGTCTAAGAATTTGAGAATTAAATAGTGGAATCTTAAGAAAAAGCAAGTGAGATTTAAAGAGAAGATGATGCAACAAAAGGTTTAGAATCTTGATGGTAGTGCTGATGAAATGTGGTTAAATATGACAAACTGTATTAGGAAGGTGGCAAAGGAGGTGTTAGGCGTGTCTAAAGGAGGTGTTTCAGGATAAAAGGAGGTTTGGTGGTGGAGTGAGAAAGTGCAGGAGAAGTTTAAAATTAAAAGAATCTGTTTTAAAGTCTTATATCGAGATAAGATTGATGAAAATATGGAAAATTATAAAAGAGCAAAGAAAGAAGCAAAGAAAATTATTAGTGAAGCAAAAGCTTGGGAGCATTTTTATAAGAAATTTGATTCTAAAGAAGGTGAAAAAGGTATTTTTAAGTTAGCTAAAGCAAGAGAGCGAAAAGTAAAGGACCTTACGCATGCAAGATGCATCAAGAATGAAGAAGGAAGGGTGCTTATAGCTAGTGAGGATATAAAGACAAAATGGAAAAGATATTTTCATAAGCTATTTAATGAAAAATAAAATAATGATATCATCTTAGGGGAGTTAGTTAACTCAGAAGAGTATGTGAATCGATCATGTTATCGAAAGATTCAAAAGAAAGAAGTAAAGGAAACTTTGAAGATGATAAAAAGTGGGAAGGTTGTTGGACCTGATGATATTCCTATAGACGTATGGAGAATTACGGGAGAACGGGGTATAACTTGGCTCACAAATTTATTTAATACTGTGTGAAGAGGCAAGAAGATGCTATAAGAATGGAGGAAAAGTTTTGTGGTACCTTTATACAAGAACAAGGGTGATATACAAGATTGTTCCAACTATAGAGGTATTAATTTGATGAGTCATATGATGAAACTTTGGAAAAGAATAATTGAAAGAAGGGTGAGGCAAGTCTCTATGGTAATTGAAAATCAATTTGACTTTATGCCAGACAGGTCTACTATTGAGGCAATACACCTCTTGAGACGTATAATGGAGACATACAAAGTGAAGAAAAAGGATTTACATATGATTTTTATTGATTTGTAGAAGGCCTATGATTCTAACCCAAGAGATATCTTGTGGAGAATTTTGGAGAAGAGACAAGTGTCAATTATATATATGAATCTCATAAAGGATATGTACTTTGGAGCTACAGTTTGTGTAAAGACTAAGGATGATTTGACAGACTACTTTGATATCATCATTGGTCTGCATCAAGGTTTGATTTTAAGCCCTTATCTTTTTGCCTTGGTTATGGATGAGTTGACGAAGCATATCCAAGTTGAGGTATCTTGGTGTATGTTTTTTGCTGATGATATTGTGTTGGTTGATGAGACAAAAGATGGAGTGAACAGAAAATTTGAGCTTTGGAGAGAAGCCCTGGAAGATAAAGGATTACACATAAGTAGGACGAAAATTGAGTATATGGAATGTAAGTTTAGTAGTAGAGGGAACAAGGAAGGGATTGATATAAAAATTAGAGAAGAGTGCATTCCAATGAAAGATATTTTTAAGTACTTGGGATCCATTTTCCAACATGATGTTGGAATTGATGGAGATATTACACATAGAATTAATGCAGGGTGGTTGAAATGGAGGGGTACTTCTGGTGTTCTCTGTAATAAGAGGGTTCTTTTAAAAGTTAAAGGAAAATACTATCGAGCTGTGGTAAGACCAGCCATGTTGTACGGTTCTGAATGCTGGGCTATAAACTATAGGCATGTACAGAAGATGTCTGTGGTAGAAATGAAGATGTTAAGATGGATGTGTGGTTATACAAGAAAGGATCGTATTTCAAATGAATTTATTAGAAATAGGGTTAGGGTGGCACCGATAGAGGATAAAATGAGAGAGACCCGTCTAAGATGGTTTGGACATTTACAAAGAAGGTCACTAGATGTTCTAGTTAGGAGATGTGAGAAGTTGGAGGCTGAACCCGCTAAGAGGGGGTGAGGAAGTTCAAACAAGTGTTGGAAGAAAACTGTTAAGTATGATCTCAATTATTTTAATTTAAGTCCTAAAATGGCTGAAAATCGATCTGTGTGGAGGCAAAGAATCCATATAGCCGACCTCACTTAGTGTGGGAAAAGACTTGATTGTTGTTGTTGTAGTAATGCAAAATATTATTAAATTTTGTTGATCATCTTCTATCTTTATTCTTGTATTACATGTCCATATGTTTTTTTAAGAGATTACATACCCATAGTTGTACCTATATGATACTTATTAATTTTACCAAAACCAACTCATGGAAGGAATTCAGCAAAACCTACAATTTACCTACATGCTCAACTTTGTGCTAACCAGCGTAGTGCACTTCTGATTGAAAGCACATCCGTTATGAACGGTCTTTCCAGTGATGAACAGGGCAACTGACTTGAGAGTTGCCAATCCTTAAAGAGTGGTGAAGATGTATGGGCAAAACAAGTCTCTAGACAGAATGGGTTCAAAATGCTTTTTTGCCTAGTATACATAAGGTTGCTCCATAAGTCATGCAGTCTCATGCTCAGGGAGGTTATTGGAACTTTTTGGATTCACTCTAATAAGAGTCATGGAATGGTAAAAATGCCATTGGTGGTGCACTTTGTATTTTCTTTCTACAAAGAACGGATATTGAACAAGAATTTTCCTCCCAAGTGACATCCTGAGAGTTATCTTCTATACCTCAAATAATGTTTTCCAGATATTCACAGACTATATCATTGTTCCTAGACTTGACTCATGCTAAGAGGTTGACATACTTGTCTAACTATGAAAGTGGAACTCTATAAGCAATAATATAGAGATCTCTACTCAAATTAAACCAATAGCACTTTGTACTACTGGCAAAGATGTCCTTAAAGTAATGTGTTCCCTGCGGTACACTGTACTTTGTGACAATCTTTCACATTGATGTGTTTCTGATGATTCCAGGCATTGATTGCTGATTTTGAAGTTTCTGAGGACATATACTCTCAGGCGTGCATAGAGGAAAGTGGCTCAATGTGTCTTTGGTTGGGAGCAAATGTTATGCTGGAATATTCCTATGATGAGGTTGCCCTCTTTGACCTTTTTGATAGATGCATATTCTTAAAGTGAACTTAATGCATCTTCTAGTGGTTTTGTGAGGTTAACACAGGCAATCCAACTTCCTGAAAAATCTCATATGGAAAATTCTTGAAAAAGCTAAAGTTAGTTTGGAAGTCCTCATGGCCAATTTACAGTTCCTGAGCGACCAGGTCACCATAACCCAGGTATGTTAATATGTCTCTCATCCCCTGCATTGTTGCTTACAGTGAACACCTGCTTCACTGGGTGCCAAATCCGCAGAGCACCCATGTTTGCATAAGCCGATAAAACTTCTATCTTTGTTCAAAACTAAGTTTGATGGCTTATCTTCCCCGAAATTTTGCCCCTTGTAAAGTTCTGAATGTGACAATGAAAAATGCTTATACAAGTAACAATTGCACGTGTACAACTGTGATCACCAACGCCAATTGAAGCAACAGCCAAAGACTCCTAATGATGAATATGACACATTTGGAGCTTCTGTCTAGGTTTCTACATCTGCCAATCTTTTTACCATGATCCTTTCTTGCCAAAATTTGCTATTTTTGGCAGTCGATTGGCCTCGAGTTCATTCATGGATGTGGCATGTACAATTTTCTATTTTTCTTCAACTTACAATTGAAAAGAGCTTCCTATTAATGAAATTACAATGTGACATAAGAATGTAATCAAAATAGAGGCATCGCTTCCAACTCCCATCATTCCTGTGATCCACACCTACCTTCAGTTGAACACATGGGCAAAGAAGTTTTCTGGTTGATTAAGAGAGGAAGCTTGGGGGTTCAAGGGTGGTTATTTTAATCCAAGAAGAGTAGAATCTTTTAGTTGTGGGAATGCAATATGATCATCTTCCATGAGTAACCATTACAAGGGGTGGAGGCTCGTCCTTTTTTGTGAGCATTCAGACATCCTAACCCCTTAGTCAAAAAGGAATTGAGAAATATGAAAATGATTGAACCTAATTTGGAACTTGGCATTTGAGGAAGGCCTTGTTCAAATTATATCAGCATAATAGGCTTTGTGACCATTGTAAGTAGATTCAACTAATCAATGCATATCAACATATAGAAGGACCAATATTTATTTCTATATAATTTGTGGTGCATGCTATGGTTATGCACAATAACATAACTTGTTCATTAGTAGCTATTCTCATCTAATTACATCCTTCTTGTTCTTATTTTTCTTGCAATCAACATTTTGATCAATGCTTCTCTTGAAATTCTACTGATGCCAATCCTTGACCCTTATTACAGAGGGAATGATTTAGAATTGAGGACATGCTTGCTTAATTATCTCCAGGGCATTCATTGCCATGCTTCCTTACTGGAGTCATACTTGTTTTGGTAGAAAGCCTCAACGTTTCTGCTGGCATGTTATATCATTGTGAATGTTCCATTGGTTGTTGAGATGAGAAGAACGATATTTGGTGTGCTCTTGATAATTGTTTAGTTTGTCTTGGTGTGCTGTCTAACCCATCGCATTTGTTGACCATCTCTCTTTCCATACAACATGGGCTTGGACCTTTCTAAGGGAACTGTTCATAACAACCTCAAGGAAGGGGTTATCAAGCTTGCAATGAGTAAAGTGAAGATTATATAGATACAATACTTGCATATATAATGTAATATTAATTTAATGATAGAATGCTATTAAAAATAGAAGTTATTGCATATATGGCACAGTCTTAACAATGGATTTACTGCAGCTATGATAAAGGTCAACTTTCAATCGCAACACAAGAAAGTAAGGCAGCAGACATAACATGACAGGCTTCTTGAATTATTGGCCTCCAACTTTATTTTGAATTGTTGGTCTTCACACATAGAATTTTGCATAGTTAAAGAACATCTTGAACTTTTTAAAAAGGATGATGTGAAGTTCTGAAAAAGCATTGTAACGTGGGATGGATGCTAAAGTTTTATGATTTTGTAGATATTTTAGTTGGGTTGATGAAGTGCTTCATATGTCAAGATCCTTGTATTTTTAGTTTTTCTATATTTTTCTTTTCTTTTGTATTACCCTTAAGAGTATCATATTTACTTTGATGATATGTGAAGTTAATAAAAAAGGCTTTGTACTCATGCTCCTATGTTTTGAGTTTGATAAAAAAATGTGTTTCTTGGTAAACAATAAAATTAAGTTGTATATATATGCATCATTAAAGTGAATCAGCAGTGGCAACTAAATGATAAAAAAAAGTGTTATTAAAGTATATAATTAGTGATGATTTAGTGTTATAAGAAAGTGTTATTAATGTAAATCAATAGTGGTGATTTAAAAATGAATAATTGCCTCTAAATAATATTAATAGAGGTAATTAAATGGTAAAAAAAAGTATTACTAAAGGAAATAAATAGTGTCAATTTAGTGACAAAAAGAAGTCATTAAACGATGGATATAACGACACTAATAGCATTGGTTAAATTGTCATTAATATAAATCAATAGTAGCGAAATAGTGACAAATAAATTATTACTGTAGAAGATCATTAGTGACATTATTTACGATAATTAAAGTATCGTTAATATCATTGGTTTAACGGTGATTATACAATTGCTGCTAATTTTTTAGTGATACCAATGAAGGTGGCAATTATTTTAAATGTCACTAACTATATATAACATCAAATAAAAGATCTATAGTATCAAATATTACATGTCATTAAATGTCATTTTTTTTAAGTGTTATCAACTTACCTTCTGATTTAAGGAAACTTTTAGTTTAAATATTTACACATTTTTTACAGTGACTCACTTCTCAGGTGATATGACTGGTATGTTTGTTGTGAGTAATTGCTTATAACCGGGTGCGATCCAATCTCTTTGACCATTGCTTTTAAGTAAATCTTAAATGAGGTAAGTCACTTGTTCAAAAAAGAAAAACAAATAGAAAAATACCCAAAAAGAAAAGAAAAAAAATGAAAAGTAAGAAATAAGGGAAAAAATAAATAAGTCACATTTCACTGCATGGGTATAGCTAGTAAGTTACCGTGGGTAACCTCCCATTGTCGTTTGTCTAGAGCTTAACTCACAAAAATGCACAATCTCAAAACTTTGGGAGAAGTGGGGAACTAGAATAAAGCTAGAGAGATATATACTGGGTTCGCCTTCGTGTTGATCCCATAAAAATAAAAGTAGGGAGAAAGTTACCAATCTAAAAGATAAACCTTTAGGTAGAAAACTTTCTTTTAGGGTCACTTAGGGTTTGTAGATACCTAATGTCCATTCTGTTTCGTCGTTCAGTGAGTTAAACACTTCCACACAATAAGATGCTTAGCACTTAGAATACCCTTGAGTCTTGGGTGGGTTGGGTAGCTGTAGAAAGTTACCCAAAAATTCTAAACTCAACAAAGTCCAAAAAAATTTAGAAAAGCAGAAAAAGAAAAAAATGCTTTTCTTTTATGTTCGGAATAAGGCAAGGACTTGGGCAGCCTGCATTTTAGCAAGCACCTGCATGCTGTTGAGTCTTTATAGTTAGGCCATTAGTTGAATTTTTCTAATGTTGATCAATAACTTATGCCTGAGTAATCGAATCTTAATTCTATCTTATAAATAGCATTTAGTTTAGTTTTACTAGAGGCTAACAAAAGATAGGCATGTGGATGTGATGTATATACAATTATTCATGATAAAATGGCTATTTATTCGAGTTCCCAGGCTTATAATTGTATTTAACATTTTGAATACCGCATAACATTCATTATCGTGTATTTAGGGTAGATTATATAAATTATATATGAATTTACTTTTTTTTAATGGCCAGGTGAAAGGGTAACACATTTATGGGCCTCATATTGAAGATCCAACTGTAGGGATCTGATCAGGACAACGATCGGAGTTCAACGTCTTTGCAATTGTCCTAATTAGACCTCTGTAGCATCACATGTAATTCGAAGAAGACCAATGACCAGGAGAGAAGGTGATGCAAATTAGACCCTAAAATAACAAATCCAATTGCATGAATGGGTTTGGGTCGACTATCGCAGCCCAACAACATGAAAATTGACCTAATTCAACATCCGCAATGCCACCTACGAAGAGAAGAAGTTGGACGGTCTAGATGGCGCCACATGACACTATCTAGTCTGCCTAAGATCGCCTACCTCTCCCCTCCTCGTCCACGCCATCAATCTTCAGCCGTTGGATCAAAATCTAATTGTTGAAAAGTTCCCTTCATTGCACCTTCGCATCCTCTAAAGGGCACGATCTCAAAAGATCACAGCAGTCGAATTTCCAATGGTGCAATCTTAGGCGACCTTTATATTTCATCCAACGGTGCAAATGCACCCTTGGTGCAGCGGTGGAGGAAGTGCGCTCTTAAAGGTGTGACGCATGTTCGTGTCCCCATGCGCCTCAAATCCTCTCCATGCTTGCATGCAAATTCAACCATGCGATCTTCATCTTGCGATTCAGATTGATCCACGTTGCCTCCAATGACGAGCTCGCAACAGTAACACACGCCCTCGAGTGTTATCAACCATACGATCAACATCAGGCAACAGAGGTGCAACCATGTGGCAACATGGATGAAAAGTACGGCTCATGCATGATCTTACGTGCGATCTAGCGCGAGCTCAAGGTCGTAGATCGCACATCAAGCAACCCTTGCTCCCTCATTGCAATACTAGCTATACTTTGCGTGTGGTCTCAAGCATGCACTTTTGTGTGATCTTAGCCATCCATCAGTGATTGAGCGGTTGTGGGAGCTCCGCACCCTGCTAGCGCAGTGCTGAGCATGCATGTACACGCCGTGCATGTGCTGCGCGAGTTAGTTGGGCGTGCGTGTGGACTTGGCATGAGCGAGCGTGTCCTACGCACGGCTTTGAATGCCCAACCATGCCAAATGATTTGCCAGCACCTGTATAAACCCCCCTACACCCCCATTCTCAAATTATCCCTTCTCCATTTTTACCCTCTCCAAAGCTCTAAAGCTAGTTCGAAGCCCAGGATGCTCTCTTAGAGTAGAAAAATAATTTTTATTCCCACTCTTTCATCCCCATTCGTGGAGCACCTGTGGCCGACTTCTTACCCCCATTCTAGACGCGAATCCTGCTGTGACGTCATCCCACTTTGTCCTCCTGTCTTCCAACTTTGTCCTCCCTCCTCTAGCTCCTTATCACCTCCTTTCAAGCGTCATGTCAACGTGGCTCATCCCCTAAGCTACCTACGAGAGAGATTCTCTCTCTTCTCTTTTTTACTACTTTCTAGAGTAGATTTTAATTTCTGCATCTCGCTTGTAATAAACATTTGAATTACATGTATAATATATGTTTCTTTATATCTTCTCTCTCTCTTTCTCTTTTATTTTGCTAGTAGAGTAGTTAAGTAGAATTTTTCCAACCTGAGTTCTACCTTATAAAAACACCAAAAAAATATAAAATCACAAAATACCAAAAAGAAATAAACAAACGTGGATTTCTCAAAAATCAAATGTCACCTCCCTAATAGCTGGATTTTCACGACTACGACAATGGGTTTTTTGAACTTTGATTTTTCCTTGCAAATTTTCAAGCGATCAATAGAGCACCACCTTCAAAGTTTCTTCCTCCACCTTCCAAGGTTGTCCACCATACACATGGTGGCCGGTCATCCCTCTTCCTCCCTTAGTCGTTCGAAGTCCACCAAAAGCTTCCTCTTGGAAGCACCTTTGGTGCCCTCTTTTCTAGTTCTAGTAGTGTAGTTCTTATAAGTTTTCTACATTTACATTTGATAGCAAGTAGTTCTACTTTTTCTTGTGCATGTCTAGGTCCTCTCTGGACTTTGGGTGTGCCTTCTTCTGAGTGGTATGTAGACGGCCATCTGGGCCTTGGTCTAACCACCTCCACCCTCCAGTTGTCGAAGGCTATTTGGAATGCATCTCAGCAAGGTGGATTTCTAGTAGCTTAAGTTGATTATTTTTATGTTTAAGCATTCGTCTATATTTGTGATTGATTGAATATATTTCTCATGATGAATGCAAGGAAGAATTTGTTTTGATTCATATCATGTGCACGAGCGCTTGAATTCATTATTCGTCATGCCCACTTTCAAAAGAAAATCAACAAAAAAAAAAATTTGCAAAGCAAAATACAACAAAAAATGTTGGTTCGAATCTTTATAATAACTCAGGTAATCACGATCACTCCCACCAACTTCGAATCCATTTCTGCATCTCGCTCACCTTCTACTTCAATCCACTCGCCAAGTCACATTTCAAATCATGATTATTAGATTCCATTTTGCTTAGGTTAGTTTCGATGGCCACTCCAATCTGACAACTACCATATCTTTTTTAACTCACTAAATAGTATTAACATAATAGAAATTGTGAAAATTGAGATTCCCATTTTAACGATCTGTATTTCATTAACAAGTGCTCTTATCATCCACAAAAATAAGATAATAGGTGAGGTTTGCATATGCGAGTTGGAAATCAGATTCCGTAGTTAGGTTTAGGTTTGATTAGATTTTAGGTTATCTTAATTTAGGTTAGTTTAGGAAATCACAATCTGCACATTATCTTTAAATCAAAAATCAAATCAAAGCATTTCAGAGATCAATTGTGACTCCTTTGAGTTTTGTATAAATAAATTTATTTAGGATTGATTTCGCGCCTATACTAGGATGCAAAAATTTGTTTCAACGTGATTTCCGAACTTTAACAAATGACGCCATTGTCAAGGAGGCAAGGAGATGTTTTATTTATTTTTATTTGGTTGTGAATTGTGTGTAGGAAATTGGTCAGATGCAGCGGACCTACGCACACAACAACTCATGGTGAAGATTCAAAATCAGGTGCACACATTCTATCTTAGATTTGAATTTTGAGATTTTCTTGAAATCTAATCGTTTAGGAAAAAAAATAAAAAAATTAGTTAGGATGTTATCCTCTAGGTAGTTAGGTTTGTTTTGAAATTTTATTTGCAAAAAAAAGATTTTAAAAGTATAAAAATAAATTCAAATTTTCAAATTTGGGTTTGTTAAAAATATTTTTTGAAACTTTTATTCAAGGTGTGCTACTTTGCTTTAAAACATATTTTAAATGCAACTATATTGATTTTTAAAATTTAGCCAACAAGAAATTCTTATTTTTAAAAATTCATATCCATCAATCCGGACATCCAAAAATTTTGAGATTTGGTCTAAGCCTGGGTAATCAAGTTAGCTTTCAAACGCAACCTTTTGTTTTAGGAAATTCTCAGTGTACAATTTGTAAAATTTTGGATAGTATGAAGAGGTCAGTACAATTCAAAACTTGATCTGATTTGATTGTAAGAATTTAGTATGACATTTGTAGAAATCTAATTTGACTTAAACTTATGGGGTGTGAAAGCCACTAAAACCTAGATTATTCAGTAATTTTGTAAGAATTTTTGGAAGGACTTAGATATTATTTCAATCTAAAATAGTCCCAGGGGTCTATCTGACCCGTTTGACTCCTTGTCATTTAAAAATTCATAACAAATTGAATGGATTAGTAAAAATCTTAGAAAATTATTTTCTGGAAAGATAATTGAAATACAAAGTTTTTTATGAAGTTTCATTCTGATCTGGTACTGCTATTGTTCTGGAGATGTTTTCAAACTCTGATTAGGGTCTGCTGGTCCGATTAGAGCATAAACCTTAGGATCACACCTTAAGGCTTAATGTTGCATTAGAGACCCATCTTAATTAAAGTGAGTCAACCTATTAGCAAGTTGATTAGTAGGTGGGGTTGTCTGCATGCTTGACCCCCTCACTTACCTAACCTAAAATTGATTCACTATTCAACCTAGGAAACTACTTTAGGAATCAATAGACGCCTGCGCTTGCTAATATCAATTGCCTAATCAATAACAAGCAAGAATCCTAAAACACATTAATCCAAGGACCATACTTCATTTACAAGGCCTTTGCCTTGTTTTATCTCTCACCAGCCCTTATGGTTGGTGTATGCACAATAGAAGGTCACTTAGACCTGAATTAGTCTGTCCTTGGGAACTTGCCCGAAGGAAACTAACTACCGTTCGTAGGCAACTTTTTCCGCCTACGTTTTCTTCCCTTCCTTCCTCTTTCCCCCTTCCCTCATCTTCCTTATCTCCAATGGTCGACGAAGATCTTCCTCTTCCTCCTCCTAAGGGGAACATAGATGGTATAATGGCAATGGTTGAGGGTAGAATGAATACTTCAGATCAATAGAATCGTGAGCATTTTGATGCCATCCTCAACACATTGGATAGAATGTAGCACCCACCGCACGGAGAACAACCAGATTTTTACGATCCGGCTGCACGCAATGTTCTACCTCAAGTTCGAATGCCCGTAGGAGGAGACGCATTCTAGTTTAAGCCTAATGCAATAAGTCTGATTCAGACTTATTTTCATGGGAACTCGAATGAAGATTCATTCCAACACCTAGAAGACCTAAGTCGGATTGCAGAAACAGTTCGACCTAGAAATGTTGAAATTGGAATTGCTCCCACGAAGCTTTTCTCGTTCTTGCTGAGGGATAAAGCTTCCTACTAGTTTAAGACCATCGGGAGGCCTGTATTTACCTAGGAGGAATTACGCAGAGAATTCCTTTAAAAGTTTTTCCTGATCGGCCGGAGAAATGCAATGAGATGGGCCATCACAACTTTTACCCAACAATAGGGTGAAAAGTTGCACGAGGCCTGGGAGTATTTTCATGACCTCCTCAGGAAGTGTCCTCACCATGGGACGCCTTGATGGCACCTTACCCAAATCCTCTATCATGGGCTAGACGAGACACATCGGTGCTTAGTCGATGCGTCTAGTGGTGGGAACTTGCTTGCCAAGAATGAGGTAGGTGCATCTGATCTATTCGAGTCCTTGGTAGAGAACTCGTTGAACGCAACCTCTATGAGCCAATTTACGCATCCCACCCAGCAAAAGGTATCTGTCCATGAAGCCCAGGCTGACATGGACATTATCATGAAGAAACTAGATGGTGTGGATCTGTTGAACAAGAAGTTCAACGAGTTCAATCCGGATCAGGTGCTGCATCTATCTATTCTTCCTCTTCATCCCGAGCTCCTTCTTCTAGACCTCATTTGCTCACTCGAGATGCTCTTGTTCCCCCTCCTTCCACTACTTCACGGGCTCCCTCATACAGGAACCTGTGAATTACCTGGAGTTGGCACCGATTGACCAAGGTTACACCTATAGAGATGATGTGAGCCTTGACTCATACTATGACTATACGTTTTAGGTATCTTCGGCCTACGAAGATGTCAATGAACTTCAAGGATATAGGCGTAACAACCTTTACTTAGAGACATATAACCCTGGTTGGCGCTAGCATCCAAACTTCTCCTAGGCTAGGAACTCACAGAGACCTACTGTTGCTCCACAGCACCAGCCCAAAGAATACGGGAATGTGCTACCCATATACCCCAAGTAGTAGCTAGTCCCATACCAGCAATAGTCTCGGTCTATTTACCAGCATGTTCGTGATGCTGCGCTTAACCCTCCACCATGGGCTGATGCGATGGATGAGTTGAGGAAAGCCTTTAAGCTATTGGAAAAGGGTCAGTTACAACTAGCGAGCTAAATGAAGAACATGCATAACACACAAAACTAGCTATTGCAATTACAGGAAACTAGATTACAGGGAGCTTTGCCCTCCTAGCCCATCCCGAACCCTCGACATGTGCAGGATCCCGGTTCCCTACCTAGATTAAAAGCACTATAGCTACAGGGATAGGCACATACAGTTCTTTAGGCACCTCCTGTACCACTTGAGTATGCTCAACCTGCTATGCTACCTATTCCCGCTCTGACTTCTCCTTCCGCTCCTCCCCCACGTCATGGATAGTATGCCGATGTAAAAGCTGTCACTTTGAGCAGTGGAACCACCCCAAAGGACCTGCCATATAGGTAGGTAAGTCAGGACACTTCGCGACCTCTTCCTCAGGAGAGCTCCTCTTCTCACTCTCACTCTAATAGGGAGTCACCTAAGGAAGATAAAGGTAAAAGACTATGACTATAAACCCTGAGATTCCCCTCCCTTTCCTTGGAGCTTTGGCTAGAGATACTTCATGAAAGGCAAAGGGATCAAAGAATTACAAGGACCTTTAATTGATGTTTAAGGAAGTACACATTCAAGTCCCCTTCTTCAACGCAATAGATCACATCCCTTATGTCGCCAGGTTCTTCAAGGACTATTGGACCTCGAGGTGACAACAAAACAAGGAAGTTAAAGGCTAGGCGATATTGTCAAAGGAAGCTAGCGCAGTGATTTTGAGTGACTTATCGCCTAAGAAGAAAGACCCCGGTACACCACTCATTTCCTGCTATTTGCAAGACTCCATTCAATAGGGCCCTTCTAGACTTCGGTTCCTTTATCAACCTAACCCCTAAAGCCGTAAATGATCATTTTAGATTTAGGGAGTTAAAGCCCACCTCGGTTACAACTCAGTTAGCGGATCAATTTATGAAGACATCAAGGGGGTGGTTGAGAATGTCATAGTGAAAGTCCATGGATTCTGCTTTTTAGCGGACTTTTTCATTCTGGACATGGAGGTTCCTCCTAATCTTCGTGATGCACCTATCATTTTGGGTCGCCTGTTTTTGGCGACCGCCCGGGCCAACATCGACTATGCATCTGGGTGTATGGAGATTGCTCGTGGTAAGGAATGACTTAGACTGGATATCTTCAGGGCATCCAAGAATTTCAATTGTGATATGATTAAGGAGGATGGTGAAGATGAGGATCCAGCATTTTGTGGAAACATTGGGCTCTCTGTAGTAACCCAATGTCTCACTCATCTTCGCTCTCAGATTTTATAAATCATGATCCACACAAGACTACGACTAATGCACTGCACATATCACCATTCCTTGATTCTGATTGTTTGGGGTGCATCTCTAACCTTGACACCTCAGATGTAGTATATTTTGATTCTTCAAGGCACTTCCTATATCTAACCGACCACTGCTGGTGTAGGATGGTGTGGTTGCTATGGATGATTTTGTTCCGCTTGAGAGACACGGATGGGATCCTTGATCCATGGCTACCCTTTTTAGCATTTCCAGACCATAGCGTAGATAGTAGCAAATCAGTTTTTGCCATCTTCGTATAGGAGGAGGACCTAGGATTTCCACTAAAATACTTGGGCACCGACCCTTGGTCAAGATCATCCTCATTTGGAACCCTCAGTCATAATGTTATAGGAACTGAACTCTACCCTCTCACCGCTACAACCATTGCCAACATCCCAACTGGGGTAGGATCAGACAGTATATATGAACTTCAAGCTCATCAAATATACTTTGCTAATTCCTCTTTCCCCTCTTATCACCTCTCCCTACAGGAACCTTCTCTTGCAATTGATTCTATATCCCCTCCATCTGTGATTGAACTCAAGCCCTTACTTGATTCATTAAAATACGTGTTTTAGGGTGATAATGAGATTTATCTTGTCATTATTAGCTCTCATTTAACCCAAGAACAGGAGCATAGATTGATTTTCGTGCTTCACGAGGATAGGGCTACTATTGAGTGGAGCATGTCTGATCTCCATGGTATTCGCCCTTCTTATTGCACTCATCATATATACACTAATAAGGAGGCGAAACAAGCTTGACAACCTCAATGACGGCTAAATCCGAATATGCTGGAGGTTGTCAATAAGGAAATCATTAAATGGCTGGATGTTGATATTATTTACCCTATCTCCGATAGCCAGTGGGTGAGTCCCATCCAGATTGTGCCTGAAAGGGCAGGACTCACTATGATTAAAAACGAGCAAGGCGAATTCATCCCGACTCACACCACAACTTCTTGGTAGGTCTATATTGATTATTGAAAGTTGAATTCAGCTCCTAAGAAGGACCACTTTCCCCTACCTTTCATTGACCATATCTTGGAAAAGTTAGTTGGACGAAGCTATTTTTGCTTTTTGGATAGATGCTCCAGGTATAATTAGGTAGCGATTAACTCGAAAGATTAGGACAAGACAACTTTTATGTGTCCCTTTGATACATTTGCTTTTAAGTGAATGCTCTTCGGCTTATGCAACTCATCATCGACTTTTCAGCATTTCATGATGGCCATTTTCTCTAAGATGATAGGGGATTTCGTAGCAGATTTTATGGATGATTTCTCCATTTTTGGAGATGACTTTGAGTCTTGTCTTGATAACCTCACCAAGATCCTACAAGGATGCATCGAGGTTAACCTAGTACTATCATGGGAAAAGAGCCATTTTATGGTGAGGGATGACATAGTACTAGGTCACAGGATCTCTAAGAATGGATTGGAAGTTGATTGAGCAAAGTCTGATATCATTTCCCATTTACCTCCTCCAAGCTCAGTCAAGCAGATTAGGTCCTTCTTGGGACATGCTAGATTTTACAGGAGATTTATCAAAGATTTTCCAAAGATTGCTCGTCCTCTGACAAATCTCCTCGTTATGGATATCCCATTTCATTTTGATTCTACCTATCACAGCGCTTTCGAGACTTTACAAAGGCTGTGTTTGATTCCCATGTTCTTCAGCCGCCCGACTGATCTCTTGATTTCAAGATGATGTGTGATGCCTCTGACTTCAATATGGGAGTCGTTTTAGACCAGCGTCGGGAGTGCCATCCTATTGTGATTTACTACGCTAGAAAGACGTTGAATGAGGTTTAGCGTAACTACATGATGACTGAAAAAGAATTGGTAGGTTTAGTATTTGGGCTGGAGAAGTTTCATTCTTATTTTTTAGGGTCAAAAATCATTATTTATACTGATCATTCAACCCCCTGGCATTTATCGGCAAAGAAGGATGCCAAACCACGCTTTATCAGATGGATCCTTCTGTTGCAGAAATTTGATATAAAGATCCACGACAAGGCTGGAGCTCATAATGTAGTGGTTGATCATCCTACACGTCTTAACCCAACCCACATCCCCTACTTCCTACCCATTTTTGAGAAGTTCTCGGATGAATCTCTTCTGTCCATTGATTCATCGGAGTTACCATGGTATGCGGACATCGCGAACTATCTTGTCAGTGGCAAGATACCTTTGGGATTATCCAAAGACTAGAAACTTAAATTCCTTTCTGAGGCCAAGTATTACTTTTGGGATGATCCCCTGCTTTTTTGTTTAGGGTCTGATTAGGTGATTAGGAGATGCATCCTGGATTCTGAGATCTTTAACGTCTTATCCTTTTGCCACGGTGAGGTTTGTAGTGGTCACTTTTCAGGTAGGAAGACCGCTGCAAAAATTTTGCAATCAAGTTTCTTATGGCCAACCATCTTTAAGGATACGCATGATTTTGCCATGAGCTGTAAGCAATGCTAGTCGGCAACCTCCATGACCAGGAAAGACATAGTGCCTCTCCAACCTATCTTGGTCGTGGAGATGTTCGACGTTTGAGGCATCGATTTTTTAGGCCCTTTCCTAAACTTGCATGGCTTCAAGTACATTCTCCTCGTAGTTGATTATCTCGAAGTGGATTGAGCCCATCTCAGCGAGGCGTGCTGATCATAAAACCATTATTTCTTTTGTTTGGGAGTTTATCTTTATGAGATTTGGTGTCCCTCGTGCGTTGATTAGCGACGGGGGTAGTCACTTTATTCACACCCATTTGAGGTCATTATCAAATAAATATGGGGTACATCACCGCATAGCTACCCCATATCACCCGCAAACCAATGGGCAAGTTGAGGTGTCTAACTATCAGATTAAACTCATCCTGCAAAAGACGATTAAACTGAACCTGAAGGACTAGCCCATTTATTGTGATCCACCCGTACTCTAATGGGGCTATCCAAATCCAAGACCTGAAAACTAGGCATGGTTTTACTGTGAATGGCCAACACCTCAAGCCATTCTCAATCCAGGAACCTCCTCCTCCTAATGAAGTCATCAATCTTATTGAGGACATGTGATTGAGTTTTCACCTAGTTGGAGGCATTAAACTCAACATCTATACATATATAAATAGCTTTTGTTTTCCCTTTTATATACATAGCACATTTGTTTTGGTTCATTTTATAGGTGTTGGAGTGAGCTGAATGACAGTGTTCAAGAGCTATTCCAAGCGAATTCTACCCTTTTCTTTATGCACTTCATAGATATACATTCTGATTTTTTTTGTGTTTATATTCATGCAAGAATTTAGGCATGGTGAGGTAGTACATATATACTGAATATTTTCTATCAACACCTAGGATTGCCAGTGAAATTGCACTTGCATGTGTATGTTGTCTAGCCGTATTCCTTATGGATAAATGGTTTTTGAAATATATATATATATATTATTTATCTATACAAAAAAAAGTATTTTTAGTGTTGTTCTTGGAAATTAAGCTAGGTAGGGTCAAGAATTCTCGATTTTGAGGATTTACCGACCTTAGGAAATGTGGAACAAAGTCTTTCCGCCTAGACTCTTGAGGTCTTATGAACTTAATTTTCTTGAGTATTAACCCAAATTTGGATTTGTTTTTTCCCAAGTTTGAAAAAGCTAAAAGTATTAAGTCAAAAGAGTGATAAGTGAATGACTTATCTTTCCATCCATTGGTTTGGATAGTCCTTGGGTTCTAGGCATCTTTACTTGCACAGTGTACTGACTCGTCTTGTGGGCGATTTTGTTGAGTCCTTAGTGGTTAATAAGGTTAGTCTGAGGGTTAAATGATCCTTGTAGGTATGGCTGACATGTTTTAGTGGGAGAGCCTCCCCATTGTCGGATGTCTAGAGCCCAGCCTGTGTCCTTCAACTTTTGGATCTGTGTTTAAGTGTGGCTTTTGAACAAATGAAGGAGAGCCACTCACCTAGAAAAATGATTTGGAGAAAAAAAATTATTTATCCTTTGAAAAAAATGAGAAAAAAATATGAAAAAAAAATCCTACCAAATAAGCACCTCCTTACAAATGGGTGTCATTCCACCAAATAAATAATAGCATCTTGCTACGTATGGATATTACCCTTTCCATTTCCATAATAAAAACGCATCGCTACATATGGGTGTTAATCCAATAGAAAAGGGAAAAAATACGAAGAAAAAAATTAGGAACAAGAGACCTAAGGGTCCAACTGAGGTGATATACACCTAGTGTGTTTACTAGGGGGAAGAAAAGTGGTGAGGAGAAAGCTGCCAAATCTTAGTAAGGCCAATACAAAACAAGATGTATAGAGTGAAGAGATATTCTAAACATTATTAAATACTAGGAATCAACTTAGTTACCCACCTGACAAGTTACATATAAAAATCACACACAAGATGCTTGTTTCTCACATTCGATTTAAACTTTGGGTGGGTCAACTTAGTTAGAGAAAGTTACTCTCATGACCTAAGTCTAATGGCTAATAGGATTCCTGATTTGATTTTGGACATCCGAATTTGAGTCAATACTTTAGAACCGTTAAGGATTTTTCCGCGATTTCCTTTCGTTAGTGAAAAATCCTATTGGGATTTTTTATTCGAACTGGTTTGATTCCTTGGCAAAGATGCATGTTGAAATAATATATATATATATATATATATATATATATATATATATATATATAATGTACTTTTCAAAAATAAACAAAAACCAGTGTACTTAATTCTTGCATCTTTTCCATAGTTTTTCACATGTTGGTTTTGCTAGAGACTAGCAAAGTTTAGGCATGGAAGTATGATTACACAATAATTATAGGACTTAATTAACATAAATTATGTTAGAACCTAGCTTAACTTATGAACAGTGCATTCATAAGTTGCTTATCATGCATTACATTCATTTATTTAGTTGTACGTATAATAATGTCATTTTTCTATACTAATTGATCGTTATTCTTGTTCACAGGCAATGAGGAGCTTAGAAGTTGTCCTGAGCTGAATAAAGATGGATAGGAGCATAAGTTGGAGCTAGACTTTTGGAATAAAGATGGAATAAAGACTAGAAGAGAGAAAGAAAGAGAAAAGAAGATCTTTTGCTTTGGATAAGTGCAGAAAAAGAAAGAGAAGAACTAGGATATCCCTATCCTATCCCTAGAACCCTAGGATAACCTTATCCCAGTGCTGATCCCTAAACCACCTCCCTATTAGGATATCTCAACTCAAAAGCCAAAAACATGGATAATATTATCCATGTGCTTATCCACCCTATCCATAGTCCTATCCTATTATCCACAACCCTAAACCACTTATCCAATACCTAATCCCTAGCCTAGAAAGCTATTTAGGTCCATACCACAGCTAATTAACTTAGTCTGAGTCAATTAGTTTAGCCATCAGTCAATTGGGTCCAGTGGGACATGATTAGACTAATCCTAAGTTGATTAGACTTGCTTGAGTCTAATCAGACCCAACCTAAACCCAATAGACTCAACCACATCCAATCAGGTGCAGTACAACCTGATTGGGTGCACCCAATTCTAATGTAGCGCTCCACTTTCGATTCGATGGCGATGGTTGCTGAGCGGAAGCTGCTTGTCCATGTGTGGAGTGGCAGGTCTGCAGAGGCAAGGTCCATCACTGAAGCGTACATTGGTATTTTTTCTGCTTGGACATTGATTTCTCTGAGGCCCATATCCCCTTAGTCTCTCTGCTTGGAATCTTGCTTTCTCCATTGGAATCAATGTCAAGTTTAAATCGTGATCGTCATTATTGATGGAATTTGCTGGTATGTCTGCCTTGTTTGAATGCCTTTGATGTCCTTGTATTGGAGCTTTTCCTCCCATGATTCGCGAGAATAGCATTGGCTCACCAGTGAGGGTAGGTTGTCTTCATTGCGGTGTAACTATTCCACCTACTCACAATGCCAATCAATCCATTGACCCACCATAAAGAGGACTTGCTCTTCACCATGAGGGGTAGCCTTATTTTTCCAAAGCTCCTCATCTTTGTGTCCATTCATGGTATCCTCAGCATCTTTTGCTTCCCACACCTCTGCTATAAGTCATGGCAAATGGAGGAGGATAAGGAAGGCTATGGGGAGGAGGAGGGGCTATAAAAGGTCCCATGAAGTCCATCTTCAAGCAGGGCTTCTTATTCTCCTGATCTTGCTCAAGAAGCAAGAGGAAGAGGAGACTAAGAATGCATTAAGCAGCTCTAATTCAAGAGAAGGTGATCTTCGGAGCCTTGAGCTGAGATCATGTTTGCATTATTGGAACGTTATAATTTGTTCTTTCTCCGATTCTTGCTTAAATGTAGGGGATCTTGAAGGGGACAATGAGTTGGCCCCCCAACCTATCCATCCATCTCATAGGTGCACATTTCTATGAAGGAGGTAACCACTTTCATCCGATTTTTGTGAATGTATAAAGGAAATCATGATTTGATATCTCTTTTTAAGTGAAATTAGTAAGTTCTTTTTAGTTGCAGCGGAGCAAACAACGTCTATTATTGAAGAGAAATAAATCCCATTCAGATTTGCATTTGTTAGTCGGTAATTAGCTTGTCTTTGATGCATAACGTTAACTCTTTTTAATGATATGTAAGAGGCTAAGTTCGATGTAGTACTAAAAATAGAGCTATGATATTTTTGTCATGTAGATATGATTTTTGTTTGATGCTCCAAATATACATGATGTGTCATTTGTCTCAAACATTTAATGAAACCATTATATACGTATGATTTGTACTTGTGAGACATCTACTATTGGCACCTGTAAATAGGGAAATGCTTCCTGTATGGAAGGGGATTTCCTCATGGGTTGGGATTAGCCATAGGATCCTTATTTCACATATGTGAAGATGGGAAATGAATGCATGTCTAATGTGAAATGGATGAAAAAAAACAGCAATGAACTTAAAAAGGACAATGTTTAAAATGGAAAATTTCTAAAGATAAATGTCGGGCAACGAGGAAATCCGCTATAAATGGGAGTTAGAATGGCTAGAATATGGACATGTGTAGGGTGCCATAATTGGTGGTTTGGGCTGGGATTACCTTTGAACCCCATATTTTGGCAAGTATAATACTGGACTGCCGAGTTATGAAGTAGTTTTTCGAACCTATTTCGTACCATAAAAAATATAGAAGGTTGTTGCAGGGAATTATTTGGAAGAATGAGGTAGTCATTTAAGTGGATGCATGGCTGTTGTGGGAGGGAGCAATGTAGAACAAGAAGATTAGTATAAAAAAATCATGTGATTTGAAAATGCAAATTAAGTCGTTATAACATGTGCATTTGATCACTTTTAAATTTATAAATCGAGTATTGTGCTGAGTTCGAGTTGTCTAAGTCATTAGTGTAGAAAATAATGAATCTTCTCTTTCTTATTTGAAAAATCTCTTTTTTGCTCTTTCAAAATTTTTTACTTTTTAGGGTTTTGAAAACAGGGAAATGAAGATAATGAAGCGTGTGAAGGGAAACTAAGGAATATGAAGATAAAACCCATCCTTCCTAAGCTCACCCTAGGCACATGTAGCCTAGGGTAATTAGGAAGAAAGTAAAGATGACTATGGAAACTAAAAGAAGTATAGAAATGGAAAGCACAAATTGAAAAGCAAATTTTGTTATACTTATAGAGACTAATCCGCATTGAATGTAACACCTGAAGAACTCACTTGTGTGGAAGAGTTTCACACAAGTAATCTCCAAGGATAAAAAGTAAAACTAGCTATTACAAAAATGGAGATACAAAAATGTAGAGATTAAGATGATGGTCCTCTAAAGTAGTGTCAGAGACGGTCTTCACTCCAAGCTTGGGTGCTCCTAGGCTTGAAGAAGATGCTCTTGTTGTTCCAATGATGATGCTAACTCCAAGGCAAATCAAGGGTGGTCGCCCACCCTTTCTCCTCTCTTGGCCATCCACCACATGTAGCTTCCTTGTCATGGCTACTTAGAAGATAGAGTGGAGGTGTTGGAGACTAGAGGGGGGTGGTAGAGATCCCCCTAATCCCAACATCCACCCTCCTTTCCAAGGTTGATAGGAGAATGTTTTAGGTAGAAATTTAAGGTAGCCAAGGTTGTCTTGCTTGGTGGTAGTTAATGGGTTTAAATAGGGATGGAGGGGATAGTGGTTATTGGTAGAAAGTATCCTTGGTTTTGGTGCCATTTGAAGGGATGCTATGGTGGTTGGTAACCATCAAAATTGGCTAAAAAATGGTGGTGGTTAAGGAGGGTTGAGTTGGTGTGGAGTGTGGTGGTTATAGGGTTAGGTTTGCGCCAAGTTGAAAGGGTGCATGGAGAGTTGGTGGTTGGTGGTGATTATAAAGGTTTTTGATGCCAATTAAAGGGGTGTTTAGTGGTGGCTTTTGACGCCAAGGTGAAGGTGTGTGAGCATGGTGTTTAGGCGCCAAGATGAAGGTGGAGGTGGAGGAAGAGTTGGCGCCAATGGTGAAGGGACGCAAGGGAGGTATAGGTGGTTATGGATGAGGTAGTTGAGGAGTGGATTGAAGAGCTAGGTAGTGGGAGTGGGAGGTGGACTCAAGTGGACTAAAGTAGCTAGCTAGGAGCTAGGTAGAACTTAATGGAGTTGGGTGGAGCTGACTAGGAGATGGATGTAGCTGAGAGTGGAGCTTAGAGAGCTCCTGTGAACTTCCTAAGCTCACATTAGCTCTCTAAGCTCGAGCCTTCTTCTTCTGCTTCTAGGCTTTGCCTTTCATTTTAGTCTATTAAGGTTTAGATGATGTCTTTGAGTCTCACATACCTTGCCAAACCCAAAAATACACAAAGTGAGATAAAATGTAACAAATACCTAATTTATTCTTGCAAAGCCCCTAAAATGCATGTATGCCTAAAGTTGTGGTGCGAGTACAAAATACCTAGGAACTAATTGTGAAATGTGTATAAGATTGATGATAAACAAGAGTTTATCAAGGACTCTATTGCGAAGTGTGTGTAGGTCATAGTTGCCTATGCAAAGTGAAATATGCTTAATTTAAATTTTAGCATAGATTAATTGGAAATTTAGGAGAGATTAATTGAAAATTTAGGAGAGTTTAAATGGAACATGGAGATCGAGCAACATGTACTATCATAAGTGGCTATGCATTCGAAATCTCCAAGAAGAGGAAAGCAAATGGTGAAAATGAGCATTAGGTTGAATCCCTAGGAACATGGGAGGAGAAAGTTACTAGAGTGAAGGTGCATTGCCTTTCCTACCTTGAATTTGTATGAGGTTAGTGAAATGAAGATACAACAATATGGTTGTCAATAGCAAAGATGAGTACAAAGTTTAGGAAGGGGAACTGATTGGATCATATGGGAGTAGGAGACGTAAGAGAAAGAATTCAGGATAGGCATTGAAACGAAAAAATGAATCCCATGTTTGAAGTCATTTCTTCACGTGGAATCACCTTTGTGTTTATTTTTGCCACATGTTTGCCATCTCGAGTCCTCAGAAGAACCTTCTCGGTTCCTGTCATGCACAGTTGATGGGAAGGGTAGAAGTATGTAATGCAAGGTAAGTATTGTTGCGTATAGCATTAACAAATTCCGTACTTCATGTGTAGAATGTGTCTATCGAGACCATCTTCCTTTAAAATTGAGAAATGCAAGAATTAGGGTTACAAGCTCACAATTGAGCTTTTGAAGATTTTCAGGAAACACTATGATCTTAGACACTAGAATGACAAATTGTTTAGCAAGACCACGTGGAATGAGATTCATATGGAGTTCAAAGCAGTGACACATGTGAACTACACTCATTTCCAGATACTTAATAGATGCAAAGAGCTAAAGAGGAAACACAATCAATACGTCCGACTCTTAAGCAAGAGTAGGTGGGGAATGAATCCAACCACCAATTGTCCCATTGCACCATCTTCAAATGTGTGGGATGAGATAAATTGTTGAATTATTTCCCGAGAGTATTTCTCACAATTGTATGTCCATTATGCAAATGTATGATGAGTGCTTGTCATTCCACACCATCATTGTAAAGGACACCACCACTAGGGAGCATGCAATATCATCAGCTAGAGAGGCCGATGTGACCAATCTCATTGAGGACACACCACTTGAACATGTCCCTACATCGAACCCTCCACAATTCTAGTTTGGTTTTGTGCCTCCCGAGGAAGTTTGGACATTCCTCCAACAACTGTTCATAGGTCCTACCATGTTTAATAACTCCACTTTCCCATCAACATCATACACAAACCTAATTCCCGTGTAGGATGAAGTACAACCAGTGGTTTGTGTTGAAAAAAGTGGGATTAAGCGTCAGTTGACAGGTTCATCCAATGATGGGAAGAGAAGGAGATCAGGATCATCTGCTACAGTAGCATCATCAGCCAAAGTTGATGAGTTCACTGAAATAATGAGAACTCTAGTGGAGCATCATATTTCCTTGTAGCAGAGAGTTGATCCTAGGGCTGAGGAGATTCATGAGTGTTTACAGCTTCTCAGGTAATGGGTCCCCAACATAGCTCCCTACGACATTGTCACTATCGCTGATTGCTAACTCACGAATCTCAGTGTTGTATTCAAGGATCTCCTTCGATTTGATGCTGAGTTTGGTGCATTCCTCCGTAGGCACATGAGAAGTGACTTCGAATTTTGATCCAAAACATGAGTTCAACTACGAAGCCTCTTATCATTTTTTCTTAATTCCTATTCTAGTTTGGGTATCATGTTAGATGATGTATGTGAGTATGGGTTGTCTGTTATTCCCATATCCCTTACGCAATTCCTAGAACTTCAATTTCAACTTTCATGCTATTTTGAATTGTACATGCTATGCTACTTGTACTCATGGTAGCTTCTAATGTTATTCTACCTTTATATGTGGGTGTCTTCTCATTATTCTCCGTATCCTTGCATTGTAAACATCCTTTTCAGGGATGGATTCTGAGGAAGACAGGTCAACCTCTAATGATAGTAGGTACAAGGATAATTCATTAGCTATTGTCAAGGTCATCTTGCCCCTTGTTGTCGAGTTTCCACCATTTCACGACGAGCCAATCCCACGTAAACCACGTAATGTTAATTCCAACTTGGCCGGCCACATTTGGGTCCATGAAATCCTTGCAGATCATTTGTCAAGATGTTATGATGAGTTTAGAGTAACTAAGGAAGCATTCATAGCTATCGTTCATTTCTTAAAGGAGCAAACTGAGATATATGATTCGCGCAACATCATAGTTAACGAGCAACTTGCCATATTCCTGCATGCCTTAGCTCATGCTTCCTCAAATGGCAACTTATAGAGAGGTTTCAACATTCGAGGAGACCATCTTTCAGTACTTTAACAATGTCCTCTATGCCCTCTGTTTAGCAAGTGAGATTTTCATTCGGCTTCCTGGTGCAAATGTGGTGGTACCAACTGAAATTAGGGGCAATCGAAAATTCTTTCTTTATTTCAAGGTATTCGCATCCCAGACCTGTTCAAAGTATTTTCGGATATTGAATCCTCCGCATGATTACTTTTCTTAATGCAAGGATGTATTGGGCACCATCAACGACTGCCATGTCTGAGTGATTGTTGCACTATCTGACCAAGCGAGGTTTCAAAATCATAAAGGATGGACTAACCAAAACGTTATTGCTATCATAGACTTCTACCTTCAATTCGTATTTGTGTGGACTGGTTGGGAACGATTGGCTACTGACATAAGGGTGCTTAACTGGGCCATGCGTCATGGCCTAAACGTACCCTAAGGTTGAAGGTATTTAGCTGATTTGGGATACGCAAACGCTGATAGATTCATTGCCCCCTTCCATGCTATTTCCTACCATTTATAGAATACAGAGGCTGTGGCACCAGGAATAGAAACGAGTTGTACAACCATCGCCACACATAGTTGAGGAATGTTGTTGAGTGTGCGTTTGGTGTGTTGAAGAGGCGCTTCAAGATTCTAGAGGCTAGACCATTCTACTCCTTCAAGAGCCAACATCAGATTGTCATGGCCTATTGTGTAGTACACAACATGATTCGTCGATAGAATCTGCAAGACAATCTATTCGCCAACAGTTTCGATGATGATGAAGATAATGGGGATGACTGTCATGTGGCACGATGTCGACCAAAGCTCTGTTCGTGTAGGGGAGTTCGTTAGAGAGCAAATTGCGTAGGACCTTTGGACTGACCATACTCAGACTCGCAATTAGTTTATTTTCGTACTATTATGCAATATGATAGACATTGGTAGTGATTTCTATCGTTTTTGTATGTTGTAATATATTTCAATTGTGTTGGCCCAAATAGGGTTTGCTAGCGAACTTGATATAGTAGTTTGTCTGTTAGGAAACCAGACTTCCTAACATGTACCCACATTAATGTTCTACTTATGCATGTTTTTTATCCCATGGCAATCAATGATAAGTAGTGCAAGTATGGTGGATAGCTTCATGATAATGACCCATGGTAGAAACTGCCGTTGCTTGCGCCCTGCACAGTTGGGGTTGAAGCTCAATTACCCATGTCTCGGCAATGGAGCGTATTTTGTACATATGCTAGGGAGGCGAACAAGTAACATACATTTCAACCAACTATTCAAGTGGCATTATTTATATGATACAACGAACAATATTTGATGCTAGGGATGCAATTACAAAGTTGCAACACAGCAACTACCACTGTCTCTTGATGCATGTAGGGCGGAGTTGTACTTCCTTGCCCTTCAATATCAATACATGGAGTTGGGAATTTCTGTCTCAGAAGAAATGTGAATGCAAACGAGGAGTACGTTGATTGGCTCCTTAACAAGGTGAAGGAAACTGAGGATGAACTGAAGCTTAACAAAACGTGGTAACATAAAATGCAAGGAGAATTAGAGGAAACTCGTAATGAAATTGGTAGGTTATAGGACCAAGTTGAAGAGTTACAAATGGAAGTTATTGTTTGAGAAACAGAAGTACATGTCGCACATGCTGGAATAGTAGATAAGATGAGGAACTTATTATGTTACATTGTACTACTTGGACTCGATTATATTGCATTAACTATAGGTAGAAGTAGCTAGCTCTTATCATTGTATTTATGGACTTATTACCTTCCTCTTATTGTTAGATGTGTGGGCTTTTATTTCCCCAGTACAATTATCACAGCTACTAGGAACTTTCAATTTAACTTACAGATGATTTAGTAGATGTACTCATGTTATTTGTGTACATTTTATTTCTATAATAATTTATGCTTGCAGCTTTGAAATGAGGAATCAATTCTACGCATAGACAAGCAGGATGGATATGATGCTATTGATCGGTATTAAGAATGTGACATTAGGTGGTGAATGGGCAAGATAGTACCCATACTAAGTGAGGATGGCATCAAGTAAGGATTTCAATTCACAATACAATATCAACCAACCATTGGAAGAACTACTTTCAAGGTGGACAACTCTAAAGAAGATATACTTGCTTGCCGCCCAAATCCTCTGAAGGGAAGTGTGGTTCTGGGATGCAACAACCCACCTCATTGTTCCACCCGATGCGGGTGCGTGAGGATGGTATGTACATGTTGAATTTGTTATAAACCTACATCCCATACCTTTTACATGCAACGAATGCAACATAGCTCATATCTTAACTCTTGTAGGTCAACGAACTTTATCAAGTCACTCTGAAGGACAACCCCTTCCCACAATATCCACTCCTTTTAGATATATTGGTTGGTTAGGTAGAACTCAAGTTCGACTTCTCGTGACATCTGGTTATGTATTACTGTGCTTAGTACGTTTCTTACCTTATGGCTTGTAATGGTACTTACGGATCGACTACGTACACAATTAGTATGTATGATGTTTTGCTACTTTGTTGGACAAAGGTTATGTCAACTTAGGAGATTGGACATATTTTCCTATTTAACTTAAATCTATGCTTAATGTAATTACGATTGATATTATTTTGCTTCGGGTAGCCTCGATTGAAAATATGGGCGATGATGAAAGCTATACAATAAATCTTTGATTTGTTATGTAGATAGAGACATGCATGTACTGTACTTTAGTTGGATGGTGGGACCTTGTCCACACAACCCCAAGTTGTAGGTTTGTTGGGTTGCAAACAAGTTTTGCCCGGCACGAAATTGTCGTTTACTCTGTTATGACATCCTAGCCATTGCATGTGTTCCGAATGACTACGCTTGACGTCAATGTAGCTAACTGAGACCATTCCTTTACCAACAACACTTTGGATTTTGACTACGTACAACATAATCCCAAAGGGTACTTCCGATTGTCCATTACGCTACTCTTTTGAAATTAACTTCACAATTATTTATTTTTTAAATGTGACAATTGTATTCCTTCTGTAGCCTGTTTTGCAAGGGCGGTACTACCAGGACAACTCCAATGGCATCGATGACGCCAACTAAGTTTCTGTTACAATCAATTCAATCAAAGCTGCAATACATTAATTCAATTATCATTTCATCATCAGATTTCCATTGCTTCTTGTTTACATTTCCATTCATTTATATACATTTATAATGTCAACTACTATATTAATCATGCCGTAAGAGGTGAGTTGATGTAATTGGATTTATCTAAATGTGGGTGCTCTTGGGTTGAAGTGTTTGTACCTTTCACTTCCTTTGCATTTTTTAAGGGGCAAGTTCGTTTGTAATTATCAGGTAACCTACCGTTGATCATAATGCTTATCTTAATGTATTGTTTTATGATCCAACTTCATTTCGTAGCTTCTATGTATACTGAACATTGCCTGTTTACCTATTTTGGAATTTGTGATGGATTGCAATTGATTCCAATTTCTTTGAATTGTGGGGTATACATGCACCTCGTTGGTCCTTCATCAGTGAAGAACCATTTGCAGCACATATTTACGACTATTTATATTTACTATTTACCATCTAAAGGATGAACTCTCTTCCCCCATTCCATGCTCCTAACCAGGATGTCTTTATATAGATCTGAATTGGGTAGCGGTTGGATCAAAATACAGTGGCATGTGGAATGTGCAGTGTCTTTGTATTTGCCCTTAACCTCAACTACAAGAGGAAAGGAGACTCTTTATGGGATGGCTTGATTGGTTTGTCATTAGTGACTTCTTCAAGTTTCAAATGGGAATCCGTTAAAAAATTTTCAAATCTGAAACATGCCATCTGATGTATAATTTAGAATAACTTACCATCCAATTTGTTTGTCTGCTTTTCACTCATGCTGTGTTATTTCAGTAGTCTCATGGTTATGATAAATTTCATTAATGCAAAGCTTTCCTCATAATGATTTTATTCTGGACTACAGCCATGCATTGTCAACCATATATTCTCATCTATAAAACCCAGCGTGGCTTCTATATTAATCATGCCATAAGGGGTGAGTTGATGTAATTGGATTTATCTAATTGTGGGTGCTCTTGGGTTGAAGTGTTTGTACCTTTCACTTCCTTTGCATTTTTTAAGGGGCAAGTTCATTTGTAATTGTCAAGTAACCTACTGTTGATCATAATACTTATCCTAATGTACTATTTTATGATTCAACTTCATTTTGTAGCTTCTGGACATTTCTTGTTTGCCCATTTTGGACTTTGTGATGGATTACAATTGATTCCATTTTCTTTGAATTGTAGGGTATACATCCACCTCATTAGTCCATCAATGGAGAACTATCTACAAGCTATATTTATGGCTATATATTTATGTATGTATTTATTATTGATTTTAGGAGCATAATTGCATCAATTGGGATGTAATTGATACATGCTGAAATCAATAAGATTTGGTAGAGATTTTTAGTTTCATACAGGAAGTGAACAAACCTCTTGGACTCTCATGAGTTGGGTAGCAAAGAGTGAGAAGTGGGGCTGTGAACCATGCATGCACACGTACACCTCGCCTCGCCCAGAAATGGCTCATGCTCAAGTGAGAATCAATTTAGAACTTGAACTATTTTGCTACGGACTCATTATTTTTGTTATGGATTGGTCAATCAAAAGATAAAATTAGTTGATCAATTATTATGATCGATTAATAAGATAAATTTGGTCGATCAATTGGTTTGACCAATAAGTCAAGTTTGATATCAATTGATTTGATTGATCAATGGGATTAAATTGATCAATTAATTAACGAATTTCCATAAATATGAATTTCTATAAACATTAGGTCGTGAGTTTTATATAAAGGTCATGAGAGAGCCCTCATTTGACGTACATCAAGAGTAGAGAAACTCAAACTCTTTACTCCCCCTCCCTCTCTCTCATTCTTATCTCTCTTTCTCTTGTTGCATTCATTTGACGTAAGAATGATAGATTAATTTCCAATCAAATTTGTCGATCTCGCATAAGGTATTTGAGAGTGATCCATAAGAGATGTTTGATTGATCAACCAAATCAATCGATGAAATTGCCTCAACTTTATTCTCTTGAGATGATTTTCAAGGATGTCCACGTTTAGAGTGCACCGAATCTTTAAGGTAAATCGTTACATCTTAGGAGAAGTTTGTTGGATCCCAACACACAGGTATCGTGGGGGCCAATACCTTCTCTAAGGGAAGTCCTTCATAATTGCTTCAGTTGAAGTAACTTCTAACCTTTCTCTATGTTGTTTATTTATGCTATTATATATTCTTTGTTCTTTATTTTATTCTGAATTTTGTCATATCATGTTTAACTTTTTTGATTTAGTATTTTTGATCTACACAAAATCGTTGGAAATATATGTGATTTTATTTATTTATTCCTTATATGCGTTAGATTTCAACATTTATAGCAAATACTTCACATTAAATTTTGGTCCGATCATAATTTTCACTCTTTGGTCTGATCTAAATTCATGTTAATCCAATGTAAAACATAATTTGCACTCTTTGGTCTGATCATAGAATATAGCATGCTATCTTTTCTACATTTGATTTAGACGGTAAATTTTTATTCCCCTTGCGTTTGTTGCTGTATGAAAATTATACCTTTCTATCGGATGGTACCAACTACTTGAACGTGTCTCCAATGGTACCTATTTAAGTTTTTTAACTGAGCTTCCATTGTCATTTCTAAATTCCTACGGGAAAAGTTCCCTAATTCAGCATCTTATCTAATGTTTTCCCTTTTGAATGCATTACTCCTTATCTCTCTTGCATTCTTCTCAATTATGTTTGTCTTGCTTCTTTTTTGTTTTTGTTTTCTTCCCCATAAAAGTAGGAGTACAAGGAAACAATCATCTCCTGCATTGTTTTGCCTCTAATGATAAGAAAGGAGGTGCACGAATGTTTGGCTTCCATGAAGTGAGAATTTTTTGTCTTCTTTACTGACATCCATTTCAATGTTTTCCCCATTTTGGTTCATGATGATGCCCAACAAGTGTTGTCCTTTTGAAAGTTTCTACTACTAACAAGAAGAAAATGGAAACATGTTGCTTCTTTTACATTAATGAAAGTGGTCTTTTCATCACATTTCAAGTGCCATTGGCTATATGCTGGGGGGAGTAATGGACTGATGGGGTTAGTCTCTCATCATGTTTACAATAGGAGAGGACATGTCCTTAGGTGAGACCTTGGGGGGAGTGTCTCTATTTATCCCTACTTTGGCAGGAGATGAAAGCCATAGCTCATATGTGTTGCTTTCTGTGTATTACTTTCAGGGAAACGTATATTCACTCAGGTCATTGGAGAAGGCCATGGAGGCTATAAGGCTGCAACTTGCTTATGATTCAATAACAATGATATACAAGATCATCAATGTTCCAAATACAAGTCACACATCAACTAGACTTTCTAGAAGAATCTAAACTTTGTGATTGCTTCAATCCTTCCAAGTAGTGTCTTATATATACTTCACAAATTTGTAATAGTAATCACAAGTTACCCCTAATATTGAAATTGTACTTCACATTGCTCAGGTTTTTGTACATTTTATAACATTACTCTTTAATGATAATGACATTTTTACATCTTTAGCTTGTCCAATTACCTCGCTAAGTATTACAATATTGCGAAACTATTTTTGTTAACATTCCAAGCCCTTATAGAGATGGATGTCTTGGATATCCAAATCACCATCAACGTCAACCAATTTGGGCAAGCAAAGCTAGTAAACGTAACTTCAGATATAGACGTCCTTACACCTATCAGATTTAATAGGTTGAAAATATTACAACTATCCCAGGTAAATCTTAAATCATATTCAAAATTAACATTCTTATTTTCAGTATAAGGTTGGGAATCAATTGTCTTTACTTGGAGTGTTAAACCATCTGCTGATGATGGTTTAGTCCAGCTTCAGTATCTACTAGTAGGTTTTTCCTTGTCTATCTCAATTTGTTATTTCCAGAAACCTAGAGCATGCATTAGCCTGTTAGTGGCGGAAGCATCCTATGCTTACTGAACTGAGATGGATGTCAGAAGAAAACATAGTTTTGATCCATTTAGACAGTTACGATCCGGTTCCTGAATCCCTACAAGATACGAGAATCGAACCGACTCGACTGATCCCAAGATCCAGTCGTCCAACGAGAAAGTAACCAAAAAGCAATAAAATAAATCACATTCACCATGCAAGTAATTAACAGTAACAAAAATACAACAGTAAAGAAAAGAACTACTACAGTACATATCACCACAATAGTAGAGAATTAAAACAAGTACAGAAATATAATGCTTACAATAAAAGAGTATAAGTGTAACAGAATATACTCACTACAACAGAAAAATAATACAACTACTAGGCTCTACTAGGCCCAGCACCCTCCGCAACCACAGGTTCTAGCTGCTCAACACCTGATCCTGAAAAGGTGACAAAGGTGACACGTTAGCGAAACGCTGAGTAGAGTGCCAACCAACTAGCTAAAAAAACAGTAAAAGTGGACAAGTAGCTGTAGCTTTTTAATTTCTTTCTTCATTTCTCTATTTACTCTTTCTTGAATTATTTCTTAGATCTTTCTCTTGATCTCGAATGTTCCTCATGGGAACGATCTTGATTGCAGTCTTTTACGAAAAGTATAAGTAGCATGTGGTGCTCTCCTGGCCAGAAGAGTCCCCTGTGGTGGTCCTACCCTCAGTCAACCACCCCAAGGTCACTGACAGACGTAACGGTGACTACGGCACGCGCGATAAACGCACGGGTAGCTACCCCGCACTGGCATGCATCAGTCGTTTCCGTTAACAGGTGCGCCCAAAGCACAGCGCGGAACCAGTATAGAGCAGAGTCCTCTCAGTAACAGGGGTCCAGCCCCTCCACAGTAACCAAACAGGGGTCTTACCCCTCCACAGTCCGCGCACCCTCGCCTGACTACCCTGGTTTGCCCAGTGGGCCTAACAAGTCGGTGTAGGATGGCTAGCTGAACCCCGGGACCCGTGGGGTGGCTAGCTCTCTCCCTACACTAGTAGCTCTCCTCGATACTGTGTACGCGAGGGCCAGAAGTCGGTACAAAGTGGCCAGACCTAACCCAGGGTCCCTAGGGCGGCTAGCTCCGCTCTACACTAAATAGGGGGATAGTCGCTCTCCTTGGTACTCCGTACTGAAGGCCCAGCTCACTTCCCCATCCACCTTCCCAGTTCCATTCTATTTATTTTCTAGGAGCTCTACTCCTAATTCCCCGTAGGGTTCATACTCATATTTCTCAGGCCAAGCCATACTAGGTTTCATCATTTCAGTTTCATTCGCATATAGCCCGTGTTTCCAACATTTAATTTCAGCTTATATACAAGCAACTCAAATTTAGTTTCCAACAACAGGAATTACACGTAGCAGTTACTAGCAACAGTACTCTACGTTTCACAGGCAGTTGTTATCCAATTACAGGCAATTATCATTATTCTATCTACTTATCCAAGACTGCAATTTAGGTATTCAAGACATTCATTTCAGTGTTTCTGTTCCTAGGATTCATGCCACACCCTAGCATCTATCATTCAATCTAGTTTTCAAGTCCTACGATTCATGCCATACCCTAGGATCTATCATTCAATCTAGTTTTCACGTCCTAGGATTCATGCTATACTCTAGGATCTATCCTTCATCTAGTTTTCAGGTCCTAGGATTCATGCCATACCCTAGGATCTATCATTCATCTTAGAAGATGCATTAATATTGGTAAATAACTAAGGGGAGCCACTCTACCCACAAAACCGGGAGTAATGGGGGCGTGATCGACAGGTCCGCGTGCCTCCGCAACCCTCAAAGTCGTAATGTAACGAGGTCCTAACACAAGGATCAATCACAATGAACCACTTAAAACATGATGCAAGTATTTTAAACAAGTAGAGGAACTAATTCTGAGAAGAACAGAATTTTAAACGCGGAAATCGGACCTCGAACGGACCCTAAACGAGTCAAAAATGACAACTCTGACTCAAATCAGACGTCTGGAACACCTTCCAGACGTCTTAAAAGGTGGTCCAGGTCATACCTTACTCTGAGCTGTTCCTTAGACGTCCAGGATCCCGCTGAACCGTCTGGACCTAGTTCCAGACGTCCGACTATCACTCCGAACGCCTAGAGACTCTCTCCGCAGTCTGGTGCTTCGCCCAGACGTCTGAATCGCGTGGGAGGGCGTGCCCTGCGCCTTCTCGATGCGAAACCTGCACGCGTACGCAAACACACACTCAACACGGCATGGACAAAACTTTCGGCGGAACGGCCTGCATGGCTATATCCACGAAAGGAAGAAGATGAGAAATATCGTACTTTCAAATGTCTGAATCTCCCTCCAGACGTCGCCCGCGTCGTCTGGACGTAGGTCCAAACGTCTGATTTAGGGAAAATTTCCCAGAATTAGAACCTCCTCGACTTCTTCTTGTTGCGCACGGCCGCGCCGCACTCGCCCGCCTGCTGCCTGAGCTGTAGCAACACCAAGGTAACCCCCCTCAGCAGCACGCTCTCGCTGTGCGCCCGTCGGCCGACTCCGAGCTGCTCCAGCGAGCTCGCTCTCTCTTCCCTTCTCGCTGCACCTCTTCCTCTCTCACGCACCCAGCAGCAGCTGCTGCCCACGCTCTCTCTCTCTCTCTCTCTCTCTCTCTCTCTAGTGCTCAAGCTAGGAGGGGACGGTGGGTTGGTGGGTGAGGGAGAGGGAAGGGGTATTTGAAAGCATGGGGAGGGAGAAAAAGCCCCTGCAGGTCGGTGGGCTCAGTCTACGCACGCACGCGCGCAAACTCGTAATCGTACGCCGCAAAAATTTATTTCCAGACGTCTGACCAGACGTCCGTATCAACTCCCAGACGTCTTAAAAAGCATTTTATGTCTTGGGTCTTAACATAGACTATCTCTTTTTCAAGAGAAAGCAAAAAAATCCATTCAAATTATTAGAAAGTTAAATGCATGATCAAGTTGGTGTTTTTAGTAGGTATTTACCGTAGATTCCTACGACAGGGAGTAAGATATGCATGACATATAAAATGTGAAATAAAAAGATAACAATCTCACAAAGTATATAAGTAATTTTAGGTGGAAACCCAAATCGGGTGAAAACCACCACCTAATCCTCTCGAGTTAGGATTTCCTGATCGATCTAGTTGATCAAATCCACTATACAAACTACTTAAACGAGGGCAGTTCAACCTCAATTACAACCACAGTACAAGTACGAGGATAGCAATCCTCAACCCCTCCTCTTCACAAGGAGGATTTTGTCTCAGGAAAGAGACGGGAATTCGCAATGCGAAAACCCAACCAATAACAAAGAAAGATTACAAAACAACATATAGAGCCAACAAAGATTAACCTAGCTACTATAGGTAAAGTTACTTCCCTTTGCCGGGAAGTGTGTCGGCTTGACGTGGGTGCGTGAACCATGCGGCGGCTCTTGGTCACTCTCGTAATCTTGAAGGGAGAGCGGGTGCGCAAACGAAGATGAAGCTCTCAAGTGTGGAACAAAAGTTTGGAGAGCTAGAACTTCTTCTAGATGATCTTCTACTTCTTTTTGACACAAGAGATGTGGAAATGGTATTCAAGGTGTCTTCACAAGGCAAGGGTCCTCCTTTATTTATAGAGGGCCTAAGAAAGCTTTGGAAGCCCTTAGAAAGCTTCCACAGTCGTTGGGGTTAAACCCAAGGCAAAACAGGCTGTAATCAGAATCAATCATGATTCTGACAAGGTCATCAGATGTCTGGTCCAGGTATCAGACGTCTGGAAAACCTGTTTAAGACGTCTGGGAACTAAGACATCTGATTCTAGGCGGGTTTCCTTACTGACTTGATTCAGACCTAAACAGGGTTCTAATGTATTTGCATCACACAACATACAGGACGTCTGGAAACTCGTTGTACAGCGAGAATGGATTCCCATGATAGGTTAACGGCTAGAAAATCTTACAAAGGAAATTTTGGGTCAGTCGAGGCAAAACGGTCACATATCAGACATCTGGGGTCCTCTATGGACATCTGATATAAGGCTAACGGTCATTTTCCTTAACGTATGCTTAGGTAGCCAACGTTCCACTAATTGGACGTCTGGCACAAACATCAGACATCTTCTAAGACGTTTGAACTAAGGTCTGGACGTCTAATTTCATCAAACAGAAGCTACAAAGTCTAGCCTAAGTTATTGGACGTCTGAGTCAACAGCCAGACGTCTTAAAAGTCACTATCAGACATTTGATTTTCAGATTAGACGTCTGATTAAGCTGTCAAAACCCTATTTTGGTTTTGTAGGTTCTCTACAGAAAACCTAAGTATCCTAGGGTTGTGCTGGTGTTCCTGGGACTACTTTAAGGGTTCATTGAGGCTCTTTAACACAAGATCTAAGAAAGAAATTAAGAGCAAAACAAAGAAACAAAATTACATAGAACAAGATAAAAGAAAATATATCATATTCTTGTCTTCACGCTTCTTCAGGCTATCGCTCCTCGCGAAGCTCCTCTGTTCTCCGTCAAGCTCCTCCAATCTGTCGTGGATGCGAGTTTGAACTCCATCTAAATACGTTTCCATTTGCAATTTGATCTGAAAACTAAGACTCAAAAGCAAATGTTGAATAATACGTGTTTTGTTATCATCAAAATAAATGATCGTGGTGCTCTAGCTCCAACATTTACTTTAGGTTAATTTTTCTTAGATTTATGATTTTATGATATGTTTGGATATCCAAATTGCACTCATATTGCTCAGTTTTTTTTTTCCACGTATAGCATTACTCCTTAATGACAATGCCATTTTTACATCTTTATGTTCTCCAATTACCTTGCTAACTATCACACTATGGTGAAACTGTCTTCGTTAACATTTCTACATCTAAAATTTCATCTCAGATGTAATAGATATACACTTCTAACTTCAACTCATTTCCTAAGGTCAACCGTTCAATAATACAATGTCTTATTTTTTGTAAATATTCAACCCAACATAAGGGCAAAAGGGTCCAAAATGAAGTTTCTAGCTAACTTTCCCTTTGATTTAACTACATAACTATCAATTTATCCCACAAAAACAACTCCTTATCAAACACCCCTACCCCACCAAATGTAGGATACTTTTAATTTATTCTTTGACATGATCCAATGCTCTCCCAAACACTAAAACTCATTCATCCCCACTTATCCCTCTATTCCTTCCACATCAAACTTTCTCCCTCAAAGTCTATCCCACAATCCAAACAGTACCACAATGGTTAGATCAACAATCCACACACACCAATCAACCTTATTGTGAGTTGGTAGGGTGTTCTCCCTAGGATGAGTAAATATGAAAAATTGGCTCAACAAGATATCTTCTAGGGAATCTAGGTCTTGAATTTGCCTTTGAATAATAGTCAAATCCAACCTTGGTGATCACATCACAATTTTACATAAATTTTTCACCTATTTTTCAAGCAATTTAATGACTTTTTTTGAATTTGTAAATAATTTGATTAATTTAGTTTTTAATGTTGGGTGAGAAAATAAGATCAAAATATTTCCAATATTGGTCCCTTGTGAAAGAACATAAGAGAAGGAAGTTAGTGGTGAAGGCAGATTTAAAAAATGACATTTTTGTAACATGCAACAAATGAAGAAAAATAAGAAAAAAGAATGAAAGGACTCACTAACATGAGTCCTCTCTAATTCCCTCGTACGATTTCCACACTTTCTCTTTTGCCTTCATTTCTCCCTCATGCCTCATTTGGTAGAGGTTTAAAGTCTAACGCTGGATAAAGTTTAGGAAGCCTTAATGTTGAATAAGTGGATGGGTAAGAGAAGGTGTTACGACCCGGTACTCGAATCCCTATAGGATCCGAGACCGGCTCGCCTCGACTAATCCCAAGATCCAGTCATCCAACAAGAAATAACCAAAAAGTAGGAAAATAAACCACATTCACATATGCAATATAACTAAGTAGTAAAAACATACAAGTAGTAAAGGAAAGTAAAAGCTACTATTCCAATATATGCCACCACAACAACAGGAATAACGGAAACGAAAGCCACAGTAACAACAGTAGTAGCTAAAAGCCTGAAACTCACTACAACAGTAAAGGGGGTACAACAAAGAATGCAGAAAACTACGGCTGGGCTCGACTAGGCCCAACACCCTCCGCAACTGGAAGCTCGAGCTACTCAACTCTTGGACCTGAATAGTGTTATGAAAAAGGATATAGTCAACGAATGCTGAGTAGAGTGGTAACTATACTATCTAAAGTAGTAAAAGTAACAGGTTTAATTATCTTTTATAGTTATTTTATTTTACATGTATTTCCTTTTCACCCCCTGTCGTCAACTTTCAGATTTTCTTGATCTTGCATGTTCCTCGCTGGAGCGATCTTGATTGTAGTCTTTTCTGAAGAGTAGAAGGTACACGTGGTGCTCTCCTAGTCGGGAGAGTTCCCCGTGGTAGTCCTACACCCAGTCAACCTCCCCAAGGTCACTATCAAATGTAGCAGTGACTACGGCATGCCCGATAAACGCATGGGTAGCTAACCAGCACTGACACGCGATCAATCGTTTTCGCTAGAAGGTACGCCCAAAGTACAGCACGGAATAGTATAGGGCCTAGCCCTTTCAGAAACAAGGGTCTAGCCCCTCAGAACCAAACAGGGGTCTCGCCCCTCCACAGTCCACACACCCTCGTCTGATTACCCCGGTTTGCCTAGAGGGCCTAACAAGTCGATGTAGGGTGGCTAGCTGAACCCCGGGCCCTATGGGGTGGTTAGCTCCCTCCCTACACTAGTAGCTCGCCTCAGTATCGTGTACACGAGAGCCAACAGAAGTCGGTGTAGAGTGGCCAATCCTAACCCCGGGTCCCAACCCAAGGGCGGCTAGCTCCGCTCTACACAAAAAGGGGACAGTTGCTCTCCTTGGTACCACGTACTCAAGGGCCATCACACTTCCCCTTCACATTCCAGATTTTCCATCTAACCACAAGAGCTCTACTCCTAACTCCCCATAGGGTTCATGCTCATGTTCATCACATTATTCCGATCCAGATTCCATCATTCACAATTCAGTTCTCGTTTATATACAAGCAGCTCGCGTTTCCACAATTTAATACATGTAACTAATGATTTCACAGGTAACTATTCATTTATCTCAGGCAGTTCATATTCTAACAAGCAGCTCATACATTATTACAGCCAATGGCTTGCAGTTTAACTTATTCATGTATACAAATACAATCAAGTAGTACAATTGGTTTATTAATTTCTCTGTCCTAGGGTTCATGCCACATCCTAGGTTTCTAGTTGGCTAATTCCACAGATACATTCCTATTTAATAAGATTAACAGGGGTAGACCACTCTACCAGACAATCTGTGAGTAATGGGGGCTTCAACCGCAGACCCAGGCTTCTCTGCGAGCCCCAAACATGCAACAGGTCGAAATCCTATACCAAGGAATACATCAGAAAGGAAGATTCAGAACACTGTATTAAGGTTTCTAGTACGTAGAGAAACTCACGAGGAAACTACAGATACTTCGTTTGCGTAAAAGGGATCCCGATCGGACCCCAAACAGGTCAGAAACATGTCTATTGACCAAAATTAGACGTCTGAAAGTAAGTCCAGATGTCTTAAAAGTTACATGTTGAAGCTACAGGTTACTACGCTATCGTATTTGGTTTTGAAAAACCTGTCGTTGTAGTTTGAAAGCGAAAAACTCGTGTTCAACAAATAAAATTTATACCGGAATAGAAATCCCCGGTCGAATTCAAGGAGGCTACGTCGATCTAAATTCGCAATTAAATTTTTTTAGGGTTTTTGTTGAAAAGTGAAGTAATTACAATGAAGCAATATAAACAATCAGAATAAAAGAGAGAGAAAACATGCACTGAATATTTCAAAATGTTTATACAATTAAACCAGTGAAAAATTACACTAGAAAGCAGGAAATCTATTACACTAGAAAATAGGAAAATTCTACTATAGAAAGCTGAAAAAAGGAATGGGAGAGAGAAGTTATCCTCCTCGAAGATCGCTTGGAGGATGAGCTGGACGGGACGACGCTTGGAAGACAAAGGACGGAGCGAGAAGGAGGTCGACGTAGGAGGAACGAGAACGAGGTAGCACGTCGTCGTCGTCGCAGGATCCACTTCCGAAATGGGGGCGAAAATTTGACTTTATCTCTCGATGAGCATCCGGGGTGTGGGACAAGCTTCTCTTGAGCTTTGAAGAGGGAGAAAAGAGAAGGAAGGGATGCCAATTTCGTATGGAGGGGGTTTCCTTTTATAGTTGCAAGGAGTGAGGGCAATTTGGTCTCTTTATGTTGAAAATCATTAATTCAGGACCTTTAGTGACAGATAAATCCGTCACTAAAGGCCTGAACGTGGCCGTAGTGGAGCAGCATGCGCGCGCCCGCTCACCTCCCCGGGCTCAATGCCTTTCCACGTTCTCTAAATCTCGGCCGTTCGATCGTGAGATCGAACGGCTGAGAGCGCTCCTCGCCGCACCTCCTCAACACGCGCATACGCGTGCGATCCCGCGTCACACCAATCTCACTAACGCCAATTCCGTACGCTCCTCAAATTATAGTAGCTAAGAGCCCACATGGAGAGTGGGCCTTTCGAATTGATATAAAGGGGGAAAAGGAAACATAAAAAAAGAGGAAAAGTCCCAATATAAGTATAATGGCAAAATTTAAGGATTTATTCTTATTTCTGATGGGATTGGGATTATTTTGACCTTTTTAAATTGTCAAATTAATTATGTACGATTTTTAGCCTAATCCTAATCATTTTGGGACTCCAAGGTCTATGAATACCCGCATTAATCTCTCCTCTCCCATTCATTCTTCTCCCTTTCTTCTCCTCTGTCCCTCCCCGTCTCTTAGAGCATGGGAAGCCTCAGGTGCATTCCTGCCTTCTCATTGCCATAGCTGACATTCCACCACCGTCGCGTTTTTACCACTACACCGAGATCCTCAACTCATTCTCTCTCTATTCTCTCTCTACCCCTTCTCTTTACTTATTTTCTAACATTGTTTTTCATTAATAAAATTTTTTATTCTAGTTTGTTATTTTTATTTGCATTAATGTCTTACCTGCTAATTTTTTGTTAGTTTATTTCTTACTTTCCATGTATTTTTATTTTGATTGATTTAGGATTAGTTGCTAGAATTAGAAATACTTCTCATCTCTTGTTATTAAATTCCAATAAAATCTAGAAAATAAAAAAAAAGTTTAAATTAGAAGAAATTAATTTAGACAATCTTGCTTTAATGTGAACAACTCGAACTCCTGCTATTTTCAATCGTATTTCTTTTTGAGAGTTTGGTAATTTTTTATCAACAAATGTATTTTCACACACGACACTACTTGATGACTTTGCGAATTGCATGATCATCTAGCTTAGTTTGTTCAGAATCGATTCCCAACACTTCTCCAACTCTTCAAAATCATCCCTAGCAGATTTTGCAAATGTTTCAAATTATGATTACATATCCATGGTGATTAAGTCAAACTTAGAATCTTTCAAAGGTATTCAAATGATCATCCACTTACCCTCTTTCATCGTCATTGGTTTGATCAAGTGAGACACAATTGGATTTCTTGATTTCCAACTCAAATGATTCATAGTTCAACTCTTAATGAGAATCATGTATAGTGGTAGGAAATTCCTAAATATCCTCCTCAACATTCTCAACCAAAACAACCTTCATATCATCAAAAGATATTTCCTTCATGTCTTAAATGAATCCATACTTGAGGTCTTTGAATTCCTTTGACTCAAACAACTTATCCTCAAGTTCTATATGTGATTTATTTTCAATCCCTTTAGCTGTTCCAACCTTCAATGTCATGTTAAGATAGGGACTATCCTCAAATTTCAACTGTTTCTATGGGAGAGATGAATCCCAATTTCACAAACTTAGTAACTTCATAAAGGGGATATTCTTCAACTTTTATTCCTGATAACTCCTCAATCTCATGAACATCTTCTTCACATTACAAATAGATAGAATAGTTATTTTCCATATATAACAGGTTGCAACAGGTCTCTTTGAAATATAATGGAGGCAGTTTCTTCTATGATTTCCTCTATCACATCAATTTAGGAGCATTCTTCATGATTAGATTGTTTACAAGCCTTGAAAATGTTGAGGGATATTTTCTTATTCTCGAATCCCAATTCAAAGCTCCAGATTTTCAATTAAGGGAAGCATTTGCTGTAGCAAGGAAGGGTCATCCTAAGAGAATAGAAAGTTTGGAAGGTTGACTAGAGGGGTCTATATCTAGAATCAAGAAATCAATAAGAAAATTTCTATTACCTTAACCAAGGCATCCTCTAGTATACCCTTCAATTCCTCAAAGATTCGTCGCCAACTTGGAGTATTACAAGGCTTGGTTTCAACTCTCCACCCCCATGTAGTTAATAAACTAAGCTTGACAAGATTTTTACCCCAGCACCCAGATCAAGGAGAACTACATTTATGCAACGGTTTCCAATCACAACGGAGATATATGGGGCTCCTAGGTCCTTCAATTTAGGTGAGGTTCCCTGCTAAATAATTGAGCTCACAGGGTTAGGAAAAATCACTTTAGTAAGAATTTTTTTCTTAGATCTTCTCTTTTGAGTGCATAAGTTCTTAAGGAATTTCACATAGGATTGAATATGTTTATTGGTGTCTATAGAGATTTTTGAGGTGGGCACAGACGAAGTGTGGAGGATCCAGTGCGTAGAGAGATCCAGAAATCTCACTCACAATATTGGAATGTGCATATAAGACGCCTAAAACGTCCACTAAACATCTAATTGAGAGTTTCGCCTGTGGATCGAACGAATACTAAAGGGAGGGGTGAATAGTATCGCTTCTTGAAACAGTAAATGATAAAAATAAATTCATAACAAAATTTAAGCACAAATTACACTTAGATTTAGAGTGAAAATCCAAACCGAGTAAAAACCACTACCTAAGTCTCTCAACTTAGGATTTTTCCGACTAGTCAAGACTAGTCAATTCACTATAGTACCACTTGAACAAGGGTGGCACAACCTCCTTACAACAACATTTGTTTTTATCCTAAAGAGAAGAAGAAGAACAACAACACAGATCTTTCCAACACCTTGGAATTTGTTAATTAAAGACAACAAAGTTGAATAACAAATAAAAATATCTATGGAACCTCAATAAAAGATCAAGCCAGGATTTCGACGGAGGTTCAAAATGACGTGCTTTTGAAAGATGTGAATAGTGAAGCATAGAACACTTTGAAAGAAGCACGAGAAGCTTTGATTTTTGAGTGTATTTCTATTGAAAGTTGTAAATTGAAAGGGTTACGTACGACCTTTATTTATACTAAGAAGTCGACTCAAAAAGAAAGTGATATTGGTTGATCAATCAAGGTATGTTGGTCGATCAAAAAGCTATTTGGTCGATCAATTAAGTTGTTTGATCGATTATAGGTTGGTCGATTAATTAACTTGATTAGTCGATCAACAGGATTTTAATCAACTTCCTAAAAAGAATTGGTTTGATCGATTAGCAAACTTGGTTGGTCGATCAACATGTTTTGGTCAATCAAAAAGAAATATTGGTCAATCAATAACCCTAAAAGTTGATTTTCAAAAAAGTGCGAAAAATTGTTTGATTGTTTTATTTTTGAGGTTCCTTACAACGATATCCTAAACTCAAATAAAAAGGAAAATGATACACATCAACAACCATTTGAACTTGATTCAAAAGAGAAGCTTTAATATGGGATGGTCATGAAATATTAGTGTAGTAATAAACATAATTTTGGTGTATCAAAACAGAGGTGCTTACATTCTCCTCCTTTGTTATGACAACAAAATCATAATTATGAAATTTAAACGGTTATGCATAATATCTCCCCCTTTTTGTTTCAGCAAAAGGTAAAACATGCCGCTTTGTTTTTCATTTAACTCCCCCTTTAACATGTAAATAAAGCACGATAAATTTAAACATGCATTAACCAAAAGAGAGTAACATTTAATTGAGGGAGATAACATTGATGCATATATAATGGAATTATGTTAAGTTGAGTTCATTTATTCAAGTGAAGAAAGTCTTCCGAAGTAGTTGACAATAGCAAACATGTCTAAGTTTCTCATTAGCTTTGGAAGGAAAGGTTATTAATTACATTAACAACGTAACTATTGTCTATGAAAACTAGAAGGGTTAAGACTTGAACGTGGCTAATTAACTTCCTAGCCGTGGCCTTGATGTCTAAGACTTGCAGGTATGTGTCGTTAATCTTCTCTCTTAACAAATCAATTTTGTCTGTCCGTTCTATCGTCCTCCTTGTTGGAGGAAGAACTCGTTGGGGAGTCCACTCAATTGAAAAATTCACAATTACCCATTCTATAGGTGCGAAATTGCAACCCCTTGCTCCATGCCTTTGTGGATGTTCGCACCAAAATAGGGAGGTCACAACATCAGAAAATACCTGTCTTTTAAACAATGCACGAGATGAAGTAGCCATGGTGCTCTGCATTATCCCATCAATTGAAAGAATTAGGAAAAGCAACTTGAGATGATTCGTGCGTCAATGGATATTGGATCAGTCAATATTAAAAAAAATCTAACTTTTTACATACTTCTTATTTGAAATAACGTTACCATGTAATTTGATCAAATAAATATGGGAGGGGTATAAACATGGACCCACAATCAGTTTGTTATATGAAATTACAGGAAGTTAACGTAGGAGACTCGAGTAATGAGACGAAAGCCTACTTTTTCGATCAACATGGGAGGGACGATGTCGTGCATTATATTAAATTGCAGGAAAGGACATTCCCGTAACCAACGAAACTTCATGTCAATCTCTATGAGTATAGGTACAAGCTTTTGGTAGAAGTTCAATAGTACAACTTATAGCTCTAATTTCAAGAATTTCAAAGAATGTTAAACTTACTAAAGCCCGTATTATTTCGTTAACTGGTGCAACCAACATAATGGTTTCTTCGTCCCTAAACCACTCGCATACGAAAACCTCATTGAATATGAAGTAATATATTGATTTTAGCCTCCTCCACTCCTTCAGGAGGCATCCGCCAACAAGCTTATCATATGCTTCAGTGAATTCGTTAGCGACCATACTCCATGTGGCCTGTGTGAAGTTGTAGTTAACATATTGGCTGGCATTGTTCCTCCTCCTCAATGCATTGATAAGGAAGAGGTCACCAGCATTAGTGAAGAAGAAGTTCATCCTAAGAGACAATTTTATGTATGTCATATAATGTTGCAGGTTGCATCCTTTTCATCGTGACGATGCCATGCATTGTAGTGACATTTTCAATAATTGCCCTACTAGTTACTGAAGGTTTGTGAATGTAAACTAATATTTACCATTAAGGCATCACTAAATTCCATGCAAAGGACTTCCCGCAGAAGGATTCCTTTGTTCAATACGTTCAACCAGTAATTACAAAATTACTAGTCAAGGGAAAGGAGGGAAAATGTAACTCCTATAAAGTTACCATTGTGATCCAACATTGAAACTTATAACATACTTTACAATTATCATGTGGGTTGTACAACCATTTACATGTTTTCCATAATCTCTCGAACAGTTGCAAACTAGGGATAGTGACGTCCACGTAGCCAGTGATACTTATAATCGAGCTTCTAGAGAAAGTACAATTGTCTCTAACAAGTGCAATTTTTTAATAATGTCCTGTACATAGAAAAGGAGTATTTACTTACATTCATCTAGGCACCTTCATCATTTGGAAGTAGCATTTCATGTTCATCATTCCGCCTCCATCATGTTACCACAATAAGGCCCTTAATATAGTATAAATCTTTTGAAGTTTACTCCAGAGATTCTCAACCTCATTGCATTCTAGCTTAATGCCAAACTCTTGTTCAAACTCGTCGATGGAGGTTAAGATGGCATCCAACTTGAAAGAGAAGCCAAGTGAACCACCTTCTAAAGTTTTCCTCAATAACATATCAAGTAGGAAGATTTTTTCATTATCTGCAAAAGAGTAATCTATTGGCGAATTCAAGTATGAAGAGGTTAAGTCTGATAATCCATGAATCATGAGTAGAAACATTCATATACATAATTTCATACAAGTTCTGCTTTCTTTCTAATGAACACAACAATGACTACAACATATTTCACATGTAAGATATTGATGGAAAATAGTAAAATTGGTTTGTTTTCACTTCAGTTATGTTAATGATAACAAATGATACTCCAATTTTAAAACATGAAACTGAGTCAATGAAGATGAACTACAATGGATGACCCTAACTTGTGTATCACTCCCACATGGCCTGTACTATTTCATCTGAAAGGCCCTTCCATTGCCAAATCCTTAGTTTTTATGAAGTACATATTCGAACCATACGTCCTTATGAAGTTGTGGATCACACATGTTGCCAATACTATGTCACGTTGTGTTTGTAAGTCATAATTGTTGGTGCTAGAGCACCACGATCGTTTATTTTGATGATAACAAAACACGTGTCATTTAACATTTGCTTTTGAATCTTAGTTTTCAGGATAATTGCAAATAGAGATATGTTTAGACAGAGTTCGAGCTCGCATTCATGGCGGATTGGAGGAGCTTGACGGAGAACGGAGGAGCCTCCGCGAAGAGCGGAAGCTTGAAGCATGAAGTCACGAAGAATAGGATAGAAGTCTTTTCCATTCTTGTATCTTGTACTCTCTTTTGTTATTTTTTTTCTCTTTATTTCTTTCTTAGATTATTTGTTAAAGAGCCTCAAAGAATCCTTAAAGTAGTCCTAAGAACACTTGCATAACCCTAGGATACTTAGGTTTTCCGTAGAAAACTTTGAATCCAATATAGGCATCAGATAGCCTGATCAAACGTCCAATCTGGAAATCAGACATTTGATCTTGACTTTTAGGATGTCTGACTGTTGACTCAGACATCCATTAACTTAGGCTAGATTTAGTAGGTTCTGTCTGTTGTAATCAGACATCTAGATCTTAGTCCAGACGTCCAATTAGTGGAACATTGACTAACAAAGTAGATGTTGAGGAAAATAATCATTAGGCTTCTATCAGATGTTCGTAGAGGACCCCAGACGTCTGATATGTGACCGTTGAGCCTCGACTGTCCCAAAATCACTTTCCTAGGCTAATATAGCCGTTTGGACCTTGGGAAATCCATTCCCGCGTAAAATAGGATTCCAGACGTCTAGACCTAGTGCCAGACGTCCTGTACGTCGTCTGATTGATTTACATTAGAACCCTGTTTAGGTCTGATGAAAGTCAAGGAAACCCGACTACAATCAAACTCTTGACTTAGTTCCCAGACTTGATCCTCCACGCGTGTGCTACCCGTGCGTTTATCGCGCGTGCCGTAGTCACCGTTACGTCTGTCAGCGACATTGGGGTGGTTGACTAAGGGTAGGACCACCACGGGGGACTTTCCCGGCCAGGAGAGCACCACATGTTACTTCTACTTTTCGGAAAAGACTGCAATCAAGATCATTCCCACGAGGAACATTCGAGATCAAGTGAAGGACCTGAGAAATAAATAAATCGTGAAATAATAGAAAGACGTAAATAAAGAAAGTAACAAAATATAACAGCTACTGTACACTCTACTGCTTCTTCAGTTTTAGTTGCCACTCTACTCAGCGTTTCGCTCACGTGTTACGCTCGTTACTTTTCAGGACCAGGTGTTGAGCAGCCAGGGTCAGCGGCTGCAAAGGACGCTGGGCTGAGTATGGTCCAGTAGAGTTACCGCAGTTCTTTTGTACCCCTTTTTGTTCCACTGTAGTGAGTAGTTCTTGTTACTCTCTACACTTTTCTTTACTTGTAGTTCATGTTATGATTATAAATGTTGTTTTACTGTTGTGGTGGTACATGCTGTAGTAGTTCCTTTTCTTACTGTTGTATTTTGTTACTGCTAGTTGTATTCATGCTGAATGTGGTTTATTTTACTGCTCTTTTGGTTACTTCCTCGTTGGACGACTGGGTCTTGGGATTAGTCGAGTCGGTCCGGTTCTCGTGTCTCGTAGGGACTTGAGAGTCGGGTCGTTACAAGATGGTATCAGAGCAAGGTCGTCCTGAGAAGTGAATCAACTGATTGGAAAATAACCAATTCACATGTTTATAACTAGAGTAGCCACCACAACATATCTTTTGACATTAGCTCTTAGATGTTTTCGTTAGGTATCGTTCCATATTGATGTGTTTCGCGTCTCCTTGCAGGAGATGCCTCTTCGCGGGACGGGCCGCGGGCGCGGCCGAGGACGAGGTCGGCGAGGTGGGCGTGCCGTTATTGACGCCTCAGTGGACCAGCCACTGCTCCCGGGCATCCAGGTCCAGGACCTCGCCCAGCTGATACGGGACATTGTGCGAGAGGAGCTCCACCCACCGCCACGAGCGCCTCACCCTGGGGCTGCGGAGGGGGAGTCCTCTGTGGGACCACACGACAGACGTGGCGCTGGACACGGGGGAGGGGATGGGCCGCCGCCCCCACCTTCCTCCGACACTTCTGTGCACGAGGCACCTTTGCCTGGAGGTGCACTAGCATCTCCACTGCAGCACCACTTCGAGCTCTTCGGGCAGTTTCGAAAGCTGAAGCCCCCTCCTTCAAGGGGGATGAGGACCCGACCGAGGCGGAGGATTGGCTCAAGCAGCTGGAGAAGATTTTCGACACCCTTCGCCCCTCGGTGGAGTGTCGCGTGGCCTTTGCCACGTACCAGCTGGAGAGTGAGGCACACAGGTGGTGGAGGGCGGTCCGGGGACAGAAGAGGGATGAGCCAACCTGGAACCGGTTCGTCACCCTCTTCTGCAAGTAGTACTTTCTCCAGACGTGGCAGGACCAGAGGAGGTGGGAGTTCCACACTCTCCGCCAAGGGACGATGACCGTGAGCGCGTACCACACGCGTTTCCTGGAGCTGTCCCGCTTTGCAGCGACAGCAGTAGCCACTGAGGAGGAGCGCCTTTGGAGGTTCACCGAGGGGCTCCGGCCTGCGATTCGGGGGTATGTCAAACCCTTGAAGCTGCCTACGTTTTCGAGGGTGGTGGAGGCAGCCATGACTTACGAGGAGACCAACTTGTCCGCGCGAGACACTGACGGCGGGCGGAAGAGGCCCTTTCAGCCAGACTTTTCACAGGGCCGACGAGAGAGGAGACACGTGGCGTCCGCAGGAGAGCCGTCACGTTTTGTAGGGCCATCAGTGGCCTTTGGGGGCCCTCGACAGGGGCTAGTCGCCAATACCGGACCCCCGCCCAGCCGACAGCACGGACCCAATGAGGGCGGGAGTCGGGTTCCCCTCTGTTACCGGTGTGGCCAGCCGGGCCACATCAGGAGGGACTGCCCGTCTAGGGCAGGAGGTCAGCAGATACTTCCCACGCAGAGCGCTGGAGGGCGCGTAGGAGGCCGTGGTTCCCAGGCGCGAGGAGGAGGACAACAGTCGCGAGGAGGGTACCGACCAGCACCTACCCGTCCGATGCAGAGTGTGGCTGCTTCGTCCGCACCTAGAGCTGAGGGGCGTATCAATGCCCTGACACACAGGGATGCCAGAGCTTCGGGATCGGTGGTGGCAGGTATGGTTTCAGTTTCCGGTAGACTCGTTTACACACTTTTCGATTCCGGCGCTACGCACTCGTTTGTCGCAGCCAATTTCGCAGTTAGTTTGGGCCAAGACTATACGCTGTTAGAGAATTCGTTCGTAATCAGAGGTCCGAGTGGTCAACTGTTTGTAGCTGAGGAGGTGTACATGGATTGCGAGGTCAGTGTCGGGGGACATAGCCTACCAACTGACCTGATTATGATACAGATGGAGTACTTTGGCGTAATTCTCGGGATGGACTGGCTGTCCGCTTACCACGCCTTGTTGGACTGTTTTGAGGGGAAGATTATCTTCTCCATGCCGGAGTTGCCTTCTTTCGAGTTTCACGGACAGCCAGTGGACGGAGGCTTCAGGTGCATTTCGGCACTTCGGGCGGTGAGACTTTTGAGCCAGGGGTGTGAGGGCTTCCTAACTTTTGTGGTGGCAGAGCCCAGCCCTGTGGCAGACTTCCAGAGCATCCCGGTGGTCAGAGAGTACCCTGACGTGTTCCCAGACGAGTTACTAGGACTATCGCCCGAGCGCGAGATCGAGTTTGAGATCTCACTAGTACCAGGGACCAGCCCCATCTCCACCGCGCCATACAGGATGGCACCGCTTGAGCTACGAGAGCTCAAGTCTCAGTTGCAGGACCTTTTGGAGAAGGGTTTCGTGAGGCCCAGTGCGTCTCCCTAGGGAGCCCCGGTACTGTTTGTGAAGAAGAAGGATGGTACCCTATGCCTTTGTGTGGACTACCGACAGCTGAATAGGGTCACCATCAAGAACAGATATCCGCTGCCGAGGATCGACGATTTGTTTGACCAGTTGCGGGGTGCCACGGTGTTCTCCAAGATTGACTTGAGGTATGGATACCACCAGTTGAGGATCAGGGAGGCAGACGTCTCCAAGACAGCTTTCCGCACCCGGTACGGACACTACGAGTTTTTAGTCATGCCGTTTGGGCTGACTAATGCCCCCGCTACTTTCATGGACCTGATGAACCGGGTGTTTAGATCGTACTTGAACTAGTTCGTGGTGGTATTCATTGATGACGTACTCATCTATTCTCAAGATCGGACGCAGTACAGACAGCACTTGCGGATGGTTCTGGACACACTGAGACGACATAGGCTGTACGCCAAATACAGCAAGTCCGAGTTCTGGTTGAGAGAGGTGACCTTCTTAGGTCATGTGATCTCTGGAAATGGCTTGGCGGTGGACCCAGCCAAGGTCGAGGCAGTGCTTAGGTGGGAGAGACCGCGTTCAGTCACTGAGATTTGCAGTTTCCTGGGACTGATAGGCTACTACAGACGGTTCATCAGGGTTTTTTCACAGATCGCGCATCTTATGACACAGTTGACCCGGAAGGACGTGCCCTTCAATTGGACAGACGCCTGTGAGGCGTGTTTTCAAGAGCTGAAGGAGAGGTTGACCTCGGCTCCCGTGCTCACCATCCATGACAGTAGTGGCAGGTTTGTTGTGTACACGGACGCCTCCTTGCAGGAGTTAGGAGGTGTGCTCATGCAGAGGGGTTAGGAGGTGTGCTCATGCAGAGAGGTCACGTTGTCGCTTACGCTTCACGGCAACTGAAGCCCCATGAGCATACCTACCCTACCCACGACCTGGAGTTGGCAGCTGTCGTCTTCGCGCTGAAGACCTGGAGGTACTACTTGTACGGTGAGACCTTCGAGATTTTCACAGATCACAAGAGCCTCAGATACCTTTTTGATCAGAAGAAGCTCAACATGAGACAGAGACGTTGGTTGGAGCTCCTGAAGGACTACGACTGCAGTATTTCCTATCACTCGGGCAAGGCCAATGTGGTGGCTGACGCCTTGAGCTGGAAGGTGCCCGCACACTTGGCCAGTTTACAGTTACAGAGTTGGAGCCTTTTGGAGGAGGTATCCCTGACGGATTGAATACTTTGCTAATATAAAAATCACCAGTCGCTTTTGCTTCAAAGAGAATATTAAGCAAGAATCTATCTTCGAAGGTCTCCCATCGTCACCTCTTAGGTTCGTTGCTAACTCGCCTACTAGTATATGCTCCTTCTATCATGTTGTGGTTCAAAATAGTTGCGTTAAATGTTAGTGCATCCCCTTATACTTCAAATGAAATGAAGAAAGAGTTTAGCAGTTGTAGGAAAATAAAAAGATTGTAAATCGTTATTTGTAAACATTTTAACATTTCATCTCTCCCATAAAATGTATAATCTCCGGGATTTCCCCAAGTTATAGTGGGTGAACTCAACATTCGCACATTCTTTATCTTATCAATCAAAAGGGGACCATGTGATAATTTAACATTTCCACAAGTGAAGTCTTTCGTGTCATCGTTTCGATAACTAAAACGGCCAAGAACAACTACCATAAAATCCTATCTACCTAAGTCATGCTCTTCCTACATACATGCTTGGTGTTATGGCTTGGCTTAAAAATTATCGTATCAGTATATTTCATCTACCGGGCGAAGTTACCATACAAAGTCAATTCATTGTACCGTCGTTTGCGTATAATGTATAGTGGAAGTTTGATGGATGTCGTTATCCTACGTAGATTAAGACAACCATCTACTTCCTATTTAATGTGTGAATCTGTGGATATACTGGCCGTGATCATGTACAATCGTCAATTTCTCACCTTTATTGTAATTTCTTCTCTACTTTTATTTTCAATGGGAATTATCCTATTACTTAACAGCAGTGTATATTTCATGTATGTAAAGTATGTATTTAGTATATTATTTTAGAAGTGGATGTATTGTGAACCACCCTCGCTCTTATTTGGACTTATGTAGGTATAAGGTTGTTATGGACTATCTCCAAAAGTGGAAGGAGAATAATCTGTATTAATTATATGAAGAATGTTCGTATTTGTTTTCTACTTTAGTTATGGACGATCGAACTTATCAAATTGATGGATATTCTAACACACATTGTTTCACAAAAATCAATTAAGTGATACATGCAGAATAGAGTATGTATACGAATTCTACCTTTGGAGTTGATTTTCTTTTTATGCTCACAATGAAAAGGTGTCCAATGACAAACAAATATTGCCAAACTGAGTAGCATAAATGGCTAATGAAAATTTGACATGCCACTAAAGAATGAAACAAAATCCATCCATAGTTTAACTCCTAAAATCGAAAACCTATCCATGGGCATACAACCGTCAAAATTGTTTTCGACATTTAATCAAATCTGACATTGCATGGAAAAAATACCAAACCATGAAATTGATTGATTCGTTTACCATCTTAGAAATGGCAAGGAAAAATCATCCAACTTACGTTCTCTTCATCTCTAGCATGTATATTTTACTTCTCAAATAAAGTGCATGAGTTCTAAATGTCATGGAGTCGAGTTAATTATGTGTATTGTGTTATGTGATGTTATGGGGGTGTTATGTGGTGCTGGTATTTTTTATTTTATTCATGAAGTTACAATGTAATTTTGCTTCCACCTCTCTCTTTATATAAAGAGAGGTAAGGTTAAAGGTTATGTGATTCATTTCTCCTAATTATAAACATATAATAGTAACGAAAAGATTGTATAGTTATACAAAATGCATTATAAATTTACATAAGAAATTACAAACCGAAACAAAGTCACTCTTGAATAACGCATAACATTGCAACAAACGTGAACTTGAAAACATTCAACAACAATATAATTGACAAGAGGAAGCGAATAAATATGTATTTCATCAATAGTAAATACATTAATTTAGAAATGAATAAGTGTGTATACCTGTCGATGGATCGTTGATTGTCGTAGATCTTAACGGACACCCATGCGACGGTGAGATACAGTAGCCAAGCCCTGAAGCTACTCCTTCCCTCCCTACGTCTTTCTCGAATCAGATTGGGAGACAGGGTAGGCACTCGAGACTCTTGCGATTTGTCAGAAAAGGATGACATGTGAGACGAAACAGTACAAATAAATAAGAATGGAGCGATTGATATTTCCTATAGCATCTGCAATTGATGAAAAGTCGTTGTTCAATGTAGACCTTACTAATGTCGGTCAGGCTTTGACGTCATATTTATCCTCCTCTCCCCAACACAACTAAGGAGCTTCTACTCCGTGCCTCCCTATTAATGCCTTTGTCGTGCAACAGCAGAGGACATGACAATATCCTTCGCCTCTTTTGACACGGAAAAAATCAACATCTCCTTCTCATGGCTACAAGCACTCCATCGTTGTTCCAGTGAGTTGCGATTCTTGCTGGAGGATACAGAGAGGAGAGTAAGGCTGATCTCGTGAAGAGTTCCGAAATCCAACACACTCCACTCAATTGATGAATGGGTAGCACTGCATTGGTTTTTTTTTTGATAGTAATGAAAGGCCATAAGTTGGTGAAGTGATGGTCATCAATTCACCCTCGTAAAGATGCGATGTAACGTTGCTTGCATCTCATGATTCGTCGATCGCCGATCTTCCTACACAAACTTTGACGATCATACGTCTCGAGGATGCAATTGGCTAACTGTTCATCCTCTGTACACTTAAAGAATGACGCGTTAGAAAAGATGCCTTCTCAATGGTATCAAAAGGGACCTAATAGTATAAGTGAGAGTGGGGATTAAGATAATTTGATTAAAATAATTAGAAATAATTATATGAGAATTTGTGTCGAAATAAAAAAAAAATCTAACAAAAACCCATAATAGAAAAAAATTCGGTAAACTCACGTACAGAAGGATCTAAAGGAAAATGCATTTAAATAAGTAACTAACAAATGGCACGCCAAAGCGAAGAAGGGACAAAATGCATTAATCAAACCCGGGTGACAGAAGCCGCTGAGACAGAGACAGGGGACGGAGAGGAATAAGGAGTGGGGAGCGGGAGGAGAAGCGGGAGGAGGCGTAATGCGAAGCAAAGCGGGAACGATGTCGATTTGAAAAAAGCAGATTTCAATCATCAGCATCGCGTCCGCAACAATGGAGAAAGAGGAGAAATGTCGCAGTGGTAGTCGTAGTAGTAGTAGTACCACCATCGCCATCACCACCACCAGCACAGAGTCCCCCATCTCCCAGTCTTCCCCCTTCACCCTGTTGTCGGGCGACTTTCCCCTCCCTTCCTCACATCCATTGCTTTACCCCACCGCCAGGTAAGTGAGGTCGGCATTTCATTTCAGGGGGATATGTGCATCTGCGTGCGGGCGTGTGTGTGTCTACATATATATATATATATATATATATATATATATATATTTTTTTTTTTTTTTTCCTGGTTTGTTGGTTAAACCTTGGAAAAATTTCCCCACTTCACTTCCCGTGAGCTCCAGGCCGTAATTCTTAATGGCTGTCGGTCAATGGTCAAAACCCCAAAGCCACGTGGGTTTCAGATTTTATCGTTCCCACAACCCTCCCACAGTTTTTAAGTCGATGTGATCGGGGGAGTTTCTCTCTCTTGAAGGAAGAAGGGTTTTGATCATCTTTGGGGTTAAACGATCTTCTTCAAGATGGGGTCTTCTTCCTCGGCCTGTGGATTTCCGGTTATGGATGTGGTTGGTGGCATTCTTCTTCCGCTGATTGGAATAAGTGTCCGTCTGTCTGTTTGGCGTGTTGGTGGTTGGTTGCTGCTGCAGCTTTTGGGTGAATGCGTGTATGTGTGGGGGGGGGGGAGGGGGAAGGGGAAAGGGGATGGATCCACCACTCCACTCAGTCTGACTGTGATTGGATGGTGGGTGGGTCTATTGCCGTTTGCCCTCTCTTTCTCTTTCCAGGAAGAAGAACTACTGCTTTATCTGATTTAAAGATCTCCATTAGATTATTGTGCTACTGAAAATGCCATTTCTTTCCTTCCTTTCTTCTTTCTCTGATTTTTTTTTTTGTTTTGATTGGTGAGTCGCGGTGTTGTTTGTTTCTCAAAGGGACTCGAAAGATGCTGCGAGGTTGGACGGTGATGATCCCAAGGAGAAAGTAGCAGCAGCGGCAGCAGTATGTGATGCTCAGGAGGAGGAATCCGCTGATATGGACCGCCGAAGTTGGCTGTGGAGGAGGAGTTCGTCTGAGAAAAGCCCTGTAGAAACGGAGAGCTCCGGGTCGATTTCATCCTCACACTCTGACAAGTTCTTGGAAGATCAGGTTGGGGGGGGGGGGGGGGGGGGGGGGCGCGGGGGGCGGCGGGCTTTGTTCTCCTTCACTGTTGCTATTTTGATTGGTTCTCTCGATTCACTCTCCCTTTTTTCTCCAAAAAATAAAAAAAGTTTATGCCATTTTACAGTGTTGTTTGAATGCATCAACTGAAATTCCGATCTCACGTCCATAGCACTAAGTTGACTGATGAGAGAAAGAGCCCAAAAGAGTAGTAAAGAGGGAATCCTGGTTACTTTGCCTTCTAAGACTCCTTTGGATATGTTTGGATTAACTGCTTAAAGCTATGGAATTGATCCACCATGCAAGTTTGAGGTTCTTACGGGTTCATTACAGCATCATTGGTGATTGGCTTCTTCATCCTTCTTAACTCAAGTAGAAGATTATATCCCAATTAGAAAGCCTCAGAAATTCTGCCTTCTCCACATTCCTATATTTCCATGTTATAGGGAATACCATATGTTGAAGGCAGCACCCCTTCTGCAGCAATTATTTTGCATGGGCACTGGGACAGAAACTATGTATATAATCGGAAATGATAATATTGAGATTGTCATTTTATTACTGTATTTGCTGTCACCACAAAAAAACTAATTTTGAAATCCTTTAATGAAGCAATTGATGAGCTTTTTGTAGAGATCTAGTCATATCAAACTGCTTTTGGTACATTAGTTCTGCAGAAATATCTGGAATTTGCATCGGGTTGCATATCATTGTTAATTGGGCTGAGGTTTAACCTTGTCTAACGAAATGTCCTATTGCTGAGTCAGGAGGTTTCAAAGCCTTCTCCAAGCCATGGACAGCCAGTTGAAGGCTCATCAACTATTGCGGTTTGCAGTGATCGGGGTATTGAAAGGGTATTGAGAGAGAAGCTCGCTTCTGCTCTTTCAAATATTCAAGCAAAGGAAGATTTGGTTAAGCAGCATGCTAAGGTTGCAGAAGAGGCTGTCTATGGTAATCAGACCTTTTTTTCTCAAAAAAGCCTGCATGCTTGTCTTCAGTGAAATGCTGTAGAAATGTGCTTTTGGTCTTGGGCTTCCTCATAAACCTGAATTCTAGAAAGGGAATGTTATTTACCTGTTGTCTTAAGCTATATGATATAGGTACCGGTGGGACAATAATGAAATAACATTCATAACACTATGAGGTGGAGGCTGAATTCAATTATCAAGTTATTATTTTGGGCTATCTATGGATGGGTTTTAGTGTGCAGGTTAAAAGGGCTTGAGCGGGTTAAGATGAACATTGGGGAGTGGATGATGAGTTTACAAGGGGTGTCATCTCATGTTTCAACTCATATATCAATTCACCTATCACATCCAACTATTACTTCAATTTCTAACAAGGCAATAATAAAATTTAACTCAAACCCAACATTAAGTAGAATACAAGAAAACTACAATCCTCTCTCTACTTCAATCATACCATCTCTTCCATCACATCAAAGCCACTACTTCTATCACTACCAATTGTCAAACAACTTCTACTACTTAGTACTTTTTAAACTTATCCAATCTTACGACGTAACCCCCATCTAAATGTGGCTCTATAAATGCTTATTGTTGAATTTGATAAATTTATTAAAAGCAACCGTACAAAATGCTACTGGAAGAGCTTCATTTATGTGGTAGCTCCTTTCATAAGACAAGGTAAAAACCATGGGAGAAGAGTCCACCATAGTTTAGATATTTCATTTCTTTTCCTAAAACAAACTAAGGGAGTACAAGAGCTATACATATAAGCCACTACACATCTTTTAAACTCTCACAAATACTCCAACTAAGGGAGTACGTTGTGTCAAGATTTATGCAAGCCTTGAGTGTGGGGGCTCCTAGGCATGGAAAAATACTCCAACAAGGACTGTTCCACGCTAGAACAGGGAGAGGAGGAGCAGCCACAGGCTGCTTGATGGTGGCTGGCCGGTCATGGTGGCTGGCGGCTGTGGTGGTCGATGATCATAAAGGGTGGTCGGTAGCCTTGAGAGAAGAGAGGAGAGGAGTTTTGGAGATAATGGAAATATTATTGCTAACTCAAGGAGAATTACAATTGGAAGGCTTTTTTTTATAGAAGAGAGAACATATCCTCTAAAACAAGAAACTAATCAAATCTTATTTCTAAAATAAGAAAGAACAAATCTCAAAACAAATCAAATCCTTTAAACAACTTTTCTAAAATCAAACATAACAAATAAGCAAACTTGCAACTTAAGCAAAAGACCAAAACTAGGACTCTAAGATCCAAAACCAGCAGCTATGATGGCCTCTAGATCAGCTGCCACGTGGCCTGGCTGGTTGCCACATGGTAGTGCCACATGGCTTCTTTTATTTCCAATACTCCCCTTTAAGTTGAGGTCAGGAGGACGATGGCTTGGTTTTCAAACTTGTGAGACTAGATGTTCCATCACTCTTCTTCGAGTTTTGTGCTCTTCACTTTTCTTTGGAAGAAGCCACGATGTAGCCTCTTGCGACTTTTGAAGTCGTTGCATCTGTGACAAACTTAATAATTGTCGTGATGACCACCATGGTCATCTTCTCAAGATCGACAGATGTAAGAGAAACCACGAGTGAGGTGCCAATAGCCCCATGTGGTAGTCTCTGCGCTTTGTTTGGATCTTTAGGTAATGAACTTCTTGGATTAACCATTGACTTTTTTGTAACCTGGGAAGTCGTTGCTTCTTTTGGCAACCTCGAAAGTTGTTGCGTGGATTGTGGTATCATCTTCTTGGAGTGATCAACTGATGTGCGACCTCATACATAATATTTGACATCTTTTCTCTGGGAGAAGATCTCCGAAGGAAAATAAAAAAATCGGAAGTAAAGTGTCAATTGAAAAGGCATGAGGATTGCAAACCGGATAATTTGATAGATATCTTCTCTTGTTTGGATCTCGAACTTTGACATCTTTGTTGACAATGTTGTATCGATGGTCGTGGCAGTGGCGTCTGTCATCTTCTTCGATCTACGGTCCTTCTATTTCATGCAAGGCACTAGTTGTGGTGACTGGTGAGGACTTGGAGGTGGGGAACCATACACGTGTGGTCAAGAGAACACATACGCTGAGCCTAGATTGTTGGCTCTGATACCATGTCAAGATTTGCGCAAGCCTTGAGCATGGAGGCTCCTAGGCATGGAAAAATAGTTCAATAAGGATTGTTCCACGTTGGAATAGGGAGAGGAGTACAAACCACTAGCTGCTTGATGGTGGCCGGTGGCTGTGGTGGCCGACGGTTGTAGAGGGTGGCTGGCTGCCTTGAGAGAAGAGAGAGGGAGAGGAGTTTTGGAGATAATGGGAATATTATTACTAACTCAAGGAGAATTATAATAGGTAGATTCTCTTTTATAGAAGAGAGAACATATCCTCTAAAACAAGAAACTGATCAAATCTTACTCTAAAATTAGAAAGAATAAATCCCAAAACAAATCAAATCCTCTAAACAACTTTCCTAAATTCAAACATAACAAATAAGCAAACTTACTACTTAAGCAAAAGACCAAAACTAGGACTCCTAGGCCCAAAATCGACGGTCATGATGGCCTCCAGATCTACTGCCATGTGGCAGTGCCACGTGGCCTCTTTTATTCTCAACACGTTGTAAGGCTAAATCACATAATTTGGTCTCCACATGAAGATTTAAACTTGGCAAAAATTCAAAAAGAAAAAGAGAGTAAAATAAATGACTTGAACATAAATCTCATAATTTAATGATTCAAATATTGTTTCTTTATTTGATCCAAAAATATTTTATTTGATAATGCATATTGTGGAGATTTTGGGAGAATGATTTTTATTAAATTAGAAGTCATTGACCCTCTTTTATAGAGAGAGGGCAAGGGCAAATAAAGAAATATGTTGACTTTTTACTAAATATGACATTGACTAAAAATAGTGATGACAACTGAACACAAAATTTTGATTTATTTCCTGACACTCCCCCGCAAGTCGAGATGTGGGAGACAGCGAAGACTTGGATCAACGGTATTCGATGGTAGTAGAAAAAATAATCGACTTTAGCATCTGCATCAACTTGTCATGTTTCTACTTCTTTGTCCGACGTATGATGTTGGGTATGTGAGAAATCATAACTAAAACTTGGGTGTTACTGCTCCCACGTCCAAGAGTTTGAAGATGTCGAGATTTGGTCTTTTTCAGTGTGCATAAGGTCACACGGGTGCCATTGCTCCTACACCCTGCTCCTACACCCCACGAGCCAGCGTACTGTGCTTGGTTTCTCTAGGCGTGCATAAGGTCACCTTGTTGCCATTGCTCTTACACCCTGAGAGCCAGTCGAAATGCTCTAGGTGCGTGAGAGTGCACCCCGTTTATGTGTCAATGTTGATTCGTGTCTTTCTTTTTCTTCAAGTTGCCTTGGGCTGCAAACACAAGTTCTTCAAGACTTGAAATCGACCCCCTTCATGGGGCCAATTGTGTGCTTCCCGCATGAGATGTGGCTGCCCACACATGGTGGTCCTAGCCCCACCAAACTCTCATTGGCGCTCCTGAGGGCTTTGGATGGCATTTTGGTGATGTCTTAGCTTAGGGTTGGTCCCAAATTGAAGGTGGTCATCTTAGGGTTCTAACAAGACTCATTGGTGCCCCTTCAATCTAAAGAAGCAGGTCAAAATGGGGGTCAAAGTCGATCACTCTGGAGACACGTCGTTGCTAGAGCCCTTTATGTAGTGCCAACCTTGTGGTCTTCCTCCTCGTAGGGAAGACCTCTGCGCTCACCATGAACATCGCTTGTGTGACCTCGTTTTAGATCTTAAATGATCGTTCGTTCATCGTTGGTATTGTAGGCGATGACGGAGGAAGCAAAAATGAAGGGGTACGCTGCATTCTCATCGGGGTGGTTCAAGGATGTCGTGTGGCCCTTCTTGGAGGCGATTGATTTGGCCCCAAAAAACCACTTACTCTACTCGAATCGATTGGCGACCTCCCTCCATCACTACTTGAAGGTGCTCTTTGATGCTAAGAAGACAGTGGAGCTCAAGCCCAACTGGTCAAAGGCCTACAGCTAACTGGGTGCTACCCACGTTGGTCTTGGAAGCCTCATCGACGCCATGACACCTCCTTTAAGGGCTTCGAATATGATCATAACAATGAAGCCCTCAAGGGGGTGCTCCTTCGCCATATCCTGTGCACTTGGGAAGAACCCGACTCCTTTGGCGCCGCCAGCGTGTTCACTTTTGATATGAGATTGGAGGAATGGACTTGAACCTCTGTCGGCAGTGCGTAGGTCCTTATCTGATAGTGGCTTGTGTGATGGACCCATCGACCACCATCCTTGCGATCTCTTGCAAACTCATGTGGGGCTTTTGTGCGACATCCTCGTAGGGGAGAAGAGGTTGAATTGCACTGATGCATATCTCGTTGTTGTTGATTGGGATCGGGATCTCCTCTTGACCTTATGAATAATGATAAAAAATAAACTCTCGAATAATGAAAACAATGATATTCATGTGGAAGATCATCAATTATAAGCAATGATAAAACCCAAGAACGACTTGCTTGGATACCATATATAAATACATATGAAATTGGAATAAAATGGAGACAAATATCAAAGCATCATAGAATAACACTTGAGTTTATGTGAAACCCACACTTACAAAGAGTAGGGAGAAAATCATGGGAGAAGTGCCCCTATGGGCACGATGTTTCTCTATTCTTTTCAAAGAACAAATGGGGGTACAAAGGACCTTTTTATTGGCCACCACACCCCTCACTTTTTTTCACTCCACTATGTGAGACTAAACAATACCCAACTTCAACACCATCTTTCTCAATAGTCCACGTCCCTCGTGAGTGTAATGCGGACATCTTCTCCATAGCTTTCCTCCATTGTAGATCTTCAAGAGCCATTTGGTGGGTAGAAGGAATTTGTACATTGGATAGAGCTACTACAAATTTCCTCTATTCTAGAGAGAGACTGGCTAGGGACACATTTCTGGAAAGAGGATGTAGGGTGCAAGTTTTAGTCCCTTTCCGCAAGGTAATTGGTAGGTCAAGATTGACCTCCTCTTTGTCATCTGCATATCCCTCTGTATCAATAGGCTCTGGTGGCAAGGAGGCATCTCGAGGAGTTGGAGTATTGAAAACATCAGGACTAGAAGAATCATCAATAATATTGGAAGAATGGATTACCTTTGGGAGGTCATGATGCTGTTTGGGTCTACATGAATAAACTAGTCAAAATTTACTATTTTGTCCATTTTTAGTCATCACCTTAGGCTTAGTATCAAGAGTCGGTGTAGGAAGAACTGACTCATTCCGAGGGGTAAAAGCAACAATACAAGATCTTGCCAAGTAGTAAGGAATAAGCTTAAAAAGTGACATTGACACGACATTGATATATTCTCTTCGGATCATAACACTTGCGTCCCTTTCAGGTCGTAGAGTAACCCACAAATATTCACTTGACCACTCTGGTTGACAGCTTGTCCCTGTTGGGATCGGAAACATGAGCAAAAGACACAACCAAATACCTTAGGAGGAACTCCAAAGAGTGCTGCGAAATTGCAGGTCCTAGTGGGGAACTCCACTTGGCAATCAAGAGGTTGGGAATTGAACAATTTGATCCTTGTTTCCCATGGCTTTGCGGAAGTGTGAAAAACATAGGTTTTAAAACTTTTAATTGAAACGAAAATTGGGTCGATGCCTGCAAAAATCCAAATGACAGAATCGAGAAACAAAAGCAACGTCTGTAACTGAAACCACATGGAGAGATCTAATATCTCTGCATTGCGGGATCCTTATGAGTAAGAATTATACCTATGAGTGGCGTAACATAACACCCCACGTATTGTGCCTCCTCAAAGAAGTCCTGCCTTAGGGAGTTCCTTTGTCTCGGTAGGTGGATAAGGCCCTTCTTATCGAGAATGACTAATTTTGATTTGTCCAATGTGAACACTTCACGTCCCGTGAACTCCTTTGCTAGCTGGGAGGCGACTCTCACCTCGAATTCCACCAAGAGAGGGCCAAGAGGATCAACTCCTCTTGGCCATGTTGTGGTTGGTAGACCTACCACCTTCCTAGTTAGCATCCAACACCTTGGGCACCAGAATTAAGAAGAGGGCCTTGTGCTTAGGGAGCAAATCCGCATTTGCAGTAGTGGTTGGTCGACTAGGTGGAGGCCTTGTCGGTGCCCTTATGCTACAGAAGGAAGGAGGGCAGTGACTGGAGGGTTAGCAGACCAACCTCCTCTTCTCATGGTTGCAGAACATAAGAAGAGGAAAAGGCCAACCTCATTGTCAATAGCCCTTCATCTTCTATATATATGTGCTTTTGGATTGCAAATTAAGGCACATAATCAAACCACTTGATTTGAATCATTCGATTGGGAATCAAACTAGGGTTTCCATTTTGACTTGGGAGATATTTTTAGGGTTCCTAATCAAATCCTAATTTGGTGTTGAACCCTTGGATCTCCATTAAAGGGTTGGGATTAAATCTCACTTGATTTTACAAGATTGGCTCAACTTTTATGGGGTGTTTAGATCAAGTATCTAAACATTAATTAATTGTAATTCAATCCTTGAATTTTGTACCTAATAAAATTAGGTGTAATTAATTACTAAATTGAATGCAATTTATCTGTAGAATTGATTCAATCAATTTAATCACATCAAAATGATTATTAGTTTCATTACACCAATAATCAAATACTTAGGACCAGAAGAAGTATGGTGCTACGCATCCCTCAGGTATTTTGAATACCTGTGAATCCTTTACACTGGAAGACATATGTAATCCTTTGGGATTGTATCCCAGATTCACTGTCTATCCTATCATGGGTTACATACTTTTCACATTCTCTTTGTACTATTGAGACGAGAATGAAGACTATATCCTTTCCTAAAGGAGTGCCTTCCTCTCTTCATGTATGGATCTGATCAGGACCTTTATGACTATGCATGGAGTTTCATATTTCTCAATATACGTGGAGTGAGCTCGGGTCTCCCGATTTTGTTGCATCCACTTATGACAGTGAATCGATGTCATCCCTTGAGAGATTATGTCTCTTGTACCCTCGTATGCACACCAGCTTTCCAATTTCGATATGAAAGTGGGTGTATCTTCAATTAGTTAACCAAATGTGCATACTTAGACACATAGATATATATTTGTCTCAAGTTCAATGATATGCCTTCTTTGTGACAAGTGATAAGAGAAGAATTCCGCATCTCCATCTTATTGAATCAATTCCTTGACTCAACTTATGTGACAGCTTTGAATCTTTATTCCCATGTAGAGAATGTGCATCAAGGGCATCAATTAGGCAACAATTTTTACAGAAGATTGCCTTTCTTTTTAAATTGGAGACAACCGTTGGATATCATGATGGTTCTTGATGAGTTATCGAAATCCTCGATCCAAACTGTTTGGATAATTCGATATCTGCCATCGGTATATCCAATATGGCACAATATATTATCTCGATTGTACTGACAGACCCATCTAACCATATAAGTGTGTTCACATAATCTGACACTCAGATCTGAATCACCGATTGAGTGATTCAACTCAGATTGGTTTTGCTCAGGGCACATAACTCCAACAAGGAGTTCATTGTTAGGGAACAAAATAGAATAAGGAACCTCCTCAACAAGAATGGTGGACGATAGAGGATTTATCAAATAACAAGCAGTAAGAGCATCTTCGTAATAGGATAAGAGAATATTGTTATGAATAAGTAAGGTCCTGGTAATGTCTAAAATATGACGATGCTTCCTTTCTACAACACCCTTTTGTCGGGAGGTACAAGGACAACCAGTTAGGTGGATTATTCTAGTCCTTGGAACAAAGACTATCGTGAATTAGTACAACATTATTAGTTTTAACAATTTTCACATGAGCACCAAATCGATTTTTCATTTCAACAAGAAAATTCATTATTATAATGCCAACATTAGACTTAGACTTAAATAAAAGATCTATGACAATCGAGAAAAATTATCAACCACAACAAGATAAAACCTGTGCCCTTAATGTTTAGGAGTATGACTTGGACCCTATACATCAAAATGAATCAACTGAAAAAGGGACGTGGAACTTTGACAATGTCGATTACGAAACGAGCTCCTATGATGCTTTTTCAGTTGGCAGGTCTCACGTTGGAAGATAGTTGTGAGAGGAATTTGTGGAATGACACATTTCAGCTTTGTCAAAGGAAGATGCCAAATTATTAGGTGCCATAAATAACTTGAAGAGCCTCCAGTAGATGTTCCTTGCAGCCACAGCTAATGACTTACCTTATCAATATATCTTAAAACACAAGGGACATAGCATCGACAATTGCCTAGAAATTTAGTTCTTTTGTAATATGACTAACTAAAAAGAAGATCCAAAGGAAAACTTGGACCATGAAGAACATTCTGCAGCCATATGTGAGGGCTAGCTGATCCTCCCCTTGACCAGTGACCAGAGAATTAGTCCTTATGCTACAACAATGGTCCTCTTAAATGTGTCTGAATGTAGATTAGCAAACCGTTTTGCCTTCCCACATCTATGTTGACAAGCGCTTGAGTCAACTAACTAATTTGCAACATCCATCTTAGCATCATAGGCAAGACATATACCTAAAGACTTGGCGATGGCAATGTTATCTCTCCAGAGGAAGAACTGGGAGCAGCAATAGACGAACCAGATAGTCCATGCTGGGATAACCTTTGAATCAGATCATCCTATTAGCTCTAGTGATAGGCGTAGTCTTTGAACCAAGGTCAGAGGTAGCTATTGCCTGGTGAGCACTAGCAGGCTTCTCATACTTGGATCAGCAAGTCTCAAAATGCCCAAATTTCCTGTAGTGTGAATATTGGGGCCTAGCATGCCCCTGACCACCTTGTTCTCATCCGTCGCCATGAGTGAACTGCTCAATACCTCTTCCTCTACTCTGAGATGTCGCCATGGTAGAGGTATGCTCAACCTCTCTGGAGGGAGAGAGAGAGAAATCGCAAGCCTGCTCAGACAATTATAGGCCTCCTCCATAGTGGGTTTGTCCGGTAGGTTCAACATTTATGTTCTTGCTGCCTCATAGGATGGATCTAACCTATCTAGAAAGTGGCCCACCATGGTTTAAGTTTATGTGACTCACAAGCATACACATGCATATAGGCATTTAACCTCTCAAATGTAGACATCAAGGTGGAATAGTATTGAGTGGGGGGTCTCCCATCTTGTCTCATGTCGGCAATCTTGTGATGAAATTGTAGAACATGTGCTGCGTTATCCTGAGAATATGTCTGGCGAAGAACATCCACATCTCTTTCGTTGTCTTGTAATACTTCATCTCAGTAGCAATCCTCTGAATAGTAGTGTTCATGATCCACTCTCTAATCGTGATATTATCTTTTTTCCATATGGCATACTTGCCAACCTTTTCGATGGGTTTTGACTAGAGTAGTATGTGTTCTTTATCATGTGCTTTGATAGCTGCTACAGTACCTTTGATGGTCGTCAGACAGAACCAGAGTTGAGAAGGGGGTGGGGTGACCCCTTTTAAGCCCTAGATGGGTTGAGAAGGGGGCATGAAGCACCCCCTTTCTCGAAACCAGCGACAACGTTGGTAGGCAAAGGCCTACCAGTAGTACTGTTGTTGGTGTGGGTTGGTCGAAGGTGGTCCAACTGGTCGGCCAAGGCCCGATAACCCCTCTGCCAGTGAACGGGGGGTAGTTGAAGGCAATGGTGACGCCTCCGGTCAATCCTCAGAGGTGGTGTTACTCTCGTTAAACGAAGCTCTTAGGGCAAGGTTGTTTAGGGCACAATTCCTAAAGCAACCTAGGAATTCATCTCTTCTCTTGAGAAGTTTAGGATCCAACGCAAGAGAAGAGGCTATAATTCTTATTTGGTGGAGAAAGAAAGGGGTGAGAGATCAAATAGGTATAAAACTCCAGTCTAGGACTGTCACTTTAATACCATGTTGGAAGAAAACATCAACTCAACTCAATTGCAAAAACCTTAGGCCTCTATTTATAGAGGAGCCAAAGGGAAAAATAGTCTCTCAGCTACAAAATAATTGAAGACACTAGTAATAATAGAAAGAACAAAATAAAAGCAACTCTCAACACTTGATAATTAGGTAAAAAGAAATTAAAATCTTTAAAAGTATTTAAAAAGTAGAAACCTACAAATTTAGTTTAGGTGCTGGCTTGAGGTGCCTAGTGACTTGGCTTAGGCACTTGCCTAGGTTGCGCCTTAAGCAAATTAGGCGAGGCATGGCAAGGCGGTAGGGCTTCGCCTTGCCTCATCTTGGCACCTAGGACCTAGACACACCAAGGTGAGTGCCTTGATAGCTATGGTTCTAGTTGTTAAATTTAGTGTTACACTTAAATGTATTTCTTTGCTTTATAAGTCTTTGGTTTGACTTGAGTATGGTACTTTTCAGTTTATCAACCCTTAACTCAGGTTACCGCAATATGATGTTGTGTAACCTTTTTTCATACCTGTGAACATACACCTGTTGCTTTTACAAAACAATAACTGTCTTTTTCAACTCTTGAATAATCACTTTAGGTTGGGAAAAGGCTGAAAACGAAGTTGCAAAGCTGAAACAGCAGCTAGAAAACTCATTGCAAAAGAACTCCTCTCTAGAGGATAAAATTAAACAGATTGATGGAGCACTCAAGGAATGTGTTAGGCAGTTTCGGCTGGCAAAGGAAGAGCAAGAGCAGAAAATCCACGATGCTGTACTTCATAAAGTAAATGAATGGGAAACTGAAAAATTTGAGCTTGAAAGCCAGGTTATTGAATTGGAATCTCAACTAGAATCTACAAGGACAGATGTATGTGCATCGGTGAATGAAGACATTATGCTTCAGCTTAGAGGAATGGAAAAAGAGAACTCTGAACTCAGGGTTGAGCTGCATGCATTATCTGAAAAGCTCAGAATCCTAAGTGCTGAGTGTGAATTAAGCAATCAGGCAGCTGAAACAGCAAGCAAACAGCATCTTGAGAGCATAAAGAAGGTGGCCAAGTTGGAGGCTGAATGCTGCAGGCTGCGTGCTATGGCACATAAGTCACAGCCATGTAACGAGCACAGATCTTTTACTAGTGTATATGTGGAATCACTTACGGACAGTCAGTCTGACAGTGGAGAAAGGATGCTTTCCTTGGATAATGAGCCAAGTTGTTCAGATTCTTGGGCATCAGCCTTGGTTGCAGACCTTGACCAGTTTAAGAGTGAGAAACGTGCTGGAAAGAACATCTTTCCCTCTTCTTTGGAGATTGACCTCATGGATGATTTCCTCGAAATGGAGAGGTTGGCTGCTCTACCTGTGCATGATCAGAGCAACTGCAGCATTGAGGTTGGATCTATTCCTGAGAATGTTATTCTTGAAAGCCGCAAGTTAACGGAAGAACTTGAAGGGATGGCTCAAAGAACAACTGATCTAGAAGAGAAGCTTGGAAAGATGGAAAGTGAGAAAGCAGAAATTTTGATCCTTTTAAAAGAGACACAGGGCAAGCTTGAAATCTCTACCAAACAGGTGAAAGAAGATGAAATTAAGTTGCTTGAGTTGCAAAGGCAATTAGATTTGTGTTGTGCTTCAAAACAAGTTTCTGATATAGCAATTGAGGCAGCAGGTGCTAGGAAAAATGCATTGGAAGCTCAGCTTGGTGTTGCAGATAAGGAAATTCATGACCTACGTCAGAAGGTCTGCATTTTAGAAAGAGAAATTGAGAAGGAGAGGAATTTAGCTGAAAAACTTGCAATTAGGTGCCACAGCTTGGAAAATGAGCTTGACAGGATAAAAAGGAAAACTGATCTCTTGCAGGCTGTAAACTCAAATGGGGAGCTAAACATCAAGCAGGTGACACATGGCTCATCTTTTTAGTATCTTCTCTTTCTGTTTTGAAATTGGCTTTGCTTGGGTATCTTCATTTTCCGTCGGTGCATTTCATTCAGTTGAACCTGAATGTTGCATTGTGGTTCTTTTGGTGTGTAAATGCATATGTTATTTTGTTGACTACCATATTCTTTTCCAAATGGTCAAGGACAAGAAATTGACAAATCTGCAAGGGAATGGATGCCAAGTTAGATATGATTTCTGTTATCACTGATGTTAGAGATATGACCCATCATAAGAATATTTCTTTTTGATACCCTTTGATCTTTTACCTTTTTTTGATTTCCTTTATGGGCTTTCCTATCTGTGGCATCTTATTCCTATTTTGTCCCTGTGCTCCTCCATATATAAAGAACATCTCTCATGAACAAATCAAGTGATTCTATTCATTAAACAAGGTATTGAAGCAACAATCTTTGGTTGGTGTTCTGTACCTGCTTGCTCTTCCTCTCCTCCACAAATAAACCTTATTCCTTAAAGTGACTCACATCAAATTCATCAATGAAAGGATTACCTCTGTGTGCCATGTGTTATAGCAAGAAAGCATGATGCCAATTGGTTGACTTGAAATTCATTAGGTTGATGCTATCGATCAATAGTGCTGCTTGACCTATACAACCAACTAGTGGAATGAGGGGCATTTCTTGCGAGCTTGGATCATTGATTAGCAATGCTACTTACCCAATTCCCTGACTAGTGGCGTTGCCAACTTGTAGAGTCCTTTTCTAGTTAGTGGTTGATAATGTTGGTAAGCCTATAGGCCAAACCCATATTGATTTGCCAAGATAGGTCTCTGCTACTAGTTTGCTCACAGTGTTGCTAGATTGGTTGTGTACTTCTTTCTTTACCATTACTTCTAGCATTGTTGCTATGTATTGATTAGTAGTTGAACTTGTTGGTTAGTGGTTTGATCGGTAGTCTTTTTCCTTTGTTGTTGATTACTTGTGATATGTCAATGTATGTGGTCAGTTAAAGGTAAAGAAGATTCTTTTTTTCATATCAATAGCCTTCAGAAGTCACTATATCAATAGCTTCAAGTGCACATATGACATCCTCTGGGGATTACAAGAGTAACCCCCTTTACTTCAAGATGGGAATGAATCTTAAAGAATCAAAATACCTATGTTAGTCATGTAGATTTCTCATGAATCTTGAGGGCCATGATAACAAGCATGCATTGACAAAAGTTGCTTTTGGTTCAAAGTCTTCTAAGTATGAGTTTTGCTAGAAGTTTCATCTGGTCCACCAGCTTTTCCACTTCTCTAGGACATTCATTGATGTTGTATTGATTTCTCAGTCTGATAAATGCAAAGGTGCAGAAATTGGTAGTTGGTATTCACTTATTGAGTTCAAATTGAGTATAAGGTATGTGGGGGTTTAATGGGAAGTTAATCGTTTAAGTATTTTTAATACTTAAAAATTTTAAAAATAATTATATACATATTTGTTGAGTTATGTTATGTGGTCTATTTTGCTATTTTTCTATTGTATGGGCGTGCGCTTGTAAGTTTCCCTTTGTGCCTCTCTATATAAAGGCATTAAGGGTTTCTCTTGGAATTTAATTTGCTTATTTGTCCTATCATGATATTAGAGCAACGGTTCTAGACCGGTGCTTGGGTACCACACCCAAACCCTAGCCTCCTCAACTCTTCACCAAACCCCTCTCTTCTCTCACTCTCCAAAGGTGTTGTCAGCCTCAACCCACCGCTGCCGACCTCTCCAAGCTAGTAGCGGGTCTAATGGCGGCCCTTAGGGCCAATGCCACCGTAAGGGGTGGCAGGGCATGGTCCGACAGCCTCAGGGCCAACTACAGCACCTCCAAGGTGCTCCAGTGAAGCTAGCAGGGACCCTCTTGTTCCCTTTTATGCCGCCTATCTCTCTCTCAGTGTGAGGGAGAGTCTTTTCTAAGGAGAGCGAACTCACCGTTGCTCTCTTCTTCCTTGGGTAGCACTACTGAGGAGTTTCTTACACCCGTTCCCAATTCCAAATTTACACATGATCTAAATCGGGTGATTTTTTCAGATCTGTGAGTTGTTTTTGTATAGTATTATGATATGATTTTTGTAGCAGTTCATACTTGATTCTATGCTTCCCACATATTGGGCATTATGGAAGACAAGGAGCCCTTTAGTGACTCGGTGGGAAAGATCTCTACCTCGAGTGCATCTTTTATGCAAGGCACTTTTTTTAAGTTGGATGGTACCAACTTCCTTTTGTGATCTACGCCCTCTTATTTGTGGGATCTCACCGCAAGAAGTATATCCTGACACAAGATGAATCGGCTTTTAAAACCGTTGACTGGGAAGCTGATAATGATTGGGTTGCCACTTGCATGTTGAACAACATGAAGGAATCTATAGCTAAGGAGGTGATGTCTAATGCCTCTGCAAAAAAAAATGTGAGAAGTTCTTCATGAGATACATTCCCACAAAAGTAATATTAGCTATTTATACTTGGTGATTAAGGAATTGCATTCTTTTCGGAAGGGAACCATGTCTCTTGCTGAATATTATGGTTCCATGAAGAATCTTTGGGATGAGTAGGATACTTATCGACCTATCTCTATTGATGGTACTGTGACTACGAAATAGTGGGAAGCCTTTCGATTCGTTTGGGTACTTGCTGGTCTTGGTCCTGAATACAAATATGTAAAGGATCAACTTATAACCTTGGAGGAGATTCCTACACCTCCTCAGATATATACTAGACTCTCACGGTTGGACATTTCTGATCTTGTCCCACCTTCAGATTTCTTTGCCATAGCAATTGTTGGTTGTGGTAGGGGAACCCTAGGAGTTAGGGGGAGAGGACGTGGAGCGAGAGCTGGAGGCAAAGGCAGAGGTTGTGGTCTGTTTTGTGATCATTGTCATAAGATAAATCATACTTTCGACAGATGTTGGATAAAACATGGTTTTCCTTAGGGACATCAGGGTAATCAGGTTGCTCATGGGAGAGATGGAAATCAATATTTTCAAGAGGATGATCAAGCCAGTACTCAGATTACTATTTCTAAGGAGAATGGTAGACTTGTGTCATCTTAGGCATCTTCCATTGCTGGTGCTTTTGTGGCTCATTCGACAGGTATTGCTGTTAATACCAGAGGTGTTCGTACACCGTCATGGCTTGCTGATTCAGGTGCCTCCTCCTACATTACAGGAGATGTTACACTATTGTCATTTCTTAAACTATTGACTACTCCCGTCCATGTTAGGTTAGCTGATGGTGCCTTGTCCCTTGTGACAGGCTTGGGTGACATCTCATTGTCTACTACTTAGCTCCTTTTTGATATTATGCATGCACTTAAATTTGCTTTGAATTTATGCCTATAAGTTAGAATATTAAGGCATTAAATTGTTCATGACCACTTTTTCTTTTTGTAGGACCTATAGACGATGAAGTAGATTGGTGGACTTGAGTAGGATGGCCTCTACCATCTGAATCTTCCACCTGAAAATCATTTCACTCCTGTTACTTGTGCCACATTTGCTCTATAGTGGCACCTTAGATTGAGACATCCTAGTATTTCTGTTCTCCATTGTCAATTTCCCAACATGTTTCATGATTCTTTTCCTATGATGGCTGTCAACTTGGCAAGCATCATATGGTATTTTTTCTAAGTAGTAATAATAGAATTGAGTTTGCCTTTTCTCTTATTCATGCTGATTTGTAGGGCCTAAGTCAAGAGTCTTAAGGGTTTTTGCTAGTTTTTGGTTCTTGTGGATGACTATATCCTTGTCTGTTGGGTATTTATGATTAAGTAGAAATCTGAAATCTCTGTATTGATAAAAAATTTTGTTAATGAAATAAAGACTCAATTTTCCAATACTATTTTTATATTTCGGATTGATAATGGACTTGAATATGTGAATTCTACTTTAACTTAGTTTTTTTAGTCTTTAGGCATTATCCATTAGACTTCTTGTGTTCATACATCCTAACAGAGTGGGGTGGTTGAACGAAAGTTGAGACACCTACTTGATGTTGCTCGTATAGTTATGTTTCAGATGCATATGCTTGTTATCTAGCATTTTTTGGGCTGGTATTGTTTTTACAACTACTTTTTAATTAACCATGCTTCATTTTCTGTTCTTGGTGGAAAGACTCCTTACTCTGTTTTGTTTCTTGATCGGGAGTTGTTCTCTATACTACCTAAAGTTTTTGGATGTGTTTGTTGTGTCTACTTGTTCAAGGTGGACAAGCTGTCTCCCTGATTAGTTAAATGTGTCTTTGTTGGCTACTCTAGAACCCAGAAGGGGTATAGGTGCTTTGATCCTCTTATACATCGATTTTATGTAAGGATGTTACCTTTTTTGAGGAGATACCATATTATTTTGCCACAGGGAAGTCTCCCAATGTTACATAGGATGTTCCACTGTTTATGCCTACTGCTGCACCTCCAGGGTCCTCTGAGCCTCATGTATCTTAGCAAGATGTCCCTTTTGTTGCTTATCATAGACATCTTGATGCTATAGGATACCTTTTCTAAACACTTTCAATGCAAACCTCCATCCACCACGGCACCTACAGATGAACCTCTTTCTACTATTCTTGCTTAATCTTCTGATGATATTGTAGATTCTGATGGAGGTCCAGAGCCTATAGCACTAGAGGTACTTGATGTGGATCTTCCAATTGCTTAAAGGAAACCACAGAGATCATGTGCTAAGTATTCTATTTCAAATTATATATCATTTGATTGTTTGCTTGTAGAAGGAGGCTTCTATCTTTTGTAGTTGATAGTAAGCATATTCTCACGAATCATACAGAGGCATTTCAGGATCCTTCCTGGACCTTAGCCATGGAAGAGGAGATGGCAGCTCTTCAGTCCTGAGGAACTTGGGAACTTGTTGACCTACCTGTTGGTGCTACTGTTGTGGGGTGTATGTGGGTGTTTACCCTCAAATGCCGTCCAGATCAATTAGTTGAAAGATTCAAGGCCTAGTTATTTGCTAAAGGTTATACACAAACCTTTGGGGTTGATTATTTTGAGACCTTCTTGCCAGTGGCCTGTCTCAATTCAGTATGGATTCTTCTTTCTGCGGCAGTAAATAATGATTGGTTAGTTTTTTAGTTAGATATTTTTTTTTGAAAGAAAGGAAGGTTACCCGAGGTCGGTAATCATTCAGATATATTCATAAAAGAGTCTAACATTGACTTACAGGCTTTGCAATCATTCAGATATATTCATAAAAGAGTCTAACATTGACTTACAGGCTTTGCAGCCAAGACTCAGAAAAAAAATACACCATCTTTATTACATTCTCAACCCAACACCTTTCGTTTTTGAAGATCTTGCCATTGCGTTAAAGCTAAATACACCATAAGATAGCCACACCTTTGGTCCATTCTGCCATATCTACGAGAAGATGATTGTTGAAACTTTTCCAAAATGAGATGACATCCAAATAATCCACCATTTGAAGGTTGAAATGCTGCCACACTTGTATAGAGAAATCACATGTGAAGAACAAATGACAAATATCTTCCTCTTCGAGGCCATAGAGCGAACACATAACGTCCTCCTACCCTGACCATCTCTTCCTAAACACTTCAGTAACAAGACATTCCCTTCTAAGAAGCCACATAAAAATCTTTGACTTCAAAAGCCACGTCCCTTTCCAAATGAAATTAGAATCGAGACTGGTTTCATCTAGATTTGCAGAAGAATTAATGAAAAGGTCCCATGCCTCCATACCAATCTATCAGGGACATTCTGACTCGGTTTCAGATCTGAAATTGACCCTAAAAATTGCTGAAATTCTACATATGTCGTGTCTGATAAACCAACCTGTAGGAGAATGTTCCAAACTTGCAAATTTTTATACCAATTTTTACTGACCACGGCATCTTTATCTTCCACCAACTGATAAACATGGGGATAAAGTTTTGAAAGTTTCCCAATCTCAGACCAATCTTGTTGCCAGAAATGAAATCAATGCCCATCTCCCAAAGCAGGACCAAACTCTGATCTGAACTCTTCCATCATGCTATGGATTGGACCCCAAACGGCAGATTCTCTTTTTCGCTGTGAGCACCTTTCTGCTAAGTTCATACTGTTACCATAAGAGTCTTCCAACAAGGATGCTACCATCGAATCATCCCCCGAAAGGATCTGAACAACCCACTTTAACAAGAGAGATTTGTTAAATTCATTTAGCCTCAACACAGCTAACCCACCTTCTTTCTTTGGCTTGCAAACATCTTTCCAAGGTACTAGCTGCAAGAAATGGCCGGTGACAGTTTCTCCCTTCCAAAAAAACCTTGTTATTACCTCAAGCTTATTAAAGGTCTTTCGTAGAGGACGAAAAAAGGAAAAATAGAATTCTGGCATAGATGATAGCACACGTTTGAGTAAGACTAGGTGCCCTCCTTGAGAGAGCAATCTCCCGCTCCACGAGGATAATCTCTTCGTCATCTTTTCCACCATCTCATTCCAATCCGAAGCAACTAGCCGCCCCCCTTTCAACGGGAGGCCTAGATATCTTAACGGAAGATGGGTACCTTGTGTCTCTAGCACAAGGGAGATTTCATTCACTATCTCATCTGATATGGAAAAAGGAACCAACAAGGACTTACTTCTGTTTATCTTCAACTCAGAAATATCAGCAAATATTCTCACTAAAGATGCCACATGCGACGCAACTGAAATACTCCCTTCAATAAAGAAAGTTGTGTCATCAACATATTGTAACAAAGGCGTGAGAAGAGCACCATTTTTTGACATGTGAACCCAGAAAATAGATTTCTATGACAGGCTCTAAAAGCCAAATGTGCTAACGTCTCCACCGCTATGTCAAATAATAAAGGAGCTAAAGGACACCCTTGCCTTACCCCCCTTTGGGGTTGGATCCAAGCCCCATCTGACCAACCATTCACCAACACAGAAAAAGATGTGGTGACACATCTTTTCATCAATTGTATCCAAATTTTCGGAAAACCTCTCCTTTTTAAAATCTTCCAAAGATAATTTCATGTTACAAAGTCATACGCCTTTGGAAAGTCAACCTTTCCAAGGAAGGCTTCCCTCTTTTCCCTCTTCCATGATGTTATCATTTCTTCTGCAAGGATAAACGAGTCCTGTAAAGACCATCCTCTTATAAATGCTGACTGCATCAGAGAAATAATAGAAGGTATGATGCTCTTCAATCTATTTGCGAAGATCTTAGCAATCAAAACATAAATAGAATTCGAAAGGGCAATCAACCTGAAATCATCCACGGAGTCCGCTCCAAGTTTTTTAGGCAAGAGAAATAAATAAAATCGATTAAGCCTTTCGAACCTTTCATTGCCTCTGAAGAATTCTTTTATTATACTTAGCACATCTGTGCCTACAACATCTCAGAACTCTTTGTAGAAAATGATCTGTAGGCCATCTGGCCCTGGGGTTCCTTCTACCTGTGCAAGGCCTGAATCACCTCCTCAGTTACTTCTGATACAAGCTGCTCAGTCGCCTCACTACTAACCTGGTTCATGTCCAACATTCCCAACCTTCACTCCCCCACCGGCTGCCTTCTTGTGAATGTATGAAAATGGGATTGAAAAGCCTAAAAAATCATATTTCTTTGCCTTATAGTATCTTTATCACACTTCAACACACTAATCAAATTTACTCTTCTCCTTGCATCGCCAGAAACATGGAAATATCTTGTATTCGCGTCCCCTTCTTTAAGCCAAATTTGCCTAGATTTCTATCTCTAGTCCATTTCCTTCTTGTGGTCTTCTTCCACCACAATTGCTTGTAATTTTTTACATTCCAGACTATCTGTCACAGAAAGGGGCATACTATCTTCTTGTCTATCAAATGAGGAAATCTTTTGCAATGCTTCTTGTTTTCTTGCCTCTCTACGTTCACGTAGTCCTCTTTTGAACTCAATCATCACCTCACGCACAACACGAATTTTGCTCGCTAAGGTACGTGTAGCAGATTTGGCCTGTGGTGTAGCTTCCCATTTTTCTCGAACCAATTCTTTAAAATTAGGTTCTTTAAGGTAGGATTTATGGAATTTGAAATAAGTGAAGAAATATACTCCATTACTACCCTAAAGCAAGGGAGTGTAATATGAGAACGGTCGATCACAAACAGTTATCTCTACTCCATGGAAGGATTCTGCCAACGCCAAATTACAAATGAATCTATTAATGCAAGACCTTGCACCGCTCCCATTTCTCCAAGTGTATCTAGTCTAGATTCATTAATTCAAGCTCTTGAAGAATATGCCGAAAGTCAAAAGTTGACCTATCCATTCTCCCATTAGGCTTGTCATCAGCAGAAAGAGTTGTGTTGAAGTCCCCTCCAACCAAACATGGCATACCATCCACAAGTTGAGAGGCCTTGTCAACCTCTTCCCAAAATCCCTGTCGAGAGGCTTCTTCACAAGGCTTGTAAATGCATGAGATTGCTAAGGAACTACCATCTACCTTCCTAGTAAATACCCCAGTCACAACTCTACTGGTCACCAAGGAGGATGTCAAATCAAAACAATCATGGTGCTAGAGCAAGAGGATTCTCTCCGACCTTCCTTCTGCATTCACTACAAGCGAATCAGTAAATCAATCTCCACATAAGCTATTCTTCATTTGCAACGAAAATCTTCAAGATGCGTTTTCTGCAGGAGAGCAATATCCACCTTCCACTCTGCCATATAATGCTTCAATGTAGCTCTTTGATTCTCATTCTATAATCCACGCACATTCCACGAGAGAACCGTAACCATGGATAATCTTTCTGCCCCCCCTCCCTTATGAATCTTCCTAACACCAACAACTTCAGCTACACGATTATCTGTCTCTTTTGCCTCGGTGGTCTTATGTTCTTTCACCACAACAGGCTTCTTCATTAACCATTTTCTCTCATAACAAGCACTAATGATCATTTTGTGCTTCTGTGAAATCAACCTTGTATGACTTGAGGATCTAGAAGACATAGTTCTCTATAATTTGCTTCTCTTGTTGTTTGATTCCGCTTCATGCAAACTGTTAGGAATCCTATTAGGAATCCCAACATCAGTAGTAGCATCCTTCACCCAACAGTCCTACAGATTTCTGACCCCCAACAATTCTTCAAATGTCAAGTCATGGCGAGGCTGAAACTTGCATTTATCCCAAGTTTTAAGTTAGATATTAAAAATGCATTCCTCTATGGTGATTTAGAGGAAGAGGTTTACATGTATCAACCCCCAAATTTGTGGTTGAGGGGGAGTGTAAGAAGATATGCAGATTAAAGAAGGCTATCTATGGCCTTAAGTAAAGCCTTAAGGCTTTGTTTGAAAGGTTTAGTAATGCCGTGCAAGAATATGGTTTTACTAGATCTACATCCTTATTGTGTATGTTGATCATATTTTGCTTATAGGAAGTGATAAAGAAGGAATAGAAGCAACTAATTAGTTCTTACATTCTCAGTTTGTTACTAAAGATCTGGGGTTGATAAATTATTTTCTGGGCATTGAAGTGCAACATATAGATGGTCTTGTTCTATCCCAGAGAAAATGTGTGATTGACATGCGGAGAGAGTTTTGAATGCTATGTTGCAAACTCACCAGTGTTTCAATGGATCCATCTATACTACTTGCAGATTCAGAGAGTTCGTTGCTTGAGGATGTGATTATGTACTGTGCTATGGTAGGAAAGCTGCTATATTTGATTGTTATGAGACTTGACATCTCCTTTGCAATTGGGAGGCTTAGTTAGTTCATGCAATCTCCTAGAGAAGTGCACTCGGATGGTGTGTGTCAGTTGTTGAGGTACCTTAAGCAGGCTCCTGGAAAGGGGCTATCATTTAGAAGATATGGTCACCTGGATATATGGGGTTACTTTAATGCAGACTACATTGGAGCTCATAAGGATAGGAGATCTACTACAGGGTATTGTACCTATGTTGGTGGCAACTTGGTCATGCGGAGAAGTGAAAGCAGAATGTAGTCTCTAGATCCAGTATAAAGTTGGAGTATAGGGCTATGGCCTATACTATTTGTGAGCTGTTGTCGGTAAGATCTATCTTACAGGATCTAGGAGTGATTATCTTTGGCCGTACTCCCATGTATTGTGATAACAAGGCAATTGCATTTATTGCAAATAATTTAGCATTCCATGAGTGAACCAAGCATATAGAAGTTAATTGCTAACATCTTTCCAAAGCACTCTTCACGAAATGTCTTGAGTTGTGATCCAAGTTGAGCATGCTCGAGAAGGGGAGTGTTAAGTTATGTTATGCGGTTTATTTTGCTATTTTTCTACTGTATAGGTGTGTGCTTGTAATTTTCCTTTATGCCTTTTGATATAAAGGCACTCGGGGTTTCTCTTGGAATTCAATTTGCTCATGCCCTATATATATATAAGTTGAGAGAATTGTGTGTAGTGGTCAATTAATCCCACATCATGTAATGTGGAGTGTTGTTTCTGGTAGCCTACAAATAGGCATGTACTCACTTATTTCTTTGAGAAGAGTAATATGGATATCGATGCTATCATGGCCTTCTCTTGTGGTTTTCTCCCCACTCTTCGTGAGTGGGGTTTCCACGTAAACCTAAGCATTCTTTATCGTTTATGTTTTGATATCTTGTTACGTTTCCATTGGTACATATTCAATTTGGTATCAAAGTAGTTCGTTCTTACGTTCTTTTGTTCAATTATTTGTTTTAGGGATCCTCTTTATTGATGCCTCCAATCTAGAGTAAAAGGGAGAATCCCTAATATGAGGAAGAAGGATTAGGTGGAGAAGTACTTAGAGAAGTGCATTATGGTGATGCACAACATGGATCAACTGCTTTGGAGCACGCAACACCAATCCCTGATCTTTGCAAGTGTAGCCACGATGGCGTGGAGTGCTAAGAGACTATGTTTGACGTCAAGGCGAAGCTCTGTAGGACCATGTAGTTGAGCAAGGTTGTTCGAGATCGGTTTAGTCCTTTATGTTGTGCTGCATAGAACATCATGCAATCTTTTGAGGGCCTTGCTTCCTGCAATTGCATCTACTTCGGCATGGAGGTTGCCAAGGGTAGCAACGAGGAGGAAGTGGTCGATGAAAAGCAACAGTGGCGATGATGGCATTGGTTGCGAGGCATCAATGACTCTAGTAGTGGAAACGAAGGTTGTGACGTCGATCTGTGGAGTTGGTGCAAGGTGGTGTGCATAGAGGCGCACAGCAGCATGCGTAGAGGCAATGCGATTCAAGGTGAGTGCCTCTAGCGACACTGTGAGGAAGAAGCATCATAGCGTGGATCTAATGATAACGAGGAGATGCTACACCCCAGTGACAGAATTGTAGGAGTGAGCATGGTTGTGAAAATCGGTCTACTCGGTCGAGTAATCATAGTCGGCCTCCAACCGACTGAATATTCAATAGTCGGTGCTATAGTTGGCCACACCAACTTCTCGGCTAAGTAGTCGGTGTAGTCGGCGGAGTTTTACATAAAGGATTAAACTTAAAAAAATTTAAGTCACTAGACTCACTACTTTGATCGATGCAGGCATGCGTGCATGTACAAAAGCATGTATATGTGCAACATGTATGTATTTTTAAGCACCATCCGACCCTATGACAAAAGGGTGTTGACAACCTGCTATTTCAAGGATGCCATAGGCCAATCCCAGAATGTCTACTGGTAAGCATTACCAATCAGATTGCTGGTAGCCAAAATAAATGTTGACAGAACAATGAGTCAAGGTTGTTGCCCATGTATCCTCAAATCAAAGAGGAGATCAAGCATAAGTTACGGATTTAAGCATCCAGACAATTTATGGCAGAGAAAAGATGAACCATTTGCAAACTTGATGGAGGATACATGGTAGCTAGTAGACACCATTGCTTAAATAGGTATTATTTTTGGTAAGGCTTAAATAGGTATTATGTTGCAATATCATCTCATTTACTGTCTCTCGGACCTATGTATTAAATATTTTAACCTGAAAATTCAAAGGACGTGGGATTTTTCAAATATGTACTTAGATATGTACCTCAAAATTTGTTTAACCAAACCAACCACCTAAAAATTGCACTGAATATGGATTTCTGTGTAACAATCGCTAGGAAAAATAATAGATATATATGCGTGTAAAAATTTGTTTAACCAAACATGAGTGTGTGTAATATATATATATATATATATTAAAAAAATACTCGACCAAGTACTCCTCGACTACTCACCTGCATACCGTATACTCCTTAGTCAGTGGCGTGGCTGACTGAATATCGACTATCGACTTTTATAATCATGGGAGCGAGGAGGCGGCGCTACCCTGCAGTAGGAAGGAGGCGGTGATGGGTCGTGATTGGCGACGCTGAACTCGCTTGCGAGGAAAGCAGTGATGATTGCATCGAAGGAGATCACATTTTTGTGGCGTCGGTTGCGAAGGTCGCAAGATCCTCCTGGCTATAGTGGCATGTGGATTGGGTTCAATTGGAACCCTAGGAACAAAATAAGGTGGTTTTTTTCTTTATCCCCTTAATCTCCTTTATTTGTTAGCCTTATATTACATAAAAAAAAGGTGGAAAGAAGATGAAGAGAAAAGAGGGTTATAAAAAGAATAAAAAAAAGATGTTAAGAAGATAAAAAAGGAAGAAAGAAAAAAAAATGAAAAAGGAAAATATCGAAAAAAAGAAAAAGAAAAAATTGGTAAAAAATGATGATTGATTATGTTTAAGAGAAGAGGGGAAAATCTTTTCTCTAGTCTTATTATTTCGTCTCTTTGTTATTTTTCTTCTCCCATAGAGTGGGAGAAAGTGAGAGTGAATGCTATTATAGTCACCCCCACTTGGGAGTTTCTTTGTTGCAGATCATCACATGAGGAACCACAACCCTCGGAGGTCTAGAGTTTCGAGATTTCAGGAGGGAGATTCAGTTTCGAGGTTCTCAGAGGAAGGGCCCAGTCGATTTTTTGTGAGGGATCCAGTTTCGTGGACTCCAGAAGGGAGATCCAATTTCGAGGTCCTCAAAAGAAGGGTCATGACGAGGGTATTGAATAAGGAGCCACTAGCACCATTTGAGGTCTCCAGAGGAGCGACCCTTGTTAAAGCCGACTACAACAATTCATCGTCAAGCTTCAACCTTGCTGATGTGTCGTCATCAGCATACCTACCTACATGCATGAACAAGAGTGCAACTGTCGTCTGCAGAGGAGAGACAGTTGTACCTGTTGAGAGTTTTGTTTATTTTGTTGTGTAGAGGGGTTTCTTTGTGTTACGATCATTTCATGCTACAGCTTGAGTAATATAGATATCAACTCTATCAGGTTCTTGTGATTCTCTCAGCTCTTTGTAAGTGGAGTTTGCACATAAATCCAAGCGTTATTTATCGTTTATGTTTTGATATCTTGTTACATATTATTCAACTATATATATTGAAATTATGCACACGTATTTCAATTATTATTTTTTTAACATGCACATTTTGTCAATAATCAATAAGGATCTAAATTCCTCAAAGAAATCCTCTTGCCCGTGAAATAAATCAACACTTAATACATCGTAATTCATATGTTGAAAGTTGAAAACGTGGTGGCAAGTACCGAATTGAATACTATCAACAAATGGAAAACAACCATCATAAAGAAATTCTAAAAGATTGTTGAGAGGATTGAGTTGTTGGTTTAGTGCCACATTAAAAGATGTAGACTTTATGTGGTGAGTGGTAGCCTATAAATAGGTGTGCTCCTTCCATATTCCTTTGAGAAGAAATATAGAAACATCAGAGCCTTATCGGGGCCTTCTCCCGTAATTTTCTTCTCGCTCTTTGTGAGTGGGGTGTCCACGTAAATCCAAGTGTTTTTTAATTGTCTTTATGCTTTGATTCGTTTCTGCTTATTTTAGATTTTAACTTGGTATTATAGCAAGTCAATCTTGGGTTCTCTTATCGAAATATTATCGTTATATCATTATTATTTATTCCACATTGTTATGGAGATCTTGTGGCGAAGATTGAAGCAGTAAGGAGATTTGTTCCTCATGTGGCAATGCAACAACGAGATGAAGGCGTCGAAGGCTGTCAAGGAGCTGAGCAATCAAAGGAAAAAAAATGAAGATCACGGTGCACGATCTTTGCGCAAAGACTTGGTGAGGATTGCGGCGATGTGCGCATACAGCGGATCTCACGTGAAGTTGGTGGGGAAGTCTTGCGACGAAGTCATTGTTGTAGCATCGTGGAGCACTGGCGGCATCGCTAGGGATCAGGAGGACCCCAGTAGCATTGTGTGAGATGAAAAGGCAATGACGGTGGCAAAGATCTCACGAGATCTTAATTGGCGGAGGAGGTTTGACGATTGTGGCGCGAGATCAGGGGCATTGAGGATTGGCGATATGGCGATGGTGAAATGGTCTTACATGAGATCGCAAGAACTGCAGCTGAGGTCATGGAGAGATCTTGCATCGCGTGATGAGTTCGTCCCGAACCTTAGAGAGAAGAAGAGGGAGAAGCGGCTGCTGTAAGAACTTGACGAGGATCTCGGGTGAAGGTGATTTGATTTCTCCTTCCTTTTTTGTTTTTTACTAAAGTGGCAGTGGGGCTTTGTGGCCTTGTTTCGCTTTAGTGGATATGTTGCCTCAGTTTAAAGGAAAGAGGGAAATAAAAAAAGAAGAGAAGAAAAGAAAAGAAAAAGAGGAAAGAAATAGAAAGAAAGAAAAGGAAAAAAAAGGGGAAGGAGGAAAAGAAAAAAAAAGAAAAAAAGAAAAAAATAATGATGAATATTCATAAGAAGAGGGGAGAAGTTTTCTAGTTTTATTTTCTTCTCGTTGTTTGTTTCTTCTCCCATACGAGTATTGGAGAAAAGGGGAGTGTGGAAGCCATTGTAGTCACCCCCATTTGGGAGTCCCTTTGTTGCAATCTTAAGGCACGATGGCATCTCCAGCAATTGAGGTGACATCAAATACCGCTATGGACGTGTCTCAAGGCATGAGGGGTAACATCGGATACCGCTACAGACTTGTTTTGGAGTTGATCTTCATATGAGAAACCCAACTCTGGGAGGTCTAGAGTTTCGAGGTCTCCGAAGAGAGGGAGATCCATTTTCGAAGTCATCAGAGAAAGGGCTCAGTCAGTTTTTATGTGAGTGATACAACTTTGAGGTCTTCAGAGTAAGGCCCATTTCAGGGATACTGAATGGAAAGCTACCTGCACCTGGTCTCCAGAGGAGAGGTCTCTTTTTAGAGCCAGCTACAGTTTGTCCAGCAGTTTCAACTCGTGTTCCTGCCTACAAGCAAGAACTAGTCGAGAGTGTTGTTTGTTCTTCTGTGTAGAGTGGATTCTTTTTGTGCTATGAGCTAAGCATTTCATGCTTCAGCTTGAGGGGGAGTGTTGAGTGGATTGAGTTGTTGGTTTAGTGTCACATAGGATGATGTGAACTTTATATGGTGAGTGGTGCCCTATAAATAGGCGTGTACTCCCATATTCCTTTGAGAAGAAATATAGAAACATTAGAGTATTATTGAGGTCTTTTCCTGTGATTGTCTCCCGATTTTTCGTGAGGATTTTCACGTAAATCCAAGTGTTTTTTAATTGTCTTTATGTTTTGATTCGTTTCCGCTTATTTTAGATTTCAATTGACTAAAATAATTATCAACAAGCACTATAATTAGCAAGAACATCCTAATAAGTAAGAATAAAAAAACACAATCAAAATAGAATGTAACAAGAAAAAAACAATTGATGAAATTTGAGAGCAAGTGCTAAAACAAAAGAAATTAGGGAAAAAATAACATGAATTAAAAACAAAATAAAAAATAATAAATCCCACATGTTGTGTTCAATAGGGCCTATTGAAATAAAAAACGTCTACAAGAAATTTGAAATAAAAAAATGATCAAGTTGGGTGGCTATCGTTCGGATAACCACTTTTTTACTTTTCAAAAAAAAAGGCAAAAAAGGAAAAATAACATGCCATATTTCATCGGCTGATTAATCGGATAATTGTTCGAGTAATCAGGTTGATCAAATATATTCCTGCATATTGGTATGTGGATGGTTAGTGATCACATACATCTAATCGACCAACTAAATTGATTTTTGTAGCCTTGGATATATTATCCTTTATGATGCTATGTCATATTGAATGACTAGTTAAGTCAGATGCCTTTGGGCATGTATTTGGAAAGTTGCAGGGGGTAGGTTGAGTATGTAGAATCCAAGTGGTAGATGGTAGGTTTTGTGTGGTTATAGACGGGGGGATGGCAATTACTCCCTAGATGAGGCTATTTGATATTATTTTGGTTCCATAGATTCTTTCCAACCTCTAATTAGTTGGTAGAATCACGAAAAAATTGAATTGTGGAGTTATATTTGATCTCGTATCTTATATCTTTTGCGATATCTTCTCAAGGAGCATTGGTATTGAGAAGGGGTTGTACACATATATCTATAGTTGCATAATGCTATCCTTAGTATCCTCTTCTTTGTAGAGGCATCTTTGCTTGGTCATCTTCCCTTTCCAATGTTGAGGCATGTTCTTCCTAGGTATTACTTACTACTACCCTTCAATGTGAAGTGTTAATACCCTTGTTTTGATATACCAAAATTATATTTTCATTGTGGGCTAACCGTCACAAGTTAAGTCAAAATTGTAGCATGGATGCATCCTCATCAGCATTTTCATTAGGAGAAAAGGATTTGAAGACCTTTTTAAGTTCTTTTTAGAAAATCATTTTCCTACTGTAGATTAACCAACATATCTTTGTTCGACCAAACCTTGATTGACCAATTAATAGTTTGAATCAATCAAATACCTCTAACGGTCATATTTCTTTTTATCGATTAACCTATTTTATTTAATTGATCAAATTAACTCTAACGATCGAATTTCATTTGAAGTCTTATAGTTGATCAAATTACTTCTTTAATCGATTAACCTTGAATCGATCAATAATTTTATTTAATCGACCAAATTTTATTTTGATTGACCCAACCCATATTTTCAGAAATTTCAAAAAGTGCCTATCCATAAGATTGACGACCCCCCTCTTAAAAAAGACCTTAAGAGCTTTCTAAGAGAAAAATGCCTACTCTCTCTCTCTCGTGCTTTTGTGGCTTAATGCCTATATCTACTGTGATTCAAAGCATGCTCTCTTGTGATTCACGGAAGCTCGGTTTGTTCTAAATATTTTTGAGGTTACGTAGGAATATTGTTATATTGTTTTATTCTGTTCTTGATTTGGGAATCCAAGTTGGGTTGGAAGTCCCGTTTTTTTCTTCGTTAGGTCTAAGAGAAGATGTTTTGTAAGAGGTTGTGCCACTCTCGTTCAAGTGGCACATGTTAGTGGATTGACTAACATTGCCTAGTCGGGAATATCCTAAGCTGGGAGGTTTAGGTAGTGGTTTTTATCCGAAAGGGTTTCCATTCTTAGATTAGGTGTTATTTCTCTGGTTTGTGATTATACTTTTTGATATGTTTTAAAGTTTCAATTTTTTAATAGATACTACACTATTCACCCCCCTTTAGTGTATACTTGACGCTTTAGACTTTGCTTACCCTCACATATGGTATCTGAGCTAAGTTTTACTGCAGTCAGGATGTCAAAGTCCTCTGAAGTATACGCCAAGGGTCAATTTATGGTCAAACCACCCCTATTTGATGGCACCAAGTATGGTTACTGGAAGACTAGAATGTAAATATTCTTTGAATCAATGGATTATGAAGTCTGGGATGTGGTAACATTCAAATACACCAGACCAGAAAAGAAGGGGTAGCCATCACTGCAGACCAAAAGAAGATGGCCACGCACAATGCCAATGCCATGATTGCCATATTATGCAGTCTTTCCAAGGAGGATTTCAACAGTCTCTGCCTGCAAAATTGCATATGAGATTTGGAACATTCTGGAAGTCACTCACGAAGAGACTTCAAAAGTAAAGGAGACTTGAGTCAATCTCCTTACTCAGAAATACGAGCTTTTCCATATGAAAAAGGGGGAGACCATCAAGCAAATGCACACAAGATTCATTGACATTATCAACTCTCTGAGAAACCTGGATCAGTCACGAATGAGGCGCTGGTTCGTAAGATACTAAGATCCCTCACAGTGACTAGGAAATAAAGACAACAACAATTCAAGAGTCGAAGGATCTCTTAGTGCTTTAGTTGGGTGATCTCATAGGTAGTCTAATGACCTATGAAGTTCAACTCGAGCACATGAAAGAGCACGAAAGCGAAGGAAAGAAAAAGAAGGATCTTGCTCTCAAAGCAGACACCGACATTGAAGAGTCAGAAATGGAAGACGAAGAAGATATAACTCTTTTCTCCAAAAAATTCAAGAGGTTCCGAAAGAATAAAAACAGCTAACAGAAGAAGAAAGAAGAGCCTCAAGAAAATTTAGTCATCTCCTACAATTGCAAGAAGAAAGGGCACATACGAAAGGAATGCGGGAAAAAGGGCACATGAGAAAGGAATGCCCTCAACTCAAGGAGAATGACAAAAAGAAGATTCAGAGATTTCCTAAACGTGAAGCAAAGAAGAAGGCTTTGCAAGTCACATGGGATGATAGCGACACAAGCTTAGAAGAAGAAAGTGAAGACACTTCAAGCGAAAAGCACTTTGCAGTCTCATGGTGATTGAAGATGTGGTATCATCATTTACTTTTGATAAATTATTAGAAGGATTTTATAAGATACATGATTTTGCTAAAGCTTTTAGAATTTAGCTAATAGGAAGTTAACAAAAAGTCTAGATGAAAAAATTGATTTGAGAAGTAGTGTTGAATCTCAAAATCAACAACTGTCACAAGAAATCACCACACTTGAAGCTCATGTTGACACACTTCAATAGAATTAGGAAAGTTGAAATAAAAATCTATTACTCTTATAAATGACTTGGCTAAGTTCACTAAGGGCTAGTTTGGATGGAGGGATAGATTTTATGGGATAACTGTTTTGCAGCTAGGTTATCCTCCATTTTTGTTTGGAAGTTATAAATGTTATCTTGGTGGGTTAACCTGTGATTGTTTGGAAAGTTTTTGGGTTAACCTGTGAAAACACATGGGATAACCCACAAAAAAAACTTATACTACATCAACTCCAGAATAACTTATCCCGTGTTAAGTCCTCTTAACTCGGGTGAAAATATCCTTCCCACCAAATAAGGTTAGCCTCTATTGTGATGAGTTATCCCCTTTACCAAACTAGGCCTAAAGGAAGAGCATACCTAAAACCCAAACCACCACAAAATTTGGGTTAGGATATATTCTTAGTAATGATCATGAAGCATCCACTTCACAAACCAATGCACAAATTCCCTCTAGTCCTAAGGCAAAGAATAGGTTCACGCTTAAACAGGCACCCGCTAACAAAACTGGACCCAAACGAAAGTAGGTATAAAAAAGGAATTTGCAATCTTGTTTTGTAGGAAGCTCTCAAGGATTAATAAAGTATTTAGACTAGATCTACCATAAAAAAAATGGACACCTTGTAGCAGTAAGAAAACACATTGGACCTCACAGACGAAAACCAATGACAGGTCGAAGGAAAAGGAAGATGGGTTATGGACAGCGGATGTTCGAAGCACATGACAGGAGAAGACCTGCTCATCAACCTCAACCGAAAGGAAGGTGGTTCAGCAACAACCACAATAGCCATATTACTGGTATTGGTCAAATTGGTAATTCTAAAACTTTGATAATGTTCATCTTGTTAGTGGCCTAAAACATAACTTGCTTAGTGTAAGTCAGATATATGATCAAGATTATAAAGTTACCTTTTTTTCAAAAGGTTTTAAAATTAGGGATAAAAATTCTATGAAAATCCTTTTGATCGGAAACAGATTAAAAGACACCTACACTATTGACTTTGATAAATGCAACGATCTCAATTACCTGGTTGCATTGAATGATTATTCAATATTGTGGCATCGTCGACTCGGTCATTCTCACATGCAAAATATGAACAAGTTTGTGAAACATGATTTAGTACAAAGGATACATAAGATTTCCTTTAGGAAGAAGAATCTCTGTTCATCTTGTGAACTAGGAAAACTGCATAAAACTTCTTTCAAACTTAAAAATATGGTTAGTACTTCCAAGCCACTTGAGAGATCCACTTGGATCTTTTCAGACCAAGTCTGAAAGTTCAAATGGGTGCAAATATTGTCTCGTCTTAGTTGATGACTTTTCCAGATTTACTTGAGTATTGTTTTTAAGATCTAAAGATTCTACTTTCGATGAATTTAGAAAATTTGACAAGAGAATCCAAATTGAATTTAGACTACCTATCACTAGGATTAGGAGTGATCATGGAGGTGATTTCGAAAATAAAAAATTTCTAGATCTCTGCTCTACTTTTGGGATAAAACAATAATTTACTTTTCTAGAGCAACTACTCAAAATGGTGTTGTAGAAAGAAATAATAGAACCCTACAAGAGTACTCGCACTATGCTGTGCGAGTGAAGCCTACCTCGGTATTTTTGGGCTGTGGCTGTAAACATTGCTTGTTATATATGAAATAGGGCCTCCATTAGACCCATTTTTAAGAAAATACCCTATGAACTTTACTTTGATAGGACTCCTAAGACCTGCTTTAAAGTGTTTCGTTGTAAGGGTTTCATAGTACATACAAAGGAAAACCTGGCTAAGTTTGATGCAAAAGGTGAGGAAGGAATCTTTCTAGGATACTCCTCTAGAAGTAAAGCCTACAGAGTCTTTAATAAAAAGAAATTGGTAGTTGAAGAGACTCTGCATGTGTCTTTGGATGAAATAGATCGGTTAGATAATGCATCAACCAAAGATGATAATCAACCTCTAGATGATCCTTCAAATATACTTGAAGACACCATCTCTAGTGAACTTCCTAAAGACTTAACCTACACCAAAGATCTTCCTAAAGATTTAGTGATTGGTGAAGCCTCAAAGGAAATTCAAACTAGATCATCCTTTAATAACCTTGCACTTAGCGTGTTTGTATCCCAACTAGAATCAAAATCTGTGAAAGAAGCATTTACCGATGATTGTTGGATTGTAGTTATGCATGAAGAGTTGAATCAATTTAAAAGAAATGATGTTTGGAAATTAGTTTCTAAGTCAGAATCTGAATCTATCATTAGAATAAAATGGGTCTTTCGAAATAAGCTTGACGAATCAGGAAAGGTTGTAAGGAACAAAGCTAGACTTGTGGCTCAACTCTACAATCATGAGGAAGGAATAGATTTTGACGAAACTTATGCTTCCGTAGCTAGATTAGAATCCATTAGAATGTTACTAGCTTTTACTGCTCAAATGGGATTTAAACTATTCTAATGGACGTTAAAAGTGCATTTCTAAATTGGTTTCTAAAAGAAGTCCACGTGAAACAACTTCCTGGTTTTGAAAGTACTAGTAATCTTGATCGTGTTTTTAAACTTAATAAAGCTTTTATATGGACTTAAACAAGCTCCTCAAGCTTGGTATGTGATGGGTCTCAAAGTCGTTGTCGGGGCCATCGACGGCCATCAACGAATTTATTGACATAGGGAACACAACGTAGTCATAAGCAATCTAACGTGAGGGGAGGGGAGTCGGACCTCCTAAGCGATCGGATGGTCTAACTCATTGATCTACAAGCAATCGCAAGGGAGACGAAGAAGTTGGTAACCTAGCTCCACCTCAAGGGGTATACGTCTTAGGGGTGGATGGTGCTCCCAACTCTGCACTAGTATTAGTGAGATTACAAGGTATTTCTCCCTCTCCACCCCTCTTTTACTTGACGGCCTCTCTCCACTATTTTTAACATGGGAAGAGTCCTAGCTTTGTAAGTTCTTTTCCATGATCTTTGGTGCACCTTTTGTTGGACTGTTCGTATGCTAAGTTATGGGTGATCATATTTGCTCTGTTGAGGTTCTGATGTTGGGTGCGTCGAATCTTCTGAACAGATTGGTTGGATCCTGGTCTGGGTCCGATTGGTCACAGGTGGGTTAGGTAATATCGAGCCTGCCTGTTTTCCTCATAATTGGGTAGTCGGATCCTTTGCTTAGTAATGCGCGGAGTTTTGGATTCGAGGGTGATTTTTTCCCCTCATTATATGCCCCCACTCTCTAGTCAGCGAGAGCTACCGAGAGAGTAGTTAAGGTACTTAGACTCCGTGGTGGACAATGTCCCCAAATGTGTTACCGGCTGGAATGAAGTTGGTAGGACATTTGTCATGGAGTTGAGGGATGTTGGCAGACAAGGTGCCTTTTGAGTGCTGGGAAATATGGGGGCCTAGCATTTTTTTGTGCTTAGAGCTCCGTAGCCAGCCTTAAGAGGTGGCGATGTTGTGGTTGGACGCAGTTGCGCTGGCTGTGGTTCTGGTCGGCCTTAAGAGGCAGCATTTTTATTATGTGGAATGTGGGGTGTGGGAGCCGTAGTTACTGCTGGCCTTAAGAGGTGGTATTTTTATTGTGTACAACGTGGGGCGTGGGAGCCGTAGTTCCTGTCGGCCTTAAGAGGCGGCGTTTTTATTGTGGAACGTGGGGCGTGGGAGCCCTAATTCTTGCCAGCCTTAAGAGGTGGCTGCCGGCTTTATGAGGCGGCATTTGGAGACTTGCTTTGTCGTGTAGTTCGGCAAGATGGGTATTAATTGCCGTTGAAATGAAAAGTCATGGCCTTGAATGTTGCGCTTGTTAGTGAGGTGGCTGATACTACTGTGGCACTAGATATATGTATAGGGAGATTTGAAGCACAGAATCCTGACTGAAGATTTGGCTAGTCTGGGCGGGTTTCTGTGGAATATGTGCTGTGGTCCTAGGGGATTTCGCTCCTTGGGAACCTGTGACATGTGGGGGGAGGTGGAACGATGGAATGGCCCTCAAGGGGGCGGGTTATAAATAACGATTTGGGGTGGGTCTTAGTTCATGCCCCTCCACCCTTTTTATTGTGTTTGAACGACTTGTCAGTTGTCTTGAGGAACCTTTGTTTCGTTCGCTCTTTTGATAGAATTTTGCCGTTGGACTTCTGCGTTCGGTGGAGTGGCCGAACAGTGATTACGTGTGATCCTTCGGACAAGGGTGAGTCCCTTTTGGTGCCCTTGCTCAACACATGGGTTGAGGTGAGGGCCTCTAGAACTTTTTGTAGTTGGTATGCCTGTTGAGGCGTTGGTGGGTTTCAGGGCTGCCCATTCTTCGTGGCAAAGGGTACTTTTAGAGCTCCTTTCTTCCTTGTCTGCTTATTTTGCTTTGTTTTTTGTCATAGACTTTTGACGGTTTACCCGGTTGGACGATTTTGGGCATCGTGGTGGTTCCTACTTGCATGGGACTCATCTTGTGTGGGGGAGGCCCATGGGGCAAGGCAAGAAAAGGGGTTCCTCTTGCGTTTGGAGGGTTCAAGAGGAGGGAGGTAGGGAGCAAAGAGGAGGCAGAGCAAGTTCCCTTAGAGCGTTCGCGGGGAGAGCCTGGTTGGACGTTCGCTTTGGGGGAATCAGCTGTGTTCTCTCTTGACTCTGGGTGAGGATGTGGCGGGGGATGTCCTAGGGGGATTGTCGATCCCTTTAGGCCAACTCGGATTGCTTGACGGGTATGTGGTCGCAAGTGCACCGCTCCAGGACCAGGTGGGGGCTATTCTTTCAGGGAGGCTTAGTGCCTTTGCCACCTTGCTCGACTCCCTTGGTGACTCCACGAGGGTGGTGTGGGAGTTGCTGTTATCGGTGGCTACTCGTGCGGTAGTGCATTTGCCTGGCCAAATACGGGGTGGGGCTTGACGAGGGCAATGGCAAAAGTGGATCCTTTGGTTGGAGGGGTCCTGGGGTGACCGGCTAGGCAGTTGGGTCTATTTAGGGATCCTTCGTGGAAGGGCCTGCCTGAAGCCTCATGTCCAACAAGGTGGCGTCGACTAAGTCGGGTGCCTATTTGATAATAGGAGGGTACTCTGGCACCTATGAGCCGCTACGGCTGCCTGAGGAATTGAGCGAGACTGGCTGAGGTCAGGGGTGGTTTGCTTACGTGGGCAAGGGGTTGATGGAGGGGCTTGCTTGGAAGTGACTCTGCAAGGCCTGTCCAAGCGCTTGCAAGCTTCTACCGCCCTCCTTTTGGTGAAGGAGATGCATGTCTTGGAAGTGGGATAATCCTTTGCTGTGGAGGGGTGGAGAGCTTGAGGGCTAGCCTTCTCGAGGCCCTATAGCTTACGGAGGACATGGGCAGGAGGGTGCCTACGTTGGAGCTCGTAGGAAAAGATCAGCTCTTGAAGAGGAGACGTCCAAGTCGGGCCCTCCAATAGCTGTGGTGTGCTGGAATGGCCGACTAGCCTTTCGAAGACTGGGGATGAAGCCATCGAGTCTTGATATGTGTTGTATGCTTGTTATCAATTTGCCCCCCCTTTTTCTCTTCGTTTATTGCGGGTTAGCTAGGAGTGATGGTCCCAGGGAATGTAACATGCAACATTTCTTATATGAAAAAGAAAAACCTTCATTCCTTCTATCTGTTGTTCTGTTGTAATGAATTACCTGTATGCCAAGTACGAGTGGTTAGTTTGTCTCTTGGGATTTGTTATTTGCAAAGAGTTGCATGGACTGCTTTTATGAATTTTGTTTGATCCTTCCATGGGGTGTTTAATTTTTCGCTTGAATGGCTTGGCATGGAGGCTTCTCCTTCTCACCCAACCTGGCGTGCTTTTTTAAACCTTTAGGTTGCTGGCCTATTTGCTGTAGGTGGCTACCGCTATCTTATTGTGTTAAGCTTGGCTACTTATTCATTATCGAGTCTTACAGGTGTGCCTGTTAGGCGGAGAGGGTTGCCCATAGTAGTGGCTGGGACTCCATGGCGTACACCTGGCCCAAGAGGTGTGTGGTCTATGGGGGCCTTCCTATGGGTTCTGTAGCTTGACTGTGCGGTCGGTGCCTCGTTCACTTGGACTCGCTTGACTGACGTTTAGTCGTTGCCTGGGCGTGAGACGTGGGATTTTTTCGGACACAGGAGATAATTGTGTCAATTTTTGGGCGAGCCAGCGCCTTAGCTGCGACCTACTCGTAGGGGGGAGTAATCGCTATGAATGCAGCGTGTCTTGGAGATGGGATTGGCGGGAGAATGCCGCAGGTGGCACTGTCTTTCCATGCGGAGAGTGGTGCTAGGTGGCAGGCTACTAGTTCCTGGTGCTCCTGTGCACGTAACTTTTGTACTGGTGCTTTATTTGGGACCTTCGGAGTGTCCCTCCTGGAGTACCCAAGTGGGAGTGGTTTCCTTGAGTGCCTCTTTTCGAAGTGACCCCCGCATAAGGTGGCATGAGGAGGGGGTGGGAAATCCCTACTTGACTAGGCGGCTTTGAAGTGAAATGCCCTGGGTCGTTGGGTGCTAGGAGGAGTACCATGACAGCATACTCCTTAGTAGCGCAGTTCGGAGTGGTCAGAGTTATACCGGCTCTGGAGTTGTCACAAACGAGCTACCAACGTATAGTTTTTAGGGTGGATTGGGGAGGGTACTTGGGTTTGGCAGAGCTGCCCCCAGCCCTTTCTGGTGCATTCGCACGCCGGGGGGGAGGGGGGCGTTAGTCAGAAGGTTGAGGCAAGAATTGGCCTATGAGGGTGATTTTGTCGGCTAATGACTATATCCTTTTCTAGGTGCTCAAGGGTTTAAGGGTTAAGATCAATCTTGTCGAAGTTTGCCCGTCTCTCTGTTGGAGACTAAGGACCTTCAGAGCTCTTTGTATTAGAACTCTAGTACACCCCTTTTTAGGGTAAGGGGTGCAAGCGGGTGCCTCTTGCAATGGTATAGGTGCAGGCTGAAAGGCGTGGCTTTGTATCGAGGCCAACCTGCATTTGCTTGGGCTAGGAATCCATTAATTGGAGCGGGGTAATCTGGCCGTACTCACGCGGGTCCCCTATGGGGGTTGGGCAGAATTGTTCGACGCAGGAGTTTTTCAGTGTCCATCCTTGGTAAGGGAACTTTACCTCTTAAGGTAGACTTTATTTGTGAAGCTTATGTGCGTGCTTCTCCTGGGGCCGTTGCCTCCCTCAAAAGCTAGGCTCGGCGTAGGGGTTCAATAAAACAATTTTCAGGAAGCTCTCTTACTTCATCCTTGGCCTCTTATTGTAGCTTGATTGAGTTACTTTTGCCTGAATAGGCGAGATCTTGGTTTGGTGGGTCGTTGGTAGTCCAAGCGGATTTTTTCTATGCTGGGTCTAAGCATGAGTGACGATAATCAGAAGGATCGAGGTTCACTCTGGCCTAGACAAGCTCGACGGCGTCATCAGGATAGTGTTGAGTAGTCGTGACTGGGGAGCTTGGCTGAATTTTTGGAGTTATTTGGCGGGTAGGCTGGATTTTCCTTTTTAAGGGACTCGGACTCAACCGTTCAATCCTGATTCGTTACCCCAGCTTTCTGTAGAGACAAGGGTTTGGAGGCACACGGGAGGTCGGTTGTTGGGCGGACAATTATGTTCGCTGCTGTGAATGCAACCATTGATTTAAATGCCGACGGCATGCCGTCGGCAAGGCCAATTTTGAGAAATAACCATGCCGATATGGTTTCAGTGTTGAAAGACAGGTGTTTCGGTGGCATGTCGCCGCCAGCATAATGCTCACTCTCCCTCGTCCCCCTCACCTGTACAGGAACTTGGCAGGGCTGTAGGGCGTGCGGCTGCCAGAGAACACCACGGAGTAGATTGCGTCGAGATCGCACACGAGGCACACGACCTTCTCGTCGTCGCCCTCGCCGCCTGCCTTCTTCCTCTGCTGCGGCTTGCAGACGTAGGGTTTGTGGCGGTCGCTGAGGAAGTAGTTCCTCAGGAGCGGGGTGTGGAGCAGCGCCTGCAGTACGGAGTTCATGAAGCAGGTGCTGCCAAGGTTGTTGAGCCCCCGGAGGCCCCACGGGACCCCGTGGCCCGACTCAGCGGCGGGGCGTCGGGGCACCACAGTGGGCTGGAGCAGCAGTCGAGGAGGCGCTGCTCCCTGGGGGTGGGGGTCCAGGGGTGGAACTCGACCAATCGCCTCCTCTTGGGGGGTGTGGGGGGAAGGGGGATGGAGGCGGTCCGGTATTGGGAGGCGAGGAGGACGGCGGAGTCGAAGTCGGGGTCGTAGACCTGGTCGTGGCAGGCGAAGCAGAAGGGCTCGGCGCGGTGGATGTTGAGGGCGAGGGTGTGGGTAGGGGTGGAGGGGGACTGGTAGAGGTGGTCGGGGGCGTGGAGGGTGCAGGAGAGGGCGGCGCAGGAGAGGCAGAAGTAGAGGTGGGGTGGGGAGGAAGAGGGGGGTAGAGGGGACAGTGGTGGGGGAGGTCGAGGTGGAGCTCGGGGCGGCTGAGGACGGGGGGTTTGGGGCCGAGGAGAAGGTGGAGGGAGCGAAAGGGGTTGGGGGAGGAGAGGAAGAGCTGGAGGTGGGGGCAGGGAGGAGGGATGGAGGGGGAGGAGGAGGACATATAGAGGAAGGTGGTGGTGGTGGAGCCGTAGGGTTGGTGGGCCCCGCAGACATAGAGGGTGGGGAGGGAGGGCGGGGGAGGCGGGAGGGTTATTTGATTTGGGTGTAGTGGGTGAATACATTCAAAGTATTCATCGACACAATAGTCAACAATGGTATTAATCAAGTGGTGATAGTACTCATGATAAAGATATGCATCCAGCAAGATACTCTTGATTTTGGTGAAATCTGTCTTTCAAGTTCCATGTCCTGACTTCTGATACGTCATACATCAAGACATTACAGTTTTAACTTTTACTTTGAAACTATACACTCTGATTCTTAAATTCTTTGTATTCTTCTATTATTAAATTTTCCGTATTCTTAACATGGTAAGAATATTTCATCTCGTTAGTGAATTTTAACATTGTATGGTCATGTTGTATATGAATATTGTGATGTAACACTCTTATTGTGACATAATCAACATTTGATTTTCTTGAAACTGATATCATTTTGACCACTTCTACCATTTTTGTCGGCATGCCCTCAGCGTGCCTTCGAAATGACATTTTTTCGAGCCATCGAAATCATCGAAATCTGCCATCGAAAAACAGGCATTTCTCCGGCATGTCCTCGGCATGCCCACGAAATGCACACCTGCAATTTCATCGGCATGGCGTCGAAATCGACATTTCGAACCTTGAATGCAACTATTTTGTTGCTAGGCCTGTCCTTATCGTATGTGGATAAGAGAAGGTTTGCCGACGTGGTCGCAGGGTGTAATACCACTGTGCGTTGGTTTGCTTGACTGTACCCCTGGTGACGTTCTAGGGAACAGGGATAGGGTAAGAGGACGTCTGAGAGGGTTGACCTTAGGTGGTGGCAATGATGGGGGTCGACCTTAGGAGGTGGCATGATATCAAGGGGAACATTGGGCGTGGGGGCCTGAGTTTTCGCCATCCTTTCCAATTAACGGAGGCGTTTTCGTCTTTTGAAAAGGCTACTCTGTGCTAAAGGGCATGTGCTTTCTTTGCCATCCTTAGGAGGTGGTTTGAGGCGTGTTCGCCTTTGTTTGCAGTTAGCCTTAAGAGGTTGCATCATTCATGAACGGAACTTGGGGCGTCGAGGGCCTGAGTTCCTGCCAGCCTTAAGGGGATGCTTTATACTCGAACGAAGCTTGGGGTGTGGGGGACTGAGTTTTTGCCAGCCTTATGAGGCAGCATTATATCTCTCGGCACGCAGGGCATGGGCGCCTCGGTTTCTGCCGGCCTTGAGCAGCGGTTGCCGGCCTTAGGGGATGGCATTATGAGGGAACGTGAGGCGTGTCGGCCTGAGTTCGTGCCATCCTTAAGAGGTGGGTCGTGAAGGGAGCAAAGGTAGATCGATGCCTGGTCCTTGTCGTCCTTAGGAGGCGGCTCGCTAGCCTTAAGAGGCGGCAATGTGAGGGAACGTGAGGCGCGTCTGCCTGAGTTCTTGCAAGCCTTAAGAGGTGGCTTGTCAGCCTTAAGAGGCGGCAATGTGAGGGAACGAAAGGCGCATCCGCTAGAGTTCCTGCCAGCCTTAAAAGTCGGCAATGTAAGGGAACGCGAGGTGCGTCCGCCTAAGTTCCTGCTAACTTTAAGAGGCGACAATGTAAGGGAATGCGAGGCATGTTCGCCTGAGTTCCCGCTAGCCTTAAGAGGCAACCCGTGAATGGAGTGAAGGCAGATTAATGCCTGGTCCTTGTCGACCTTAAGAGGTAGCTACCATGGTATCGATGTGGCGTAAGTGCCACCTTCTGTGAGTGATGGCCAGTCACTACGGGGAATAAGACTTTGTCTTGGCTGTGACAAGATTGGTCATTGATTGCCGTTAGGATGGGCCAAAGGCCTAAGTGCTGTGACTGGCATTAATGGGATACACGTGCGGGGGGTGTGTTCGCCTTATCTTGAGCAGGAGTGGTAGTCCATGATCCTTGGAGGGACTCTGATCTCAACAAGCTTAGTAGTGTCGTGAGGGAAAGGAAGTATAGCCACAACTGGAGAGTCTAGTAGGCCAGTCGAGCTTGCCCCTCGCTAAATTGAGTGGACTTGATTTTCCTTTCTCTTCCTTTCCTGCAACCTTGGGGATCTAGGCTTCCTAGGTTGCCCTAGCTTGATCTTTAGGAGCTAGCGCCTGGTCGCCGAACTCCTATGCGTTGCTTTGATTTCCTGAGAAGGTTGGAAGCGTGCAAAGGGGAGTTGGCGGAGGGCGTGGATCAGCGGGCTGATGATGCTGTCCAACCTGGCCACTACAAATGTGGCCATCCGGTTGAGGTGCTTGTTCCTGCCTGAGCGGACAAGGGGAAGGTTGATTTCCCCCTTTCGCACTTCTTTATGGTTGCCAAAGGCTTGCGACCGGAGCAGTTGATGGGGGGGAGAAATGCATCGAGGCCCTTGGGCCGTAGCCATCCTACTAGCAGGAGTGCCATAGAAGTAGGTCGGTGTGCTCGGCCTGATGAGATGGAGGAGCGAATCGCCTTAACGCAGCTTGCTCGATGGTGCCCCTTTGACCTCATTGAGTGGGGAGGGCATGCTGGTGTTGGTGTTGATCCCAAAGATTAGCTCAACCTCTGTGCCAATGGGCTTGGGTGACGAGAGGCGACCATCTTGAGGTAATGCAGACATTGTCGCTAGGACTCGATGGCGGCGTTCTGAGGTTACCATGGTGACATCGCCTGCTTATCAGGCAGGTTGTCGATAGACTCACACCTAAATTTGATCATGCTGAACTTGGCATTCTTCAACTGTTTGTCCCTGAGCCCTATGGAACTTGCTGTAGCGCTTAGCTGCTTCGGGTTAGCCTTTCTCGTTACTAATCTTGGGGTAGTAGGTTCTTGCTTGTGAACCAACCCTCCACGAACACGTCCTCCTGATTGATGGCCAGGGGAGTGTATTCGTCAAAGGACCTAGGCGGTAGCCTCCTCGCCAGGGAAGTAGGTCCAAGTGTCCTGTTAGATTTGGTAGGGAGGTGAGCAATCAGAATGCCGGTTGCTTGACTATACCCTTCTTACCCGACTGAACGGTGGGGAAGGCACTTGGGAGAGCCGACTCGGAAAGTGGTCCGTCGGCCTGGGGCAGCATCAACCCCAAGGATTACCTTAACCTCTATGCTAATACGTTCGGGTGGTAGGAGGTGAGGACCCTAAGGTGACGAGGGCATCACCGTCAGGACTTAGGGGCAATATTATGCTGGGGGGAGCCAAGGTGACACCGCTGACCTTGTCGAGCGGGGTCTCGCTTCGTCTAACCCTCGGTCCGTGAGGAAGATCACATTGGCCACCCGAAGCTGCTGGAACTTTCCCTAAGGGCGGTCTTCTAGGCCCTCCATAGGTCCTCTGCCTCTTTCTCGGTTCTTATTTTGCTTGACGAAGTGAGCTCGTTTCTCGTGTCAAACCTGGGACTCGATCTGGTTGCGTAGATCTTGGCAGTCCTTGGTGGGGTAAATTCGGGCCCTGTGGCATCTACAATAGGGCTCGGAGTCAGCCCTCCCTTTTGTTGGCTTTAGCGGGGTCAGTAGGTCTCTGTCGGTGGATCGGGTCTCCGCCAACACCGCCTGGTTTATGACTAGGAGGGGGGCCGTGCATTTCTCAAGGGACTCTTGCTTTGTCTGGTGGGGTCCGTGGCTACAACTATTGGTGGGTCGGTGACTCCTTTGGTCAGGAAAGGTGGCCCTTTGCTTGTGGAGGTGGCGACCTTAACGGGCGGACGTCAGGGCATACTCGCCAAAGGCCTTCTCTTCATCGGGCTGGGGTTGTTGTCACGACCCCTGGCGAGCTGGTTGCAGGAGCGGAAGGAGTCATGCTGCCTCGTCGACCTTGTGGCTGAGTCCCGGAATCCTGCCATGCCCTTTGGCGGGAGGTTGTTGACGTTGTATCAGGACCTTTGAGTCAGGAGGCCTGATTTGAAGTGCTGGATGGGCATCGCCTCATCGGGCCTCCTCCTGAGGCATCGAGCCTTGAATTGATCCAGGTAGGATCGGAATGGCTCAGTCTTCCGTTGTCTGACTTTGGACAGCTTTTCAAGGTTGTCTCTATTCCTTTGCCGTTCGGCGAAGTGTTGGTAGAACTTGTCCGCTAGATCTTGGGAGTAGGTAATCTGTTCATCTAGCAGGTTCATGGATCGCCAATGGGCCATGACGAGAATACACGGGAGAGTATTCTGGCAGGGCAACTATGCACCAGTATCGCCTGGCGGTAACTCCCAACGGAATTATTGGGGCCCGTTGTTCCGCCACACGAGGCTATGACCGACTGCTTGAATTTCTCAGGCGAGGGGGGTCGTCATCACCTCCTTTGCGAACAGGTTGGTGGTGACGTACATACATGGGCGTGTACTCATTGCTCGGGTGACTAGGTGGACAATCCTCTGAATGGAGCCTTTGCTGCCGAAAAGGGGTTAAGTGCCCGAATGCTCCCTGGCAAAGGCAGGAATGGAGCTTTTGGCGGGTGGGGGGAGAGCTTCGCCTTGCTGGCTATAAAACTCATGCTTTAGCTTTTTGAGCCGTTAGCATAGGCGGGTGTTCTCCTCTATCACACACCATCATTCTGACTGCTCGTCGTCGGGGCTTGAATTTCGGGACTCCTCCGGCTGGGTTTTACCGGACTCCTAGAGTTGTTTCATCTTGAGGAGCTTCGCGGTGAGAGGCTAATGCTTCGCCTTCAAGGCGGCCAACCTAGCTTCATACCCCTCCTCCCCCGCTTGCACCTCGAGGAGGGAGTCTCGCTTAGGGGCCTCGAGTAGTCGGTTGGATCTCATCGACTTCCCTTCGTTGGGATTGGTGTGCTGAGTGTGTTGTTAAGACACATAGACGTTGGACTCTGACCGGGCTTCCTTCGGAGTGGCTGCAAGGGGAGTCGTGAGTGGTGACGGTCGTTTCGAGGGTTTTGACCAAGAAGACTGAGGTAGGGCGCAGTAGAGGTGTTGCCTTCCACCAATTGGATGCTCGGAAGAGCTTGGCTTCTTCATCGATGTTTTCCATAGATGGCGTCATTTGATGGGCCTCGAAGCTGCCTTTGGGGCTACCGAGGGCCATCAACAAATTTATTGACATAGGGAACGCAACGTAGCCATAAGCAATCTAACGTGAGGGGAGGGGAGTCGGACCTCCTAAGCGATTGGATGGTCTGACTCATCGATCTACAAGCAATTGCAAGGGAGACGAAGAAGTTGGTAACCTAGTTCCACCGTAAGGGGTGCACGTCTTGGGGGAGGATGGTGCTCCCAATTCTGCACTAGTATTAGTGAGGTTACAAGGTATTTCTCTCTCTCCACCCCTCTTTTACAGTTTTACTTGAGAGTCTCTCTCTGCTATTTATAACATGGGAAGAGTCAACTTTGTAGGATCTTTTCCATGATCTTTGGTACACCTTTTGTCAGATTGTTCCTATGCTGTCAGGTTATGGGTGATCATATTTGCTCTTTTGAGGTTCTGACGTTGAGTGCGTCAAACCTTCTTAGCAGATTGGTTGGATCCTGGTTCGGGTCCGGCTGGTCGCAGGTGGGTCAAGTAATATCGGGCTCGCCTGTTTACCCTTTAATCGAGTAGCCAGATCCTTTGCTTGGTAATGCGTGGAGTTTTGGATCTGAGGATGGTTTTTACCCCTTATCAGTATGAAAGGCTAAGAAATTCCTTGATAGAAAAGGACTCCAAAATTGGTTTAATTGATCCAACTTTATTTACTAAAAAAAAGACAATCAAATTGATTTTAATCTAAATTTATGTTGATGACAATATTCGATGTTGCTAATGATTTTTTGTGCCAAGAGTTTGCGAAAGTCATGCAGGATCAATTTGAGATGAACCTAATGGGATAATTAAAGTTCTTCTAGGGTTGCAGATTGATTAGCTGCAAGATGGAATCTTCTTGTCGCAGATGAAGTACATAAAAGAGATTCTGAAGAAATTTGGAATGGACACGACAAAAGGAAAGGACATACCAATGACTGCCATTGCTCAACTCAAAGAAGATGAGTCAAGTGTATAGATAACAAATTATATAGAAGCATGATAGGATTTCTACTTTACTTGACCGTTAGCAGACCTGATATATTGTTTAGTACTTGTTTGTGTGCTAGGTTTCAAGTAAACCCTAAATAATCTCACCTAAATGCATTAAAAAGGATACTTATGTACCTACTTAACAATGTTGATCTTGGTCTGTCCTACCCCAAATCAACTACACTTGACTTACTTTCCTATTGTGATGCTGATAATGCGGGAAGTTAGATTGATCGCAAGAGTACTAGTGGAACGTGTCAATTTCTTGGAAATTCCTTAGTATCTTGGGTCAGTAAGAAACAAAATAGTGTCTCTATCCACAACTGAAGCTGAGTACATTGCTGCATCGTTAGTGTGATGAAACAAACACTTAGAGATTTTGTACTAAAACATTAGGATTCTTTGTGATAACATTAGTGCAATAAATTTATCTAAAAACTCCATTCAACACTCAGGATAAAATATATAGATATCAGGCGGCATCATTTTCTTAGAGATGATTCCCTAAAGAAGGAAATAGTCTGAGTATTCATTTAAATAGATAAACAATTGGTTGATATCTTCACAAAATCACTAACAAAAGAATTATTTATAGTAATAATAAGAGACTTAAGCTTAACAAGACTTGCCGGGCTTTGATTGCTTTTCGTCTTAATAGCATTTCATCAATCAAACAAATTCTGTAGATTGATTAAATAACAAATTTTGTCTTAGTATTGTATGAATATTTCAATAAGGGGGAGCATTATCTACTCATTTATTGAATTGCTTTAGTCTTTTTGTTAATAATAAATGGGGAGAAACATTTGATCATGCATCATGCATAATTAATTATGGAGATTGTTAATATCCTTGTTTTGATATAAAAAATTATATTTTTATTGTGTACAAATAGGTTAAGTAAAAATTGTAACATGAATGCACCTTTATCAGCATTCTCATCAAAGGAGAAAAGGACTTGAAGACCTTTTTAAATCTTACTGAGTCTAGAATTATGTACGAAACCTCAACAAGAAAAATAAACGTAAGCTTTTCGTTTTCACAAAACTGATTAATTAACATATCCTTTTGATCATCAAAAACTTGATTGACCTATTAATAGTTTTAATTGATCAAATACCTCTAACAATCATATTCCTTTTTGATTGATTAACCTATTTTATTTAATCGATCAAATTTATTCCAACGGTCGAATTTCTTTTGAAATCTTAGAGCTGATCAAATTACTTCTTTAATTGATTAACCTTGAATCGATTAATAATTTTATTTAATCAACCAAATACAATTTTGATCAACCAAACTTATATTTTCAAAAATGTCGAAAAGTGCCTATAATTAGGATCGACGACTGCCTTCTCAAAAGAGACCTTAGCAGCTTTCTAAGAGAAAAGCACCTACTCGTGCTTTTGCGCCTACATCTACTGCGATTTAAAGCACACTCTCTTGCGATTCATGAAAGCTCGGTTTGTTCTAAATATTTCTGAGGTTCTATAGGAATATTGTTATATTGTTTTATTCTGTTCTTGATCTGGGAATCCAAGTTGGATTGGAAGTCCCGTTGTTTTTCTTTTTGTTAGGTGTAGAGAAGATGTTTTGTATGATGTTCTGCCACTCTCGTTGAAGTAGTATGTGACGTGTTAGAGGATTGACTAGTGTTGTCAAGTTGGGAAAATCTTAAGTTAGAAGGCTTAGGTAATCGTTTTTATCTAGAAGGATTCACTTTAAAATCATGTCTTATTTATTTGGTTTGTGATTATACGTTTTGATCTGTGGTGAATATTTTAACGTTTCAAATTTTTAATAGATACTACACTATTTACCTCCCCTCTCTAGTGTATATTTGATCTTTTAAGCTTCGCTCGCACTCACATGTAGTACATTAACTTAGAAAGCATCATAAGTGTACCTTTTCTATTTCATTTAGTCCCTCCTCGAGAAATCACTTTGATTTATTGCGCATGATGTATGGGGGCTAAGTCAATGACTTGATTGACCTAGACACATATTAACCTAGGGTGTATATATGTTTATGAAAGTTATTTACTTAAGGCATATTGACATTTTCTTTTATGGAACAAGGCATATACGAGCATAGTTCTGAACTAGTATGAAGATTGATTGCAAAAAATGAACTTCTATTCCACACTATAGCATTATTTATATTCTTCAAATCTCTTGGGATTCTATATTGCGTACTTTACCTTATACTTTTTAACAGAATGGAGTAGTTGAGAGAAAGCATAGACACCTTTTAGATGTAATCCATTCTCTTATTTACATGGGTGTTCCACAGTTGTATGAAGATACAACTTTCTCTACATGCTATCTTTTGAATTGCATGCCATCTGCTGTGCTTCATGAGCAGCCTCCTTTGGAAGTCATGTTTCTAGGCCAAAATCTATTTCAAGTTATTCTTAGGATGTTTGCTCATCTACGTTTGTTCACTTATGTGGACTAGGATGGGATAAATTAGATTGTCATTTGGTAAAGTGCATGTTCTTAGGATGCTCTAAAACTTAGAAGGGGAATCAATGTCTTGATCCAAACAGCCAGAGAGGATGATCAACTTGTTATTTCTTGGAAATCCTACACCTCTTTATATATAGAGAGAGGTATGTGTAAATTATATATGCGGACCATAAGAAATAATAAAGATATAGAGGCATAACAAAATAGTAAATAAAGGAGATTTTGTAACACTCCCCCTTAAGTTAGAGAATAGATATCTATCATGTTTAGCTTGTCACAACATGTATCAAATGTAGATTTGCTAAGGGGCTTTGTGAAAATATCCGTTGTTTGGTCCTCTGAAGTAACTAGGGTTGCATAGATAACATCCTTCTGAATGAGATCTCTAGTATAGTTACAAGTGAACTCCACATGCTTAGTGTGCTCATAAAACATGGGATTATTGGTTATGTAGGTGGCTGTAAGATTGTCACATCTGATCTCCATGCGTTCTTCTGCTTGCATATACAAATCTTGTTGTGCCATAGCTCTATACTATGACTCGACACTAGATCTAGATTCCACAGTCTGCTTCTTGCTTCTTTATGTCACTAGGTTCCTTGTTTCATATGTACAAAACCTTGTAGTAGATTTATGATCTGCAAGACATTCAATATAATCTACATCAGAGTATCCTACAACAGTCATAGGTGACCCTCTACAAATAGTAATTCACGGCCTGATGTCTTCAAATACCTCAATACCTGCATTGCAGCATTCCAATGTTGCTTGGTTGGCTTCTTCATAAATTGATTAAGTTTCTCAACTTCAAGGGAAATATCAGGTCTAGTAATAGTAATATACAGAAGCCTTCCAATCAATTGTCCGTAGCTCCTGCTCTCCACAAGTTTTGCATCCACATCATACAGGTGCACTTTGGGATCCATGAGAATGTTAGTTGCCTTGGCTCCTAACTTCTCGGTACCCTGAAGAATATCAAGTGCATATTTCCTCTGACTCACCGCAGTGTCATCTTTTCCTCTAGCTACCTCAGTGCCCAAGAAATATCGCAGGGAACCCAAATCTTTAATGACAAACTGTGTCGCTAGTTTCTCCTTGACCTGTACTATTCCAGTAGCATCATCACCAGTTATGATAAGGTCATCAATGTATACAAGAAGCACAACCATGCCTTTATCAGTTTTCTTGGTAAACAAAGAATGATCTAAGTTGGATCTCTTCTGATCGATGCCTTCTACAACCTTTGACAATTTCTGAAACCATGCACGAAGACTCTGCTTGAGTCCATAAATTGCCCTCTTTAGCCTGCATACACACTCCCCCTCAACTTCAAAACCAGGGGGTTGTTGCATGTACACCTCCTCTTAAAGATCACCATAGAGGAAGACGTTCTTTAAATCCAATTGATGTAGATTCCAGTCTTTGTTTGTTGCCATTGAAAGGTGTGTTCGAATAGTCAGAAGCCTCCCACTTGGGAAAAGGTGTCCTAAAAATCAACTCCATAAGTCTGGGTAAACCTTTTTGCCTCCAAGAGAGCCTTATGCCGAGAAATTGACTCGTCAGGGTTGTGTTTCAAGGCAAAGACCCATCTATAGCTAACAACCTGAGCTCCTGTTGGCCTCGGTGTAAGCTCCCACATGCCTTGAGAGCGAATTGCAGCCATCTCCTCCTTCATGGCCTGATGCCACTCTGGATGAAGCATAGTCTCCTGATATGAGGCAGGAAAATGAGATGCCGACAGAGCCATTATAAAGATATCAAATGAGGCACTCAGGCTGTCACAAATGAATGCACCTGCAACCTAATAATGTGCACAACTACGATGTGCCTTCTGTATTGCTATTGGAAGGTCAATATCATCCTCTCTCTAGAGCAACTGTGTTCTCCCCAGGAGCATTATTTGAACCTGTAGAATCATCATGAGGCATAGAATTGTCAGTATCATCAACGCATACCTATGTGGGGGAGGATGATGGTGTTAAGGTGGGGGAGGGGGGTAGTGGTAGTACATGGTTTGTACGACATCGGAATATGACTTATCAATGGTGGATCTCTGAACTCGTTATCAGCTGAATCCTCAGACGATTGAGTTTGAACTTGAGCAGAGGAGAAATCAACAAATTGTATGGGTGGAATAGGCATACGATAGTTGCCATGTAGTGATAGAGAAATATGGTACTACCTCATGAAACATGACATCTGCACTCACATAATGTCTCCTGGTAAGTGGATCATAGCATTGATATCCTTTCTGGGTATGAGTATATCCCAGAAAGACACATGGTATGTTGGAGAGTGTGTAGTTTAGTCCTACATCGATTAGTGTGGGACTGTGTGGTGTGTGATGGCCTATAAGTAGGCAGTGTACCTCTTCATTGTTCTTTGAGAAAATATAGACACACGTGCCCTATTGGGACCTTCTCTTGTAGTTTTCTTCCTATTCTTCGTGTGTGGGGTTTCCAAGTAAACCCCAGCATTCTTGATTGATTTTTTATGCTTTGATTATTGCTTCTGCTTATTATATTTTTCAACTTGGTATCAGAGCAGTTCGTTCCTTGGGGTATCATGTTTATTTGATTATCATTTTTTTCATTCTTGAACTTGGAGTTCTCTTTCAAGAAGGAGGATCTCCTTGGTGGATATTATGATCTGGAAGGCGATATTCCCGAAGGAGATCTCGAGGAGTCATGCAAGGGTCACAGCAGACTTGATCTCGACGAGAGATCGCACGAGATCTCTGGTGGCTTGGCGTGAGGGAGCCCAGCAGGAGCAAGGTGATCAAGGAGAGGGCCCACGCGGACTGGGCGTGGGTGCGTGCAGTGGTGTCAGTCACTATGGTGGTAGCTGCAGTGGCCACGATTGCGACTGACGTGATCTCGTTGGAGGCGTCGACGACGATTGACGACAGCAGCATTTGCGTTAGTGGCCTCCGAGGACGTGGTTGAGGTCGAGGATGACAGCGGTGAGGATGTGACCGAGCGGAGTCGATCTCAAAACTCGGGCGAGCGTGGCCGCAAAGGTGGGATCATAGAGGCCACGAAATGCCAATGAGCAGCGGTGGTTGCTCGACCATGATCGAACCCTAGCGGCGGTGATGGTGGAGGCCCTCTTCTGACGGTGGAGATGGCATAGGGGTTGCACGTGTACCACATCCTTTCCTTGGGTACGGCGTCGTGAAAGAAGGTGAGGCCGGCTACGTCGAGGAGCCCCTTGGGGATGCCGTGGCTGAGGATCTAGAAGGTTCCCTACTCCACGTAGGCGATGGCGGTGCATACCTTGTCGTTGGAGGGAGGAGACAAGGGGTAGCAGGCATTGGTAGCGAGGACGCAGGGGCAGCGTGGCACTGATGGTCGGAGTGGACGAGGCCGGAGGTGGCGGTTGCAGTTGGTAGTGGTGAGTGATGTGTCACTCTATGTTGTTGGGTTCTCCAAACTCTAAGGGGAGATCGGGAGCTATTTAAAGAAAAAAATGATCAAGGGAAAGGAAAAGGGAGAAAAATAAAAAAAAGAGAAAACAAAAAAATGAAAAAAAGAAGGTAGAGAAAAAAAAAGAATTCAGGAGAAGAGGGGGGAGAAACTCTTCTCAGTATATGTGTATTTCTGGATTTTTTTTATTTCGTGGAGTGTAGGCTTATTTTAGTCATCCTCTAGGAGGGAGTCCCTTGTTCGAGATCACCACGCGAGGATTCACAACTCTGGGAGGTCTAGACTTTCGAGGTCTCCAGGAGGGAGACCCAGTTTCGAGATCCTTAGAGGAAGGGCCCATTTCAGATTCCGCGTGGGAGATCCGGTTTGTGGACTCCAAGAGGGAGATCCACCATTTGAGGCCTTTAGAGGAAGGCCCGTTACAAGGATACTGAATGGGGAGCCATCAGCATGTGTTGAGGTCTACAGAGGAAAGGCCATTTGTCAGTTACAGCATCCAGCAGCGTTAGCTCTCGCTGATGTGTCATTAGCATGCCTGCTTGCAGACGAGGATCAGCGGAGTGTATATGTTCCGTTGTGTAGAGTGAGATTTCAGTGTTGTACAAGCTGAGCATTGCATGTTCCAGCTTGAGGGGGAGTGTTGGAGTATATGTATTTAGTCCCACATTGGTTAGTTTGGGATTGTGTAGTAGCCTATAAATAGGTAGTGTACCTCTTCATTCTTCTTTGAGAAAATATATACATGTGTCCTATCGGGGCCTTCTCTTGTGGTTTTTTTCCTATTCTTCATGAGTGGGGTTTCCACTTTAACCCAAGCATTTTTAATTGATTTTATGCTTTGATTATTGCTTCCGCTTATTATATTTTTCAACTTAGTAGCTCTTAGGTGCCAACTTGTCTTGCCTAGGCCCTGTAATATGTACAAAAGCAACATATGCAGATGTATGAGGTGATACTAGAAATAAATCACGGTTTGGATACAAGATCTACCACGGAATCTGTTCTAACAACACAGAACTAGGCATCCTCTTGTTCAGGTAAATGTTGTAAGCATTGCATCGCCCCAATACGCTTGAGGTACATTGTGGTGTATAAGAAGAGTTCTTGCCACATCTAGAACATGTCTTTGCTTCCTTTCTGCTATCCCATTCCGTTGGGATGTATGAGGACATGTAGTCTGATGTACAATGCCATGTGACTTGTAGAAAGCACACAATCTAGATATGCAAAACTTCAAAGCATTATTTGAGCGTACACACTTGATAGGAGTAGAAAACTGAGCTTTTATTTCAATAATGAAAATTTCTATAACTGTGCCTACACTAGACTTATTCTTTAGAAGAAACAACCATGACATATGAGAGCAGTCATCCACAATAATCAAATAATGTCTATGTCTCGATCTATCAAGTACTCTATTAGGACCTTAAACATCCAGATGGATCATTAAAAAACAAACTTAGCTAATGAAGGACTAAGATGTTTCCCAATCTGGCACGCATTACATCTGACTCAGTAGCAGTTGACAGATAACGGATGATGCATTGTAGCCTGTCCAGAGGAAGGTGTCCAAGACGATGATGCCACTGTAGTGCAGTCCCAACAGTAAAACTACACTCGCTTTGACATGAAGCAGCTATATCAGTCTGGAACATGCGATAGATTCCCCTTTCATGTTCACCACCGATCATCATCCTCATAAGCTTGTTTTGAAACACAAAGCCCACATCATCATCCTCATAAGCTTGTTTTGAAACACACAGCCCACATCATCAAGTATAACACGGTAATTGAGATATTTTGTGATTAACAGATAACATGCTAATAGGAAAATTTGGTACAAACAAGACACTATGCAATCATAAATTGGGAGTAAGAGAAAACTCCCCCTATCCATCCACCTTGGAGTGGTGACCATCTATAATTTGCACTGTACAGCTTGAAGTAACATATTGAAGTTGCCGAAGACATCTCTGATTACCACTCAAATGCTGTAAAGCATCAAAGTCTATAAGCCATGTTGAACTACTACTATGAGGAAGTACAAAGATACTAGAAGCACACTATATACCTGAGGAGGCGAGGACAGCAATATCAGATGTGGATGGAGACTCCTGTGTCACTTGAGCAAATCTCTAGGCAAGAGCATCAAACTTAGCTTTAGGAACCATATTTGTCTCTGTCTCAGTACAAGCCACAAGCTGGTTGGTAACAGGAGGCTTACCATGCTTAGTCCAAGATGTAGCCTCAACATACCCAATACATCCACAAAACGAATAGGTAGGGCGTGGTTTGCCAGGTTGTCCTCGACCTCGTCCACGTCCTCGAATAGCAGGACTACCATGTCCTCCACAACCTCCTACAGCAACAAAGGCAGACGTCTGGCCAATAGTCTCTGGAGTAGTAGTCCTGACAAAAAGTCGTCTGACCCGATTATAGGCTTCCTCAAGAGTGGGAAGCTTCGTCAACATAAGCATCTGCAGTCGTGTTGACTCATACTTAGGACCTAAACCAGATAGGAACTTGAGTACCACAAATTCCTTTTGATACTCTCTCTGTGTGGCACAAATACAAACAAGTCTATAGGCATTGTAATTCTCAAGTAATCCTTTAGCTTGCTATAATATTGAGACAAAGCGAGATCCTCCTGTATGAGAGAGAATGTGTCATGGGTAATTTGGAATGTCTTACTAGAGTTCTTTTCATGAGAGTACGTGTCATGAAGAGAATCCCACATTTTTTTTGCAGTATTGTAATACATGATTCCATTACCAATATGAGGGGCCACAACATTCATGATCCAAGCTCTAACCATGGCGTTGTTTCTTTTTCACGTGGCATACTTCCTAGTCTTGTTTGCAAGTTCAGATTCCAAGAGCACATATTCCTTATTGTGCCCTTCGACTGTCATAAGGAACGTTTGTGATCAACATGCATAGTCGATCTCATCCAACTTTGTGATGGGAACAAAAAATGGAATTTTGAAGTTCCCATTCTCTGATGTAGCATCCGATGTAACTACGTATGATGAAGGTGCAGCCATGATGCCATGGCGAGAAGGAATAGCCATTGAAATAGTTCTGAAATTTGATTTCTCAAACCTAATATACCATCAAATCGTAACACAAGATCTGAAAAAATGGACTTCCAAAAATCATGTTAGGAACAAGATCCGGCCCTGTTTGGGTCAAACGAGGGTGCACGCTAGGGCTGGAGGGTCCCTAACATCGCCGCTCAGCAGGGACCGGTCCCCTTGGCGCCGTCGCTTCTGTTGTTGGTAGCCGTCAGTGACCCTGTCGGTAGGGGCTTCCACCACTCGTGAAAGGGGCCACGTAAGGAGGGGAGAAGCGTGAGAGAGAGGGCCACGAGGCTCCTCTCTCAACGGCCGACCACGGTGGTGCAACAATGGGAGGGGAGGAGGGGTTTTGGTGGAAGGGTTTAGAGGCTAAGCATTTGGTGGGATATCAAAGCGTCGATCCAGGATCGTTACTCTGATATCAAGTTGGAGAGAATGATCAACTTGTTATTCCTTGGAAACCCTACATCTCTTTATATATATAGAGAGAGGTGTGGGTAAATTACATAAGAGGATAACAAGAAATAATAAAGATATATAAAAGCATAGAAAAACAGTAAATAAAGAAGATACTGAAACTTATACCATGCATTCCACTATATTACAATATTACATTTACCTATTTTAGATGTAATGACTTAACTTCTCCATTTGCAGATTCTCTATGTAATACATATGAAATAGTTGTTGATTGGGTGGTTGATGCTTCGAGTGAAGGTCTTGATAGAGGAGGTGAGGTGGTTAAGGTGCTGGCCATACGTATAGATATGTTTAGGCAGGTGCATATTTACTTGATGCTCTTAGTAAGGGCAAGTGACTCTGCATAATCCATCCTATATCCAACCACTATGGCCTTGATCATTTAAGCTCGCGACTAACAATGTTTTCTTTGATAGTCTTTAGCATTAGACTCATCAGTGGGCTATGCTTGATTTTTCATGGAAACAAGTTGAGGAGATGCTAGCTCTTGAGACCATGGAGACTTGGGAGCTTGTTAATTCCCCTTTTGTAGCATGATTGTATTTATGATTAGGTGAAAGTAAGTCTTTACAATGGAGCACCTTCAATAGTTTTTTCTCATACTTATGCTATGGATTTCTTTTTTGTGATACTTTCTTTGAATGATTGATTACCTGTCGTCAAGATCCTTATCTCGAAAGCATTTCTGGTTGATTGGCCTTCATATCGTCTTGATGTAAAGAATGCTTACCTATTTGGTGATATTTAAGAAGAGATAGATATACATCTGTAAAATCAAGAGCAAACACAACCAAAAAATAAGAGAAATTGTTAACCGAGTTTGAGAGGTGGTGTACCTATTTATCTCTGGGCCTAGGATTTACTTGTCGCAATGATTAAAGAGGAGGCCTTAGGATCATTATTAATAATACAAGAGGTTCTTACAACCCCCTAAGCAATGTATAATTTACATAACCCTTTTGGAATATAATTCTATCACTACCTTGAAAATTAAGCACGGGATTGAGAAGTGCTTTGTTTGTCCTTCAAAACACAAAAAACTTTAACTGATGTGACCTTTGTGAGGATGTTAGTAATTGTTTGTCGATGGGTATGTGTAGAACAAGAACTTCAATTTGGACCTTTTCTCGAATGAAATGATGGTCAATGTGGATGTATTTTGGGTGATTATGGACAACTGGGTTGATAGCTAGTGCACAAGCACTTTAATTATCACAATATATAGGCGTACATCTATTTTGAATTCCTAGGTTATTGACAATGGACTAAATCCAAATGATCTCGTTAATATTGGCAGGCAAGGAACAATATTCTACTTTAGTATTAGATCTTGCCATACTGTGTTGCTTTCCTCTTTTCCATGAGGTTAGATTATTCTGAAGAAAAATGCAGTAACTAGTAACATCTGCGATTATATGGATCATCAGACCAATCGGTGTCCGAATAAGTAAAGACATTTCCATATCCATGCATCAACTTGGAATTTTTAGTGAAGTAGAGGCCATCTATGCTTGCCTTCCTTAGGTATTGAAAAATACGCTTCATAGCTTCAAGGTGGTTAATGGTTAAAGAGTGCATATATTGAGAACCTTGATTTACAATGAAGGTGATGTCGAAGAGCGCCTGCTACGCTGCGGTACTTAGCAGGATTAATATTTGTTAACTATCAGCTTTGAATAATTTGTGCTGAAAATGTGCTGGAGTGGAGATAGGTTTGCAATATGAGAAATTATATCGTTGAAGCAAGTCAATGATGTACTTATGTTGTGTCATAGCCAGTTGAGAGCTAGATTTGTCAACTTCAATTCCTAGGAAATAGCGAAGTTACCTTGTTGATTTGAGAATTTGAATTCTCGATGAGAATGATGTCATTACCATAAAATAACAGGATGACTATGACTCCTTTGTTCTTGTTAGGATGTCTTTATTGGGGTGTTTTCTGTTTTTTTTATTTTCTTATAGGTCTTGTATTTTACCTATTAGCCTCTCTATATATAAAGAGGATAGGGTTTTTGGAATTAGACAAGAAGTTCCTTTTCTCTTTCAACATGGTATTAGACTAGGGTGAGCCTTAGGTTGTTTATGCTCTGGTATCTTCCACAAAAAATTGTAGAGAAAATAGAGATCTCTTTCTTCTTTATGACCTCTGGTGCATAGAACGTTGGATCGTGCCTACGATCCCTTGCATGAGAGGCCCACTGGCCCTAACGCTATATGGGCCATCTTAGTGCCATAGCCTAAGGCTTGGCGTAGCCACCCATTGCCACTAGGGTGCTCGCCACCTCTAACAGCATTGTCGATGACTCTAGCAGTGTCACTAGCATTGTTGATCTTTCTGTAGCACCGCCAACAATAGTTTGGGCATGCTGTTGGTGGCCTTCTAAGCCCTTTTTCGGCTAATTCTAATGATCCTCCTGCTCCTCGAGTGGCGTAGAGATTTGATTGTGACTCGAGGTAGTCTGCTTTTAGTCTGATTTGTGTGCAAAATGCTATTTCAGATTTAATCTTGAGTAGGTGATGCTATGAGATAGTTTTCGATCTTTTTTCTTTTCCGTTTATTGCCATCTATCTCCAGCTGGCAACATTAGGATCCTCTACTACGTTTGAAGCCAAGACTCTGGCTTTTTCTATCTCTGTGGTGATTCAAGCTACCTTTATGAAACTTAATGGTGTCCAAAATTATCTTCTTTGGTTTTACCTGTTAAAGATCTTTGTTGGAGGACAATAGAAACTTTACATTTTGACAAAGCTGACCCCTGACTCTCAATCGACTGAATTTGAGAGATGGCCTAGATGGGAACAAGACAAACATTTAGTCATGAATCTGATGGCGAATAGTATTGAGCCATCAATTGCTGCAAATCTTCTATCTAAGGAGATAGCAAAGGAGATATGGGACAACTTGGTGAAGTTCTCGTAGAAATCTAAACATGCTCGTCTAATTAATGCCTGTCGTAGGATCTGGTCTACCACTTAAGGGGAGCATTCCTTAGTTGATTATTATACAGAGATGGATGTGTTGTTTGAGGAATTGAATGTGTTCCAACCCTCCTACTATGACAATTAGACTGGGTAGTGTTAGGTTTGGCAAGTCTATAGGTTTCTAGATGGCTCGAGTTTTAGATACCACTTTGCAATTGATCAGATCCTTGCTATGGATGGCATTCTTGACTTAGAGATGGTGAAAATTGCTATTGATGAGAGTGCAACCTTCCGTATCTTTACTCAGCTAGACATTTGCCTTTATTGTTACTAATGGGCATGGAGATCCTACAATTGGTCAAGGACATCTACGGACAAGGATGCACCTATGAGCCCTATATTCAATGCGAGAGGACCAATCACCCATTTGAGCACTATTGGGCACAATTTGGACAATCGGGTAGAGCCAACTTTACGGTGATTCAAGAGGAATCCTCTCCTGGTGGACTACCACAAATATCTATTGATGACTATGCATGCGTCCTACAGCTTCTTAGTCAAACTATTCCATTCATTGAGCTTCAGGGTGCTTCCACCTCCTTTGCTGATTCTGTAGGTACTACAACAAACTTGCTTACGACTTCATCCTCCTTCTGGGTGGTGAATTCTGATGCATCCAATCATCTTTCTAGTAAGATCGATGCTCTTACTTTATAGAGGCCAATATCACTGTTGTTTGATTGGTAAATGGTTTCTATTCCCCTTTTATTGTTGTTGGAGATGTTCATTTTCCTACTACTCTATAGCTATTTAATATTTATTGTGCTCCTGAGTTTCCATTGAGTATCTTATCTGCTTATAGGTTGTGTAAGGATCTCTCCTACTAGGTGATATTTGATGAACATTTTGTTTTCTTTCAGGACATTCAGACAGAGAAGATGATTGGTGGGAGAATTGAGAAAGATGGCCTCTACTACATCGTTGTTCCTGAAATTTTTGCTTGTGTTGCATCTATCTTTGTTGATCTTTAGCTTTAGCATTGTCATCTTGGTCATCCGTCTGCTGGCATTCTTCAACAGATGTTTCTAGACTTCTCTGTTCTGGTTTCTCTTAACTGTGAAGCTTGCCAACTTGAGAAACACCACTGGGTTGTTTTTTCTTCTAGAGAGAATAATCAAAGTCCTTCGTTCCATTTAGTCCATTGTGATGTTTGGGATCCTTGTCGAATAAACTATCGATCTCGTTTTTGGTATTTTGTACTTTTTGTGGATAATCATAGCCATTTGTCTTGGGTGTTTCTGTTAAGCAATTGGTTAGGGATAGTAATGTATTGCCCAAGTTTTTTAGTGAAGCTTAGAATTTTTATTCTAGAAGCATTAAAATTTTTCACAATGATAATGCTCTTGAGTTTGTGCAATGTGAAATCCAGGACATTCTCGCTAGGACTGACACTATTAACCATACTTCTTGTGTCTATAGTTCTTAGTAGAATGGCATGGTTGAGCGCAAGCTTTGTCATTTCTTGATGTGGCATAAACCCTTCTGATTGCCATGAAACCACCTTAGTATTTTTGGGGGATGCTATTTTTACTTCCATATATCACGTCGATAGGGTTCCCTCTTTTGTACTTGATGGGGATATTCCTTTTCATATTTTACAGCTCAATGTTGAGTGCTTTAGCTTACTACTGCGAATTCTTGATTGTACTTGTTTTGTCCACTTTCTTGGGGTCGCTGATAAGCTATCCCCTAGGTCACTCAAGTGCATTCAGAAGGGGTATTGTTGCTTTGAATATTATCTATGTTGATAAGTTATTTTTTGAGATGGTGCATTTCTTTTTTGATGAAGGCTTCTCACTTGGATGGGTTACACAACCCTATGAGTGTCATTCCAAAGATTCTGTTTGTTCCCTTCCCTTCTCTGCAGGTTGAAATTCCTGAGGAGAGGCCATCTGATTCATCTTACCCACTCGCGTCTAATCTGTATGTTCCTCCACATCAATAGTTAGAGGGTTTGCCCATTTCTCTACTAAAGGTAGTTAGGAGTTGTAGTCTTCATCTTATGTCACATTATACCACTGTTGACCATCTTAGCCTTGTTTTGAAGAAGTTTTCTACAACTTTGTCTGTCATGGTAGTTCTTAAGTTTTATAGTGAAGCTATGCAAGATCTAGGTTAGTGACTGGCCATGGATGAGGAGATGATAATGTTAGGTTGAAATGCAATAGTCTTATTCCAGAGAACCTCTCGTGCCTTTATATAGAGAGACGCTAGAGAAGAGATTACAAGAATATCCTTTCACACTACAATAAAATAAAAGAGCCCACAAAACAAAACTCCACACTCCCCTTCAAGCAAGTGCATAAGCATCAAACATGCTCAGCTTGGAACTAATGTGATGCAGTCATTTCTTGGGAAGTGCTTTAATGAAGATATCAGCAAGTTGGTCTTCAGTGCATATGTAGGGTGTAGAAATCTTCATTGCTGCAATGGCCTCTCTGATGAAGTGGCAATCCACTTCAATATGTTTGGCTCTCTCATGGAAGGTAGGATTATTAGCAATAAACGTGGCAGCCTTGTCACACAGCGTAGGAATAGGGCTGGAGACCTGTACTCCAAAATCCTCTAAGATAGATTAGACTCAGAGTAGCTCGCAAGTAGTCGGAGCCATGGCCCTATACTTGGATTGAGCACTTGACCTAGACACAACTGCCTACTTCTTACTTCTCTATGTAATCAGATTACCCCCAACAAATGTGCAATATCCTGTTGTGGATGTTCGATCCTCATGTGCTCTAGCATAGTCAGCATCTGAATAGCCACATACATCTGAGTGCCCATTGTTTTTTAAAAAAAGTCCTTTCCTAGGTGCACTTTTCAAGTACCTGAGAATCTGGCAAACACCATCCCAATGGACTTCCCTTGGTGACTACATGAACTGGCTCAACCTTCCAACTGCGAAGGCAATATCAGGTCGGGTAACTGTCAGATACAATAACTTACCCACCATTTCACGGTATCTAGTCACATCTTGTAGTAGGGGGCTATCATCATCTGTAAGAGACAAGGATGCATCCATAGGCACAAATGCTGGTTTGCACCCCAAGACATCAATGTCTCTCTTCATATCAAGAAGATACTTGCGCTGGGATAGCATAAATTCACCTTCATTGTGCTGCATCTCAATGCTAAGGAAATAATTGATAGGGCCTATATCCTTGGTCACAAATTGTGACTGTAGCAGCTCGTTTGTTTCTTCTATGCCTTTTCTGTCATTGCCAGTAAATAGTATATCATCAACATAAACAATAAAAATGATCGAACTTATCTTCCCATGAAATATAAATATAGAGTGATCAACAGATGATATGGTAAAGCTATGTTTTTTGAACTACCCTACTGAACCTCTCAAACCAAACTTTAGGACTTTGTTTCAGTCCATAGATTGCTTTCTTCAGCTTACATACCTTTTGACACTCCTCCTGAGTAAGAAAATCGGGTGGCTAATGCATATATGATCGAAAGAATTTTCGTTTAAAAATATTGTAGGTCTAATGACAAGATAAATAATGACCTTGCAGTTTAAAGTGGTAGAAAATCTTTAGATTAAAGATTAAAATAGATATAAAATTAAACCATACCATAGTAAAGATGTCGTATTCACATGGAAGAATGAGGCTAATTAAACTCATGAATGTATATTTTTTATTCTTGTTCACAAGTAATAGAGCTAATGTATGCACTCCAAGAATATTTCGTAAAATTTCATTTAAAAGATTGAAGATAAAGAAAGATAGTGCATGAGGCAAAGAGAAAGAGTGAGAGAAATAGAGAGAAATTGAGAGGGCATGAGCTAAAATTGCAAATCATGTAGAATCATAAAAATAAAGCTACAGAAGTCTCGATCGTAAAAATCATAATAAAATTAATTGGCTCCCTACTGTAACAAAATAGGGGAGGCTAGTGGAATGGCCATCGTGCGATGGAGGGGCAGCTGGTCGGCGACGCGTGTGGATGGAGCGATGTGCACAAGTAAGAGGGGCCCTACAGTGGTGGGAACACAGGTGGAGGTGGCTGGAGGTTGCTGGAGTGGGCCGTTGGAGCATTGAGAGGCTGACAACAATAGGTGCTGGCGAGTATGAAGCTGCCGACCAGTCTCCTCTGATGGCGGCATGGAGCGTCAACGACCCGACGGTCGTGTTGGCGAGGTGGGAGGTCAAACGGTGGAGCGTGGTGGTGGTGGTGTAGGTGGTAGTGGTGGGTTCTTGGTGAAGAAGGTGAATAGGGAGCAGTGGTGTTGACGTTAAGAAGAAAAAAAATGTGAAGAAAAAGCAAGGGGGAAAAGAAAAATACAAGAGGAGGGGGCGATGGTGAGTTGTTGGTGTGATAGGAGCATGTGGAGGCATGGATGGTAGTGGTGTTGCGGTGGATGATGGTGCTGAGGTTGGAGGCGATAATGGGTGCTGAGATGAGGAGCTGTGAGTGGGAGGTGCGGTGGAGATGGCGGTGGCTGTTCAGTCATGTAGAGGAAAACGGGAAAAAAGAAGATGAGGGGAAGGAAAACAAAGAAATGAGAAGGGATGGGGAAGCGCGACTGTGGACGGACGAAGGTGTGCACACTATCACCATGCACACCTACGGCGATGGAAGGTTGCGAGTGCAGTGGATTATGCTAAGGGCATAGAGTACGTGGAGAACACAATGTATGCCCCTGAGCATGGTGGAGGTGTGAAGATGATGATGGCAAGCCCCCACACGCATTGCTTTTATCCTCCTTCTGTATGGTCTGCAAGCATGGTCGACTCTTCTTTGGTAGTTGCTGAATCAATGGTCGAAATCAAGGGATTTCAAATCTTGTTGCCAATTCTAGCATGACCAAGTGTGGAAAGATAGTTGGACACTTGAGACAACCAATTGATTATATGCGACATGAGTCATCGTGGTGGTGTGCGGACCATTGCAAGCATCTTGCGGTGATGCCCTCTTAAGTTTTGAGATTGACTCTTAAATCCATAAGAATTAATCCCTCCTGCACATAAACCACTGATCGAATAAAATCTTGCAATCAAAGGCAAAATAAATATGGAGATGTATCAACCATGCATGCAGGGTAAGATTGATTTCTATGTAAGATCTAGGTAATTAGGTCCCAAGGAAATGCAATCAAAATGTACTTAGGCCAATAAATGGTCCACTAAAGTGGACCCATCAATATACACTTCCTCCTCCAAATCTCCCTAGAGAAACGTATTTTTAATATCTAACTGATGAACAATCTAGCTTTTGTTGACAGCAAGAGAGCAATATCCTGACAGAATTGAGTTGAGCCATTGGGGAGATTGTCTCAAAGTAGTCAACTTCGAAGGTCTGAGTATAGCCTTTGGCCACCAGTCATTCCTTGTGTCTCTCCACAGTGCCATCGGGACGACATTTGAGGGTAAAGACCGATCTACACCCCACAACAGTAGCACCTCGGGGTAGATGAACAAGATCTCACGTGCCATTGGACTGCAATTGCAAGGTTGCCATCTCCTCATCCATAGCCAAAGTCCAAGACAGTTCTTGGAAGGCCTCATGATGGTCCCGTGGTACCTGTAAATTGTCAATAGCCAGAGAAAACTGTTGCCCAACAGCAGGCAAATTGTCAAGTGACATAAACTGAGATGTAAAGTATTTAGCACAAGAATGTGGAGCCTTTCTTTATGCAATGGGAGGGTTCAGAGTAGTATCTTTTGTGGCAGTATGTACCTGGTTCTCAGACAAGTCATTAGTAGATGGTGGAGACTGAGCAAAAATGGTAGACAATGGTTCTTGCACTTGAGGGACATCCAAAGACCTGCGCTAAAAGTGCTTAGGCAAGGTATCTGTGTTAGGTATCTCTAGATGACATGGGAAAGGACCAGGATTAGGCTGATTGACCCTAGATATAAGTGGCTCAGTGGGCTATGGTGGTTGAGATGGCTATAGTAGCTTAAATGGCATAGGAAGAGGGTCCTCCTGAGGATGGAAAGACATGGATGGCTCCCCCTATTTTTAGTAGTAAGGAATCTCCTTAAAAAACATGACATTATTGGAAACATAAAGTTTTCGTGAAACCGGATCATAGCATTTATACTCTTTCTAGGTCTTGGAGTATCATAGAAAGATACATTTCATGGAGTGTGGAGAAATCTTATCCACTTTATATGAGTGGACAGAACACAACAAAAAATAACCGGAGTGACAGAGAACATCTCCTTGCAAGGGAAAATGGCAGAGTATGGGGTTTTACCCTCCAAAAATCGAAGACGAAACTCGGTTTATCAAGTATGTGGTAGTTAACACAACATCAGCCTAAAAAGATGAAGGAATATTCATTTGAAACATAATAGTACAAGTCACATCAAGCAAATGGCGGAGCTTACGTTCAGCTATCTCATTTGTTGGAAGGTATGAGTACAAGAAGTCTAGTGAATAATACCAAGAGATTGAAAGAACTGTGTAACTTTAGCATTCATAAACTCCAAACAATTGTCAATCCGGAAAAGTTTTATAGTGGTAGAAAATTGAGTCTTTATTTTTTGAACAAATTTTTTAACAAGATAAAAGACTTCGAATTTCTCTTTCATCATAAGCATTCATGACATCTTGGTATGATCATCCACAAGAATAAGAAATTTTCGAAAACCCCAAATACTCTTGACCCTACATGGGCTCCAAACATCAGCATGAATCAAACCAAATATAGACTCAGTCATTTATTTTGAGATGGAAAAGAAGACCTATGGTGTTTGCCCAATTGGCATGCTTCACACCTAAAAAACTCAGGAAAAGACATTTTAGGACATTGACGAGAAAGGACATATAGGCGGGGATGACCAAGGCGAAAATGCCACTGAAGAGCAGTAGTGGCACAAACAACATCAACACTGTGTGGGTGGAACATAGAGATAGTAGAGGTTATTCTGCTCAAGTCTACTATTCTGCCTCATCGTCTGGAGTTCCTATAAGAAGTATTGGTCATGAAAACCTGCTTGACATCTTAAATCCTTCGTAACATGACTAATTGACATCAAATTAAGAGCAAACATGGGAGCTTGCATAACATTTGATAAATGTAAAGTGGAAGGATAGAAATGTTCCCAATACAAGTAACTGGTAACAAACCACCATCTACTATCTTAACTTGCATTGGGGTAGTAAGATCTTGTATAGAGGAAAACAAGGTGGTATCACCAGTTATGTGAGGAGGCACCTGAATCTACAAGCCAAGTAGGGGCTTGGGATCTAGCTGACATGGCTGTAGTACCTGTAGATCTTTGAATTGAGGCTAAGCTAGATGTCTGAGAAGCCATGAAGTGCTCATAGTTTGCTCTGGAGATTGAAATTTGGTTGTCATCCTTCTAGGCTTAAAAATTATCCTCTGTAGATACCTGATGAGCACGTGGATCTATACCCTGTGGATATCCATGCTTCACCCACCATCGATCCACAGAATGTCCGTTTATGTGATAGTACTCACAGAAGGAGTTTCGGCCTCGACCATGACCACACGCACTACCACGAGGTCGACCACCTATGCCTTTAGAAGTTCCCTTACTACGACCAACAGTGGCCATAGCAGAGGCATCGGAAGTAGGCACGGGATTAGAGGTGTCAAGTCTAGAGAGACGAGCATACATATTTGCTGGTGTGAGAATCTCATCCATAGTCATGAACTGATCTTTTACCGCCTTGTATTCAGAGCCAAGTCCAGATAGAAGCTAGATAGAGCGAATAGCCTCTCTCTTCTTGGCTATAACAGCTGCATTAGTAGAAATAGACTGGTAGACATCCTGTTTGCCCCATAGATTCTTCATGGTGCTATAATATTTGAATAAGGCCATAGTGCCTTTCCGAAGAGTGTGAATGCCCTCCACGACTTGGTACAGTTTGGTAATGTTGCTCTTGTGGGAATGAATCTCATGCAATATTTTTCACATTTTCTTCGTGGAGGCATACGCCATGACCTGCTTGGCGATAGTCTGCGTTATGCTATTTAGGAGGCATGTAGCCACCTAATCATTGTCAGCCTCCCAATTTGCTATTTTCACGGCTGGCACACCATTTGTCAAAATATATTTCTTTCAATGTGATCCAACAATCGGGAGAAAGAGGTTGATCAAAGTAGGAAGTTGGATCCATCCAACTTGATAGACGTCCCCTGCATGTGAGGGGGAGCACTTGTGGTAGATGTCTTCCTCATTAAGTCACTCATTGATTCCTTTTGGTCCCCCATAATAACTGGAGATAAGATCCACAAAAAACAGTGGCTTCAAGGTCTGAAAATTAGATCATTAGGTTTGAAAACTCCAATTTCTGACCTGCCTTCAAAACACACATACATACCACAAAGAGCATTGATTTCAGATTATGTACTTTGTAGGTACCAAAAAGATGCTTTCTTTGCACACGCTAGGGCATAGATTGGGCTCTGGTGGTGCCTTTCACCCAATAAACTTCCTGTAGAAGCTTTGTATAAGAAAGGACTGAAAGACTTCGGTCTTAGTCGATGTAGGCGGCCTCCTCTACCTACAAGGTAATTGGCAGGCCAAGGAATGAGGTTGGCATGTGGCAAGAGACCCCTATGCCACCTTTACGGCTATGCAGTAGGCGGCGTAGGAGAGAGGGCAGATCGGCAGCGGGCTGTGGAGGTCCTGCTGCCGGTTGGTGATGCTACTGGCCTCCTTGCTATGGCTGGTGACATTGGTAGGGGGGCGACGTTGACCCCTGTCGGTGCTGTTGGCCTTATTGGTGGTTGGTGGCGCGGGACAGAGAGAAGGGGCTATGGTGGTTAGGGTTTGGAAGCTAAGGTTTGGTGGAACACCATAGCTTCAGTCTAGGACTGTTGCTCTAATACCATGTTAGGTTAAAATGCAATAATCTTATTCCAGAGAGGCTCTGGTGTCTTTATATAGAGAGACACCAGAGAAGAGATTACAAGAATACCCTTTCACAGTACAATAAAATAAAAGAGCTCACAAAACATAACTCAACAGATAACTCTCACTACACGTGGTACTTGGGAGTTGACTAATCTCCCTGATGGGGCAACTGTGGTCAATTGTAGATGTGTTTATACTATAAAGTATAAGTTAAATGGGATTGTTGAGACATTGAAGTTAGGTTGGTTGCAGGGGTTTACGCATAGACTTATGAGGTTGATTATTTTGATGTATTTTCTCCAGTAGCTCAGCTCAACTCAACTCTGCTCATCTTATTCTCTTAGTGGCTGTCAACAAATAATGGCCCTTATATCTGCTTGATGTCAAGAATGCTTTCTTGTATGAAGACCTGTAGAAGGAAGTTTATATGATCTAGCCATCAAGATATGTGGTTAAAGGGGAGATGGTTTGCTGCTTGTGAAAGGTGATATATATGACCTGAAGCAAAGTCCTAGAGTATGGTTCGAGGGGCTTAGTGGTGAAGTCCAAAATATTACTTTTTTGAGATTTGCTCTAGATCATTCTGTTTTTGTTAGATGCATGAGTCAATTGTTGTCATTGTAGCTGTTTATGTTGATGACATGCTTTTCACTGGTGATGATATTATAGATGTGAGGAATAGAAAGCCACGTGGCAGTCAGATGGTCAAGGTGGGTCACTGGCCTTAGTTGGAGTCTCAGGTGTCAAGTTTGGTTGCTTTGAGTCCAAGTTTACTTATTGTAGTATGTTAGGTGTCAAGTAGTTTGAGTAATTAGAGGGATTTGATTAGTTACTGATTTTGTTGATTAGAGATATGATTAGATTCTATTTTCCTATTTTAGAGATTAAGAATGTCTAGAGCCTACGTAATCAATTGTTTCTTGACTTGCAATATTAAAAAATCATTTTGACAACTCTCCCTCTTTTCTCTCTTAGATCGGTTGCACACACACACACACTCTCTCTCTCTCTCTCTCTCTCTCTCTCTGTTTTTGCATTCAACATAACAACAACCACAATAGCAGTCAGCTGCTGCTGCTTCTTCGCTCCATGTAGAAGAGCCTCCACGTTCCGGTAGCGCACAAATCTTTACATGGTATTAGAGCCTTTGATCTAGGCTCTTTTTGGAGGTTTTCTATAGACATAGAATGAAAGAGAGAAAAGTGACGCACAAAATTTGTGTGTGAGCTTTCTGTTGCATGCCTTCTTGTGTGAGTTCTTCCCACGTTGAACAGTAGCCATGTGCGTGTGGCCTCCCTCCTCGACAAGAAGCCGACTTCCCAAGCATCCTACGCCATACGTAGTGTCAAGAAGAAGGTGATTAAAGGAGATGGTAGACAACAAGGCTACGATGGCTTCTAGGGAAGGAAAGGTTGTTGTTCAAGGAACAACTATCAAGTTGCAAAGGGCATCCAACTATGTCTTGTGGGCTTGTGCCTTCAAGATATTCATGTGTGGTGAAGACAGGTTGCATGTTCTTTTGGAAGAGATGCTCGAGACAAAAGATGCTGCTAAGAAGAAGAAACTTGAGGAGGAAGTCAAGAGGTATGCACTTTTTATGATTGTTTTTATGGAGTTCTCTGGTCTGAATTTTTATTATCTTCTAAAAGATGAGGTTTTTCTGGAAAAAGAACTTCAAATATCATGTATGGGGTTGTAAGCCTGTTTATCACTCCAAGAAGAGGACACTGCAACCCATGTAACGACTTTCGAGGTTGCCAAAAGAAGCAACAACCCCTCTCCCTCTCTTCTTCGTCTTAGATCGCCTGCACTCTTTCTCTGTTTTTGCATGCAACATAGCAGCAGCCACAACAGCAGTCGGCTGCTGCTGCTTCCCTCCACATGGAAGAGCCTCCATGTTTCGATAGCACACAAATCTTCACAATAAGGATTAAGGAAACTAAGGATTTCTTGTAGACAACGTTTGTTAGAAAGGATTTGGGCAGTCTTGGATATTTTTTGGGCATTGAAGTTGCCAAATTCTACTGGTATGGTTCTTTCGCAAAGAAAATGTGTTAAGAAACTTCTTGAAGTGAGTTCAACTTGTGGTAAAACCTTCCTTTGTTCCTGTTGAGTTACAAGGATACATAAAGGAGGAAGATGATCCATTATTTGAGAATAAAAAAAAGTACAGGAGCATTGTTGGCAAGCCGTTGCTTGTTTCTGGTTTTTTTTAGAAGAAAGAGGAAGATTACCAAAGGAAGGTAATCATCTAGAAATTGTATTAAAATAAAAAGGGAACGAACTTAGAGGTGTTGTAGCAAAAAATTAGAAAAACAATTTGCCTCTTTTACAACATTTTCTACCCAACTCCGCTCATTTTTGAAAACCTTGCCATTCCTCTGTAACCATAAACTCCATATCACTGCAATGGCTTGACACTAACCAGCCATATCAAGGTGTTGCATGTTACTGTTTCGAACTTGATATTAGCTTTGTAGTAAACAGGGCTATCCAATTATGGGAAACCCCTGCTATAGTCATTGGCCTGTAGTTTGCTTATTTCTGAAGTAGGAGAAAATGAATAATCTTACTAAACAATGAAACCCTGCATTTCTTTATATAGAAGAGATGTGTGAGTACTTAGCAGTACATGTCCAAAATAAATAGGAAATAATAAAATAGTACATAGGCGCATACTACAACACTTCCTTTCAAGTTGGAGTATAGATGTCAATCATGCTTAGCTTGTTACAACATATATCAAAAGCGAAATGGGCCATTGGCTTAGTGAAAATTCCTACTGTCTGATGTTTTGAAGCAATTGGAGATGTATAGGTGACCTTATGCTGAATGAGATCCTTGGTGTAGTGGCAATCAACCTTGACATGTTTGGTATGCTCATGGAACATCGGGTTGCTGGCAATATATGTAGTAGCCCGATTGTCACATCGTGTCTCCATTGGCATCTTTAACTAGACATGTAAATCATGCAACACTAATGTGACCCAAACCATCTCAGCAACTGTCTGAGCCATGGCACGATACTTTGACTCAACACTGGATCTTGACACAACCCCTTGGTTTTTGCTCCTCCATGTAACTAGGTTCTCTGCAACATATGCACAAAAATCAATTGTGGATTTCCTATTTGTTAAGCTACCTGCATAGTTTGCATCTAAATATCTAACCATTGTCATGGATGTGCCTTTAGAGAAAAGTAGACCATGACCAGGTGCCTTTTTTTGGTACCTAAGCACTTGTATCGCTGCATCCGAATGTTGCTGAGTAGGTCTATCCATGAACTGGCTCAACTTTTCCATAGCAAGGGAAATATCTAGTTTGGTGATGGTGAGGTAAAGCAGCTTGCCCACAAGCTGCTTATAGGATTTGCTGTCCACTATTGCTGACTCTGCATCATATAGATGCCCTTTAAGATCAGTTGAATTTTGAAATAAAGCGGAAGCAAGATATCAAAAGCAATAAAACAATAAGCACAGTTGGGTTTACGTGAAAACCCTACTCACGAGGAGCGGGGAGAAAACCATGGGAGAAGTGTCCTATGGGCATGTTTTCTATATATTTCTTCTCAAAGAATAACTGAGGGAGTACATGTCTATTTATAGGCCACCACTCACATACAAAGCCCACACTTTTCAATGTGGCACTAAACAACTACTTAGTTCTCTCATCACTCCCCCTCAAGTTGGAGCATGGAACGCTCAGCTTGTAACACAAAGATACCCACTCTACATAGGTGGGAACATAGGCTGGAGCTGCTGAAAGATCTGTTGCTGTCTTTGAAGATCTGGTGCTGATGGCTCCCCGTTCAGTATCCCTGAAATTGGGTCTTCCTCTGAAGACCTCGAAGGTGGATTTCCCTCTTTGGAGTCCACGAAATTGGATCTCCCATATAGAAACCTGAAATGAGTCATTCCTTTGAGGATCTTGAAACTCTGGACCTCCCAGAGTTGGGTTTCTCATGTGGAGTCCAAGAATAAAAGGGACTCTCAAGCAGGGGTAACTACAACAAGCTCCCACACTCCCCCTTTAATAGCGACAAGAAGAAAATAAAACATTAAAAATTAGAGAAGACTTCTCCACATCTTCTTTCAACCATAAATCTCATCATCATTTTTACCTTTCTTTTTTTTCTTTTTCCTTTTTTTTGTTTTCTCCTTTTTTCTTCTTTTTTTTTCTTCTCTCTCTTTTTTTTTCCTTTTTTGTTCTTTGGGCTATACATAACATTCTACCAGTGGGCACTTTAAATGACCTAAACTGAGCACTCGAGAGACTTCCACATGCTCCTTCCCCATCGTTGTCCCCTTGATGGCTCTGCTCTCCACACCAAAAGTACGACCTCGCCACGAAATAGAGGTCCTCGCCGTCGGCTTCGTTCTTCGCGGGCACCAAAGTCGGCAAGTATGACACCCCTCCCACGGGGTCGCTGTGCTTGCAACCTCCGTTAGCCCTACGTGCTGTGCCCTCCGACAACAACGCCTGCATCGTTGCGGATGGCCGACCTCCATTTGACTCGATCTCCATCGCCGCTGCTCACAGCCGCTGCGCTGAACCTCTTTTCCTTCTCGTGGATTTGAGTACGCGAGCTCTACACCTTCGTCGATGCCATCGTTGCAAGAGATCGCACATCGTGGAGATCGCATTGATTTTCACCGCCATCATCATCATCTTCCTCATGATCTGTAAGCGATGGATCTGTGGGCGATGCGTGGAGGCCATCAAGGATGAGATCACCATTGATGTCGCGTCCTTGTTGCATCGTCACGCTGCTGTTGTCGATCAAGGAGGTTAGCGTGCTCCCGCGCAACTTCTCTTCTTCCTCCTTTTTCTGATGGCCACTAGAGGCTTCTTTATCAACACCTACAGTGTCTGCAACGTCGAGATCACATCGTGGACTCCACACTGATGGCAAGAGGTAGATCGCCTTGTTGCTATTTTGGCTTCTCCAATCCTCGTTGATTCAGTCAGGATGATGGAGGAGGCCTACACTGAATCTTCTTCCTCTTTCAGATGAACAAAAGGAGACTCAAATAACAAAATAAACCCAAGAATCGACTGGTTTGATACCAAGTTGAATTTTGAAATAAAGCGAAAGCAAGATATCAAAAGCAATAAAACAATAAGAATACTTGTGTTTACGTGGAAACGCCACTCATGAGGAACGAGGAGAAAACCATGGGAGAAGTGCCCTATGGGCGTGTTTTCTCTATATTTCTTCTCAAAGAATAACTGAAGGAGTACACGCCTATTTATAGGCCATCACTTACACACAAAGCCCACACTTTCCGATGTGGCACCAAACAACTAAATTCTCTCAACAAGATTCATAGGAATGTTGGCAGGCTTAGCACGCAACATCCTAGTCCCTTGGAGGACGTCAAGGGCATACCTATGCTCAGAAAGAACATTCCCATCCTTGCATTTTTCCACCTCAATACGTAGAATGTATCGTAATTGGCCTAAATCTTTCATCACAAACTTATCCACCAAGTTTTTCTTCACCTCAGTTATCCCGATCTCATCATCATCATCGGTGGTAATGTGGTCATCAACATAGACCAAGAAAACAACTCTAATGTTCTTCTGAACAAACAAGCTATGATCAATAGAGAATCTTTGGAGACCTGTCACCTATACCACCTCATATTGCTTTTGGAACCATGCACAAGGGCTCTGCTTGAGGCCATAGATGGCCTTCCTTAGCTTGTATACACACTTCCCCTTAGTCTCAAAACCTATGGTTGCTGCATGTAAACCTTCTTTTGAAGATTGTCGTATAGGAAAGCATTCTTCTTATCAAGCTGGAAGAAAGGCCAGTCAAAGTGGACAACAATTGAGATCAGGATGTAGCCTGTTAGTAGCTGGGCCATAGGAGAGAAAGTATCGAAGTTCACCCCATATTTCTGGGTGAACCCCTTCACTACCAAGTGAGTCTTATGCCTTGAAATAGAACCATCTGTATAGTACTTCAAGGAAAAGACCTTGCAGCAACCAACAAGATGAGTACCTGGTGGCAAAGTAATAAGCTCCCACGTCCCCTTAGAGTAGGGAGCAACTATCTCATCCTTCATGGCTTATTGCTATTTTTGATTAAGCATGGCTTGTTGGTATGTGGAGGGATCGTTGAGGTATACAAAGCAGAGGTGAAGAGTGCAAAGGACCTCCCTAGGATCTCACTGGGAATGGTCCCAACCACTTAGTAATGGGCATAAGAGCGTGGAGCTTTTCGAAGAGCAATCGGAAGATCCACATCATCAACCTTTGGAGGGGGGAGGGGGCAACATCCTCCTTACAAGAAGTAGCGCCAGAAGAGCTTGCAGGGACATCACTAGAAAAAGTCGGGTTAGTGCCATCAACATGTACGTAATCTGGGGAGGATGGTGGCATGGAGGAAGGGTGGGTGTGTTGCTTGTAGGTAACTGGCAATTTGTAAACTAGTAGAGGCTCATGATACCATTCCCTGCCATTATCAGAATTGTGCTCAATAGGAGTAGAGCTAATAGGTGTCTGCTCGAGTGGAACATGAGGTACAGGCATGGGCGCGAGCTTATCTCCATGAGTCAACTGGTGCCCGGTGTTAGAGAAATAAGGAACGATCTCATGAAAGGTGACATCTGCATTGATATAGTGTCTTCTTCTCAATGGATCATAGCACATGTATCCTTTTTGAGTACTATTGTAACCTAAAAAGATACACTTTACGACCCTTGGTGCTAAGTTGTCTCGTCTTGGTCTGAGCACAAGTACAAAAGTCACACAACCAAATATCCCCCTGGAGGTACAAGAAATGCCTCCATCTCAGGATGAACCTGCCATGGTATTTGTTCATGAATACCTGAATTGGGCATTTGGTTAATCAAATTACATGCTGTCAACACTGCATCACCTCGATATAATGATGACACATTATGATGAATCAACAATGTCCTAGCAACATCCAAAATGTGATAATGCTTGCTCTCTGCAATCATATTTTGCTACGATGTATGGGTAAAGGAGGTTTGATTTACAATCCCATGAGATTTATAACATACATTCAATCTGGCGGTACAAAATCAAGGGTCAGAGTGCACAATCTCAATCATTTTAGAATACTGGGTCTTTATTTGCATAATAAAATGCTCAATAATACATGAAATGAGACTTATTCTTATGCAAAAATAACCACGACGATCTAGAGAAATCATCCACAATGACAAAATAAAAATGATGACCCAGTTTAATAGGGGTTTACTTGGACCCCACACATCCATATGCACTAAATCAAATCAAGCTGTAGAACTAGAATTAGAACTGGAACTGATAGAATAAGAGGAGTGGTGATGCTTCTTAAGCTGGCATGCATCGAAGAGTAACTGTTGACTGGAGAGATGTGTAGTATGATATGTCTAAGCCTATCCAGTGCAGGGTGGCCTAGTTGTTGGTGCCATTGTAGACCTGTACTAGCTCTAAAGGCCACCTCCTCTTGACACGAAGCAGTAAATGGTGTCTTGACTAGGCAATACACACCCTCTTTTCATGTCTACCACCAATCATCCTCACGGTATGCTTGTCTTGTAATGTGTATCCAACATCATAAAAAATGGCACGACAATTCAAATTTTCAGTAATACAGGTAAAAGATTGATAGGAAATTTAGGAATAAACATAACATATGGGAGTTTCAAATTTGGGATGGCCGCCACCTCCCCTTTCCCATCAATCCTAGAATGTTGGCCATCTGCTCTTTGCACAATCCTACTAGGGTTGACAGATTGAATCCTTTGGAAACAAGAGGAGTCACTACTCAGGTGCCTAAGCACACCTGTGTTAACTAACCATATAGTGCCATCACTAGACTTATGCTATGAACTCAAGGCAAGATCTATACTTGAAGACACAAAGGCAGCAATATCAGAAGAAGATGCTCCAGGCTCCTGAGTAAGCTGTGCAAGGCGTTGAACAACTACATCACACTTTGCATGTGTGACCATATCTGATTGCTCCTCAGAAGTAGTAGCTTGATTGGCCACAGCAGGTCTGGCATGTTTGGCATAGTAGGTAGCCTTTACATGACCAACTTACCACAAAAGTGCAAGTGATTCGGGGTCGACCTATTTGTCCCCTACCACACCCTCTACCACGTGTAGAGAGTGCACCACGTCTACTACATCTGCCAGTGGTAGGCAATGCGGTAGTCTTTCTAGTCACATCAGTAGGTGTATTGACAACAATCCTACTCAACCTGCTATAAATCTCCTCTAGAGAGGAAAGCTTAGACAATGGTAGAATCTATGAGTGGGCTCCTTCATACTCAAGACTAAGACTATCAAGAAGTTGCAGAACAACATACTCTCTACGATACTCCCTTTGAGTAGAGCATGTATATATGGACCTACATGCATTATATTTGTCAAGAAGACCCTTTAGAGAAGTATAGTACTGAGAAAGAGCGTGGCCTTTTGCTTTAAACTGCCAATATCATGATGTATTTGGAATACCTTGCTATAATTCTTCTCATGGGAATGTCATAAAGAATGTCCCGCATCCCTTTAGTAGCCTTGTAATACATGATACTGTCACCAATCTGAGATATAATGGTGTTCATAATCCATGAACACACCATTGCATTATCCTTCTTCCATGTAGCATACTTTCTTGTGTTGTTAGGGGGTTCAGACTCCAACAAAATATGTTCGTTATTATGACTCTCCATAGTTTTGAGGAACAATTGAGACCATCGCGCATAGTTGGTAACTTGGCAATTACGGTGAACGGGTTCTTGTAGTTACCTACATCATTAGAAGTATCCATTGTCACCTATGAACATCCGGGTGAACCCATTGTCCCTAGCACGGATCAAACAACCACAAGAACAGATCTGAAATTGTATTTTCATATCTAAAAGCAATTTATCAGAGAAACAACGATCTCCTGATCATGAAATCCAAGACAACGGAGTCCTGGAAATCAAGAGGATCACCAAAGCAACCTGAATTAGGCGTAGGCACACACTAGGGCATGGGGGATCCCCCTAGTGGCGTCGCCAGGGAGCCTAGGTGGCTTTCGCCGATGCAGGGAGAGAAGACCATCACCAGCAACATTGCTGGCCGGTGGCACGGTGGCCTTGGTGGTTGGTGGTGGCGGCCCTAGTTGGTTGCTAGTGCTGGGTAGCAGTGGTGATGATGAGAAAGAAAGGAGAGGGGTAAGGTAGGTAGGGTTCAGAGGCCTTGTGAAGGTAGGATACTAGAACGCTGCTCTATGATCGCTGCTCTGATACTAATTGAGAGAAAATCAACAATCTTACTAAACCATGAAATCCTACACCTCTTTATATAGAAGAGAGGTGTGGGTAAATAGTACATATCCAGAATAAAACAAGAAATAATAAAATAGTACATACGAGTATACTAAGCTCTCTCATGATGAGAGCGCGTGGTGGTGGGGATCGAGTAGGAGGGGGGACTCTCTCACGTTGTTTGCATGGAGATCTCTACTTCAAGTGTAGAGGAAGGGGGCATTGGACGCGGGAATGTCAGGAACTAGTGAAATGTCCTCTGACATGGATTTGGTCATACGAGAAGATTTTGTTTGCAGAAGAAAAGTGGAGGGCATTGGCGCTACCACCTCCTCTAGGTGGTGCTTTGCTGGGGTGGATCTTTAGTGATCACAGGAGGTGCAAGTGTTGGATTCTCAGCTAGAGCGCGCTCCCTGATTAGTGTTTCCGTTGATCGTTCGATTAATGTGGATGATGTTAGAAATTTTATTGCATTTGTGAGGTTATCATTGTCGAAATGGAAGATTTCTTTGTTTCATGATAAGAAGGTGATTCTTTTTGTCTTGATTAATAGAGATATTGATTGCCTAAAGTTTAAAGAGGTTGTGATGGGTGAGACTACTCTTCGCTGGTTTTCGCCATGCATTTATGAAGGTGTTGCGGAAGAGAGTATTTCCCTTCGACTGATCATATGTTTTCGGATTTTTGGTGTCCCATTTAGATTTAGATCGGTGGGAGCGATTGTCATGATTTCTTACTTTTTGCTCGGGTGCGGAGGTGTGTTGGAGCAGGTTGCGTGAAGGAGATGCATCTTTTGTCATGGTTGAAGGAGTGCTTTTGGTAGGGAAATCTATTCCGGACAAGGAGGTGCTAAGATTTGGGGGGCTGTGCCTGTGTGGTGACATTTGTTGAAGAGAAATCGGGGAATTCATTGTAATCCTATGCTCAGGTGGTGGCCTCCAATAGAGGTATGGAAAGGGATGTGATAAAGCATCAGCAACTGAGTAGGGGTGGAGTTCCGGCGATGCTGCAGGTGGCTGGAAGTCCAACGAGGTAGATCTGGAGGCCAGTGAACAGGGCAGACCTTGGAGTTTGAAATTTGAATCATCCAAAGGCTGTTGGCGCGAAATTAGGGGCTAGCTATGCGGGCGATCCTATTTCTTAGGATGGTTTGCCAATTTTGGACTATGATGCAAAAATGGTAAACAAGATGGCAGAGAATATTCCAGGTGGTGTCTGGATCCAACTTTCCTATTTTGGGGTCCGGTGGACCCTCTGTTACGGTGGGTGTCCGTGTGCAGGATCTGGAGTAGGTCTTCCCTATTGCTGTGGGTGAGGCTAGACCAAAGGGGATATTTGGAGCTGTTGCAGGCCTTTGGAATGGCATAATAGGGACTACTTTCTACCCATAATAGGTGGCCTTTGGATCTGTTCACGGATCCGGATGTGGTGAGTTAAATAATCTTGTCAAAACAGTCTATCCTTTCGCTTTTTGGGTTATGGTGGACCCCCTGCTGTTGTGAAGGGTGATTTCACGCAAGATCTGGAGCAGATTATCCCTGTGGTTGTGGGTGATATGCGTCAGGAGGTTGCTACAAGCATTGCGGTAAGTCCTTATTCAGCTACTTTGGAGGGGGTAGAGTAGATTGATCACCCTCTGGGCATTCAGCAGGTGGACGTTGGACCCGATTAGGGTTCTGTCGTGGTGAGTGTAGTGCTAAAACTCTTTTTATGGGCCCGAAAAGCTATTGCTTCTCCCCTTTTGGTGGTCGGTCTATGGTTCTTGGTGATAACATGCAGGAGGAGACCATACCGATTGCGTTTGGATTCATTTTCAGCAAGAGTGTGCATGTTGATGGGGAGCACGTTATAGGCAGATATCTTCGTGAAGAACCAAAAGGGATGAAATGCTATGGATAGAAGAGATAGGACACGGAAGTCCTAAAGACGGAGGGGAATCGAAAGTGATTGGGTCATCAGAGCACTGGGATGATGACCATGACTCAGAGATCATCAGCAGATCATCTGGTTCGTTGAGGGCTATCTCTCAAAAGCATAGGATGATCTTAAGTGCATGATATCGGAGGAAAAGACCAACAAAGAACACCATGGTTATGAAGAGCCATGGTGAGTTGGTAGGGACAAGTGAAGTTGAGGCTTGGGTGGCGAATGTGATTGGGGCTAGGAGAGTGCATGATGGAGGGGTGAAGAAAAAAATTGATGGTTAAGGTTCTAGCATGGAATGTTTGGGGGTCTTCAGGAGCATGGGCGAAGATGAATACTACAGAAATATGTGTGAGTGGAAAATAGACATTGCTTGTATCTAGGAAACACACTTGGACATGGTAACCCCTCAAATGAAGAAGTCTCTATGGAGATTTATTTACTAATTGTTTGGATTTACATATGAAGAAAAAGGATTTACATATGGTTTTTATTGATTTGGAGAAGACCTATGATTCTGTCCCAAGAGATATCTTGTGGAGAATTTTGGAGAAAAGACAAGTGCCAGTTATATAAATCAACCTCATAAAAGATATGTACTATGGAGCAGCAGCTTGTGTAAAGACTAAGGATGATTTGACGGACTACTTTGATATCATCATTGGTCTGCATTAAGGTTCGACTTTAAGCCCTTATCTTTTTGCCTTAGTCATGGATGAGTTGACGAAGCATATCTAAGTTGAGCTGCCTTGGTGTATGTTTTTTGCTGATGACATTGTGTTGGTTGATGAGACAAGAGATGGAGTGAACAGAAAACTTGAGCTTTGGAGAGAAGCCTTGGAAGATAAAGGATTACGCATAAGTAGGACAAAGACTGAGTATATGGAATGCAAGTTTTGTAGTAGAGGGAACAATGAAGGGATTGATGTAAAAATTGGAGAAGAGTGTATTCCAATGAAAGATTTTTAGGTACTTGGAATCCATTTTCCAACATGATGGTGGAATTGATGGAGATGTTGCACATAGAATTAATACAGGGTGGTTGAAATGGAGGGGTGCTTCTGGTGTTCTTTGTGATAAGAGGGTTCCTTTAAAAGTCAAAGGAAAATACTATCGAGCTGTGGTAAGACCAGCCATGTTGTACGGTTCTGAATGTTGGGCTATAAACTATAGGCATGTACAGAAGATGTCTGTGGCAAAAATGAAGATGTTAAGATGGATATGTGGTCATATAAGAAAGGACCGTATTTCAAATGAGTTTATTAGAAAAAGGGTTAGGGTGGCACCGATAGAGGATAAAATGAGAGAGGCACGTCTAAGATTGTTTGGACATTTACAAAGAAGGCCATTAGATGCTCCAGTTAGGAGATGCGAGAAGTTGGAGGCTGAACCCGCTAAGAAGGGGCGAGGAAGACCAAACAAGTGTTGGAAGGAAACTATTAAGTATGACCTCAATTACTTTAATTTAAGTCCTGAAATGGTTGAAAATCGATCTGTGTGGAGGCAAAGAATCCATATAGCCGACCCTACTTAGTGTGGGAAAATGTTTGATTGTTGTTGTTTGGAGGTAAGTGTAGAAGGGCGATTGGGAGGTATCATTACGATGTGGCACAAGGACTATTTTGTCTTATGCTCTTCTCGTTTGACCAATAGGGCGGTGATGGCATTTTTCACAAGTGGATGGTAGCTCTTTTTCGATGTCTTCTGTTTATGGTCCTTGCAGTGACACGTTGAGGAGTCAAATTTGGGAGGAAATACACTAGGCCTCTGATTTTGTTGATGGGATGCCATGCCTTATTGGGGGAGATTTTAACGCCACTTTATGTGCTGAGGACAGACCAAATGAAAGAAATGACAGATCTATGGCTAATTTCAACATGCTTTGTAGGAGCTGGAATTGGACTTATTGATTTCTAGAGCTCGTTGTACGTGGAGAAATGGCAGTGGGATAGCTTCATGTATAGATAGATTTCTTTGCAACATTTCTATGGTAGAATCGTTCCATGGTGCGGGTGTGGTGGTCTGATAGACTGCTTTTAGATCGTACACCTTTGGTGTGTTGTAGTAACAAAGATGCAAATTTTTCCACATATTTTAAATTCCATAAATCCTGGAAGAACTAGGATTTAAGGAGTAGATTTAGGAGAAATGGAAGTCTACACCGGAGTCTAGCTCATCAGCACGTACTTTGGCATGTAGAATAAAGGTAGTTAGAGAATTTATGATGTAGTTTAAATGTGATTTGAGATCACGAAGAGAGAAGAGGCGAAATGAGGCGTTTCGTCTCTTGATAGGAAAGAGGAGAATACACCCCTATCTCAATAGGACCATGTTGAAAGAAAGAAAATGCAGAGGGTGGTTTTTGAGGACCATAAACAAGAGTTGGACTGGAGGCAAGCGTCCAGGTAGATTTGGCTTAAAGAGGGTGATGCAAACACATGATGTTTCCATTTGTCAGCTAGCGCTAGAAGGAGGTCCAACTTCATTTACACGATAAAAGTGGGAGAGGAGGTTCTAAGTCATAGAAACTAGACATGCGATGCTTTTCGCACCTCTTTCCATGATTTCAATAGAAGAAAATTGGTGGGGGATTGGAGATTAGGAGACTTGGAGATGACTCAGGTAAATAATGAGATAAAGGCTTCTCTTATAGCTGAGGTGGAGGAAAAAGAGGTCATGGAGGCATTGCGAGGTCTAAAGGTAGAAGTTCACCTGGTCCAGATGGTTTGCAAATTGTGTTTTATAAGGAACTATGGGATGTGATTGGTCCTGATGTGGTGGCAATGATTAGAGAATTTTTCAGGGGCAACGAAGGCTTTGAGTGGTTGAATTGCTTTTATTTGTTCTTGTTACTAAAGAAATCCAGGGTGGATAAAATGGACGAGTTTAGACCCATTGCCTTGTCTAACTTGGTATATGTGTTGGTGGCAAAGATATTGGCAAACAGGTTTCGAAATATATTACCTAAAATTATCTCACCGATACAATCAGCTTTTATTAAGGGATGATCCCTGCAAGACTCCTTTGTAATGGTTGAGGAGATGGTGGTAGCATGGAAAAGAAGACGATGTCCAGCTTTTCTTTGGAAAGTTGACTTCTCTAAAGCTTATGATTCGATCTCATGGAATTATCTTTGGGACATCTTAAAGAGAAGAGGATTTTCAGATCAATGGATATAGTTGATGAAGAGATGCGTGACTACGTCAACTTTTTCTATGTTGATTAATGGATGGTCCAATGGAGGTTGGATTCAACCTCAAAGGGGTGTTCGACAAGGTTGTCCGTTGGCCCCAATGTTATTTGACATAGCAGTGGATACGTTGGCCTACTTATCTTTCAAGACGTGTAGAGGAAATCTTTTACTACGCACTGGGAGGGTTCATTAATTACGCCTATTTTACAGTATGCAGATGACACAACGTTTTTTATTGAAGGTGGAGGAGCGGCAGCTCATGCTTTGACGTTGGTGAAGATTTTTGCAGCCATGACTGGTTTGAATATTAATAGAAGGAAATTGATCATACCTTTTGCCTTTCGAGGTGTGGAAGAGGAAAATATTGCTATTTGGGAGTCCCCTACCGCTAGATTGCTTATTAGGTACTTGGGCCTACCGTTGAAGGGAAAAAAATTGGTTTCCTCAAACTGGAATTCCATGATTGAAAGAATAGTTAATAGGCTATCCACGTGGAGTGGTAAGTTGCTTTCTAGAGGGGGGAGATTGATCCTCCTCAAGTCAGTTTTGCCATCTATGCTGATTTTCTTTTTATCTATTTTCAGGCCATAAAAGATCATTAAACGGTAGGCAGATTTGCACAGTTGGTGTCTTGGGTGGATGTTTGCAAGGCTAAGAGCGAAGGTGTCTTGGGGGTCCGGCAACTATGTCACTTTAATAAGGCTCTCTTACTGAAGTGGGTGGTTAAAGTAATGTTAAATGATATGTCAATGGTCTTCCTGAGTTTGAAAGATTCGTATGGGTTTTGTACATAATTAACGCAAAGGCTAGATTCTATCGGAGGTGCGTTCGCTTTTTGGCAAGCCATTCGACCTCTAAAGAATGATTATGCATGTTTTCTCTTCGGAGTTGGGGGATGGGTCTTTGTTCAAGTTCTGGAATGATTGGCTTGAAAATGGTAAGTTTTCACACCAATATGATGGGATTTCCAGCTGGCAGCAAACAAGTGTGCGATAGTTAGGGATGTGTGGGATTCCCAGATCAATGCGTGGGATATTCGATTTCCCCAGGGCTGAAGCCTCGTTTGATGAATTTTAGAACTTGATGAATGTGATTCAGGACATAAAGCCTATCACAGGTTCGCAGGATCACTTTTGATGGAAGGAGGGGACATTCTCTATAAAGGTCTATAGAAAGTTGACTTTGGTAGATATAGCGGCAAACGAAGTTGATGGAGATTCAAAGATGATTTGGAAAGTAAAGATTACATTGAAAATTAAGTTGTTTCTTTGACTCTTTAGAAGGGAACGTATTGTGACGAAAGTATTAAGAAGAAAGTGGTTGAGTGAAGTGAATGCAAGTTGTTCCTTTTGTCAACAACAAGATGAAGATATCAATCATCTGTTCTTTCAATGTGGTTTCTCCAAGGAAATATGGAATTGGTTTGGTCTCTCCACAGTGGCAACTATGGACAGTACTACTTTTTGGAAGGCATTTAGAGAAAACTGTACTCTCGATGTTGCAGGTTGGGTTAAATGTTTTGCTGTTGTGTGGTGTATATGGAATCAAAGGAATGACAACATTTTTAGAGGGAAAAAGTGTTGGACTGAAAATGTAGTTAGAGAGACGAATAGCTTGAGTCCTGGTTGGATAACTTGTAAGTCCATTTCTTTTCTATATTAATATATTCTACTGGATGATTACCAATCTCAGGTAGTTTCTTTCACAAAAAAAAAAGTACCTTAAAGGTAATCCTGGAAAGTGTCTCAATATGAAAAATCATGGGCATGTGAATTTGCATGCTTACGTTAAATGCAGACTATGCTAACTCTACAAAAGACAGAAAGTCTACTACTGGATGTCATATTTCTTGGTGGTAATCTGCTCACCTGGCGGAGTAAGAAGCAGACTATGGTCGCTAGGTCCAGTTCTGAAGCAGAATACCATGCCATGGCCTATATGGCATGAGATTATGTGGATGGTCAATTTTCTGGCTGGGGATCAAAGTATGCCTTCCTATCCAATGTTTTGTGACAATTAATCTATTACATTCATTGCCTTAAATGTAGTCTTCTATGGGCACACCAAGCATAGTGAAGTTGATTGCGATTTTGTCAGAAAATAATGTTACTAAAGGGAAGATTAGCACTCTTACTACTTCTAAGTAGCACATGGTTGATATCTTCATGAAGGCAATCTCACGAAAATGTCATGATTATTTTTTTAACAAGTTAGGCATGATCGATATATATGCTCCAACTTGAGAGGGAGTGTTAGAATATGCCTATCTTGGAAAATTTTCTGTTATTGTTATTCCTTTTTGGGTTTCCTCTATTTCACCCATTAGCTTCTCTAGATACAAAGAGGCGAGGGTTTTTGGAATTAAAAATGAAGTTCCTTTTCTCTTTCAATAGTTCTTATAGTTGGGAGAAATATAGTTAGTTTATTCTCAAATCCTACTTCTCTTTATATGAAAAGAGAGAGATGGGAATAAATTACATCATAACCCCATCAGAAAATAAAAATGATAGAAGCACCCCAATACAAGAAATAAATAACTCAACACTCTCCCTCAAGCTGGAGCATAGATGTCAATCATGCTCAACTTGGAAGTAGAAACATTAAAGGAAGAGCATGTGAAGGGCTTGGTGAAGATATCGGTTGTTTGATCATCTAAGGTGACCTATGTTGTGGAGATGAATCCTTTCTGAATTAAATCTCGAGTGTAGTGACAATCCACCTGTATATGTTTGGTATGCTCATGGAACAAGGGGTTATTAGTAATGTAGGTAGCAACCCGATTGTTACATCGTAACTCCATAGGTCCATCAATCTACACATGCATATTGGAACAAAGCTCTTGGGCTTTGCTTCAAGCCATAAATGGCCTTCTGTAGACATACACACTTCCCCTGAATCTCATAGTTGGGGGGCTGCTGCGTATATACCTTCCTAAAGATCACCATATAGAAAGGCATTCTTTATATCGAGCTGGTGAAGCTGCCAATCTTTCTGTACTACGATTGAAATTATACAATGGACGGACATGCAACTGGGGAGAAAATATAAAAGTCTATTGTACCCCTTGGCTTATTATTTTTTGAGGTTGCGTTGTAATTTTTATTTTCTCTTGGGGTTGTGCAGAAATTTATTTTTCTCTTGGAGTTGTAATTTATCCCACCTTTCTTTCTTTATAAAGAGAGATAGCATTTCTGAATAAGATTAAGTCATTTGTTTCTTCTAATTTGGTATCAAAGTAGCATTTCTAGAATAGGACAAAATGAAAGACCTTAGATAATTATGAGGACCATATCTCTCTTTATATATAGAGAGAAAAAGGGTAAATTACAAAACAACCCTGAGACAGACAAAAGGTGATTAATGCACCCTTACAAATAAATGAAAAATAAGAAACATAATATATATGTCTACACTCCCTCTCAAGCTGGAGCATATGTCTATCATGCTCAGTTTGGAAAATGACTCAAACGTGGATTTAGGAAGTGACTTGGTAAACATGTCTGCCATCCGATCCTCTGTAGTCACAGGGGTTGTACATATCAAGCCTTTTTGAATCAAGCCCTAGTGTCGTGACAGCCCACGTCAACATGTTTGGTTCTTTCATGAAACATTGGATTATTGGCAATATATGTAGCAACAACATTGTCAACATCATCTCCATAGGGCTAGTGATCTGAACATGTAAATCTCTAAATAATGACTTCACCTACATGAGTTCTGCAGTTGTCTGAGCCATCGTTCTATATTCTGATTCTACACTCGACCTAGATACTATAGTTTGTTTCTTGCTCTTCTAAGTCACTAAATTTGTAGCCACATAAGTACAGAATCCAGTGGTAGATTTTCTGTTTGCCAAACACCCATTGTAGTTTGCATCAGAATAGGCCACTACAGTCATGGAAGTGCCTCGAGTGAATAGAAGACCAAGTCTCAATGCCTTCTTAATATAACACAGAACCATCATAGCAGCCTTCCAGTGTTGCTTTGAGGGTTTAGCCATGAACTAACTAAGTCTTCTCACAGCAAATGCAATGTCTGGTTTGGTAGTTGTGAGATAAAGCATCTTCCCCACAAGTTGTTTGTATTGTTAGCTATCCACTAAAGGTGCTTTCGCTTCATAAAGATGCACGTTTGGATCCATGGGTATGTTGGCTGGCATTGCCCCCAGCATCCCGACCTCTTGCAAAACATCTAATGCATACTTCTTTTGAGATATAACTATCCCATGTTTGCCTCGAGCAACTTCTATCCGCAGAAAATACCGCAATGGGCGTAAATCCTTCATCATGAATTGACTGGCCAATCTCTCTTTAATCTGCATTATACCCTTTGTATCATCACCTGTGACAATTAAGTCATTTACATAGACCAGAAGAATAACAATCCTTTTTTTCATTTTCTGACTAGGGAATGATCTGCTGACGACCTCTGAAAGTCATTACCTTCCACCACCTAAGACAATTTCTGAAACCACATACGTGGACTTTGCTTGAGTCCATAGATAGCCTTCCTTAACCTGCATACACACTCCTGTCTCATACCCTGGTGGTTGTTGCATGTCCATCTCTTCCTGTAAGTTGCTGTACAGAAACACATTATTGACATCAAGTTGATGCAGTTGACAGTCATAATGAACTGCTACTGATAGCAGAATCCTTACAGTCGAATCTGGCCACAGAGGAGAAGGTATTGAAGAAATCTATCTCATAAGTCTGGGTGAATCTATTTGCTACTAACTGGGCTTTGTATCAGGCAATGCTATCATCTGGATGAAATTTAACTGCAAAGGCCCACCTGCACGCAACAAGACTAGCTCTTGGTGGGAGTAAGGTAAGCTCCTACGTGTCTCTGCTCCGAAGTGCAGGCATCTCCTCCATGGCTTGATGCCACTGTAGATGAAGCATGGCTTCCTAATAAGAAGCATGTATTGTAGTGGAGGCCAGGGCTCTAGGAAACCCTGACAACGTTGTGCCAAGATCTGCTGTGTAGATATCTTGCAACTTGGTACTTGGCACATGATCTCGGAGCCTTTCGAATAGCAATGGAGAGGTTACTATCGGCCTGGACATCATCATTAGCAAGGTCGTCTTCTGTCCCTGTATCACCACTAGGCATCGAAGCATCAATGTCTAAAGATTGTGGACTCACCTGAGCTGGGGAGGTTGAAGGCAAAGGAGGGGGCATCTTGAATGTAGTATGTGGTCACTGATAGGTAACAATGGGATCTTGAAACCATTCCTTCTCAGAAGTAGTAGTAGTCAAGTGCTCATCCACTAGGATCGCGACTCAAATGGAATAGGTGGAATAGGCATAGGGGCTCCTTCATTCGTAGGAAGCAACTCACTACTAGTGGTAGAAAAATATGGTATGGCTTCATGGAAAGTCACATTAGCAGATACAAATTGTCGGTAATTGATCGGATCAAAACATCTATATCCCTTTTGGGTTCTAGAATAGCCCAATAAAACACACTTGGTAGCCCGTGGTGCTAGCTTGTCTCCTCTAGGACTCAAATCATGTACAAATGCATTGCACCTAAAAATACAATGGATAGCAGAAAAGAAGGGGTGACCAGGATATAGAACTTGCCACGGAATTTGCTCATGAATGGCAGAGTTCGGCATCCTATTTATGAGAAAACATGTTGTAAGGACAACATCCCCCTAATACAAAGTGGGCACTGTGTGATAAATAAGTAGGGTGCATGTAACATCATGAAGATGCATGTGCTTCCTCTCAGCAACATCATTCTACTGAGAAGTGTGAGTACAAGTGGTTTGATGTATAATACCATTGGTGCAAAAGAACTGCATCAAACGAGTACGAAACTCCAAGGCATTGTAAGAACGAAACATTTTGACAATAACGGAAAATTGGTTCTTTATTTCCATAACAAAATTTTCAATAATAGTTTCAATGTCAGATTTATTCTTCAACAATAACAACTAAGAAGCATGGGAAAAATCATCAAGCATGAGAAAATACCGATGTACAAGCCGGTCATGAACCTGACTTGGATCCTAGACATCCATATGAACTAAATCAAATAAAGCAGTTGACCCAACATGCGAAGAAATGGGAAAATTGGCACAGTGGTGCTTGCCAAGTTGGTAGGGGTCACAAGTGATGGTGGTGTTGGCGGGAATGCGAACTAGAACATGCTTAAGTCTTTCCACAGGAAGGTGGCCAAGGTGAAGATGCCATTAGGTTGTTGGCCCAGTGGCCAAGGCAATCTCGCCTTGACACACAGAAGCAGTAGTAGTGATAGGAGAGCTACTTATATGGTATACCCCTCCTTATGTTCTCCACCAATCGTCCTCCCTGTGAGTCGGTCCTGCAAGACACAAGATCATGCATCACAAATGACCTTGCAATTAAGTTATTTGGTAATCTAACTAACAGATAAGAGACTAAGTAGAAAATTTGGTACATAAAGAAAATTTAGTAGCTATACGTGGAGGAAAGAGACACCCCCCCTTTTCCAACCACCTGAGATAAGCTACCATCAGCCACCTGTGCTGTCCTACTTGGAGGGACAGATCTCAAGTTTGAGAATGCACCTGAAGTACCACAAAGATGTTATGAGGCACCGGAATCTACCAACCAGTCTCCTTTACGAAGTGTAGACAATGAATCTGCATCATTTATACTTGACGAGGAGGCAACTGTACTCTTTGGAGTAGGTTGAGACATCTGAATGAACTTCTGCAACAACTCTTCAGATTCTGCTCTAGTCACTGTATCGGTCATAAATGTAGTGATCTCTGTTGCCTAGTGAGCAGTGATTGGCTTACCGTGCTTCTGCTAGCGCATGGCCTCAATATGTTCTAGTTTGCCACAATAAGTGTGAAGGTTTGGGACCATGACCTCCAGTACCTCTTCCACGACCACGACCATGGGTAGAAGAGGCCCCTCTCCAAGAACCATGAGAAGTACCCAATGCAGTAGTCTGACCTGTAGTCTTAGGGGAAGCAGCAGTGATTGTAGTCCTGCTAAGTCGATTATATGTATCCTCAAGTGTGGGCGGGTCGGTCATAGTCAATATCTGGTTCCGTGCAACAGCATACTCTGGTCCCAGACTAGAGAGATAGAGAAATTGTAAGCTCTCTTTTGAAAGCACACCAAGAAGAGCATGTACATCTAGGTCTATAGGAGTTATGATGCTTCAATAACCCCTTTATCTGAGAATAATACTGAGCCAGTGTCTTCCTATCCTGACGAAGATGGAAGAGCTCATGATAAATCTGAAAGACCCGAGCAGAATTTCTCGTAAGAGTCTCACTAAGAGAGTCCAACATCTTCTTGGCTATAGGATAGTACATGATCTCGTCGTCATTCCTTGATATCACCGAGTTCATCATTTAGGCACAAATTATAGCGTTATCACAATCCCATGTAGCATTGGCTCCTGTTTTCTTTTTGGGTTTAGGTTGACTCAGGATGTGCTCCTTTCTATGACCTTTAACGATCGTCAGAAACATTTGGGACCACCATGGGTAATTGGTCTCATCTAACTTAATCATGGGACCAAAGAACGAACTCTTGAATCCCTTGGTGTCCATACACGTGTTCAACGTGGCTTTAAACGAACTAGAGCCATTAGAAGAACTTGAGGATGCCATCTTGGTATCCCTTACTACCCACTAGATGAAAACATAGCCCTTTGAAACACAAATCAGACTTGAATTTACTCGATCAAGAACTGAAAATGGAGTTTTAGACCATGAATTCGCTGAGAACGGATCATGGAGCCGTGCAACAACCTCTTGAAGACTAGGTGGTGCGCCTCAGATGTAGCAGCGGCCTTTGGGTGACGCTCAGATTGTCTGGGCAGCGGCCCCTCGATGGTTTTGGCGGCGCTAAAGGCCTTAGGCGGCACCCCCTAGGTTGTCTGGGCAGCACTAGCGCCCCTGGGCGGTGCCCCCTGGTCGGTCTGGGCGACGCTAGACCGTCAGGGAGGTGCTTAAATCGACTGAAGGCACCTGAGTGGCAACCTCGTAGGCGACGTAGCCCCTCTGGGCATCACATAGCCTCCCAAGCGGCACTAGAGGACCTAGCGACGACCCCCCTGGCTGGCCCGCCGTCTCCTCTACTCTTCGCTAGTTAGTGGCGGCAGCGTTAGGAGAGGTGGCGACGGTGGCTGGGTTGCGGAGGTTGCTTCCTAGGGTTAGGGTTAGGGTGGGGGTCTCGGAGACTTGTTTGGGTGGGGTATCTAGGGCATCGGTTTAGGATTGCTGCTTTGATACCAAGTAGGACAAAATGAAAGGCTTTAGATTATTATGAGGGCCCTACCTCTCTTTATATAGAAAGAAAAAAATGGCAAATTACAAAACAACGTCGAGATAGACAAAAGGTGACTAGCGCATCCTTACAAATAATGAAAAATAAGAAACCTAATATATATGTTTATAAGAGCTCTCGATATCCCACCCAAACTAGCCTTTGAACCTCTCCACTGATCTCCCTACTCCTCCCATCGGTTGATTCCTCTTGTTGGTGCCTTAGGTGCCACTAGTGCATTTACTGGTGGTGTTGCTTCATTGATGTCGCCCTCCAGCTGGTGTTGCTCCACCGGTGTCACCCTTCAACCGGTGTTGCTCCATTGGTGGTGCTCCAGTTGGCCTCTGTTGGTCTTGTAGTGTCATTGCTCAGCAGATCTAAACCACTAGCATCAGCAATGGTGGCTGTTCAAGACCACTAGCTCTATTGCTAATGCTAATTGGGATATAGATAACGTAATGGTTTGTGCTTGGATGATGGATTGTGTTATTCCCACAGTTGGTGATGAGATTATGTACTACATCATAGCCAAGCATATGTGGGATTCTCTTCCTGAGACATTCTTATGAGAAGAATTCCTCTAGAGTGTTCTAGGTCTATCATGAACTGTTCCATCTTCGCTAGGAGGGTCGGATCTTAGCATAATATTACTTCATTATGAAGGGTCTCCTGGAGAGACAATTCATATTGGCTTGGTTGTACTTGCACCTTTTGGCGTGATTTTAGGAAGGAGTTAGCTATTTCTCTATTCCTATTAAGTTGAAGAAAATGAAATATCATAATTATTAAGCTATCCCTAGACCTCTTTATATAGAGAGAGGTGAGGGAAAAATTGTAACATAAGTCCGACAATAAAAGAAAAAGACAAAATGCCCCTTAAAACATAACATAATGTTGCCCGTCAAGTTGGAGCATATATATCCACCATGCTTAGCTTGTTTATGCACTTCTTAAACATAAGACGAGATAACGGCTTAGTAAACATATCTGCAGTTTGGTCTGAAGAGGCAAGGCAAGTAGTACGGAGCAGATCCTGTTGAATTAAACTCTTAGTGTGATGACAATCTGCTTCCACATGCTTGGTTCTCTCGTGGAACATGGGGTTGTTAGCAATGTATGTTGCAGTCTTGTTGTCACAATCTATCTCCATTGGCTCCTGAATAGTAACATTAAGATCTCGCAACAAAGATCTTATCCATATCATCTCTGCTGTAGTTTATGCCATGGCACGATACCCAAACTCAACACTGGAACATGAAATTACTTTGTTTCTTCCTCCTCTAGGTCACCAAATTTCCAACTACAATCGTACAGAAGCTGGTGGTAGATTTCCTGTCTCCAACATCGCCTGCATAATTTGCATCTTAGTAAGCAACAACTGACATAGGTGCCTTCTTTTGGAATAGAATGCCCCTACTTGGACACCCTTTGATGTACCTCAACACTTGCATCATAGCTTGCCAATGATCATTAGTAGGTTTATCTAAGAATTGATTTAGCTTACCTACTACGAAGCTAATATCTGGCCTAGTGATGGTCAGATACAAAAGCTTCCCCACGAGCTATCTATAGGCCTTCTTGTCCTTCAACTTCATAGTATCATCAAAGAGGTAAATCTTACGATCCATAGGGATATTGGCACCCTTAGATTCTAGCATGCCAGTCTCTTAGAGAATGTTAAGAGCATACTTTCTTTGTGATATAACTATCCTTTGCTTACTTGTGGCAATCTCAATGCCTAGAAAATACCTTAGTTTCCCAAAATCCTTCATGACAAAGTGGGTTGCCAAATACTTCTTCGCCTGAGAAATACCAGCTGCATTATCACCTGAGTATAAGATCGTCCACATACACAAGTTGAGCCATGGTACCACCACTGGTCTTCCTCACAAACAATGATTATTGAAATGGTGACCTCTACATCCCAACAAAAGACAATGCCTTAGATAGGCGTTGCAACAAGGCTCGGGGGCTCTATTTAATATTATAAAGGGCCTTACGAAGCCTGCAAACAACTCCCCCTTAACCTCAAATCCAGGAGGCTGTTGTATATATATATATATCTCCTGTAAATCTCCATAAAGGAATGCTTTCTTAACATCTAGCTGGTGTAGGTTCCATCCATAATGGCCTGTAATTGATATAAGTATACGGACTATGTAGAGAAGAGCAACCAGTGAGAATGTGTCAAAGAAATCCACCCCATAGGTCTAGGTGAATCCTTTGGCTACGAGGCGAGCCTTATACCAAGAAATAGACCCATCTGGGTTGTATTTCAAGGCGAAGACCCATCGAACACTAACAAGGTGCGCATCGGGGGGTAATGTAGTAACCTCCTAGGTGCTTTTGTCACAAATAACATACATCTCCATGGCAACCTTCCAGCGTGGATGTAGTAGAGCTTGCTGATAAGAACTAGGTATCTTGGCATTGGAAAATACAACAGTGAATGCATGAAACTCCATACCTAGAGAATCAGTAGAAACAACACTCCTAGCAACATGATACTGGGCACAGGATTAGGGAGCTTTCCGAGTAGCAATTGGAATATCGTCATCCGTAGGCATGGAGAGAGAACCTGGAGACACATCAGCAGGAGCAGTATTGTCAGTTGCCTCAACACATTCTTGAGTTGGGGAGGACAATGGTGGCTTAGTAGGAACTGAGGGGGGGTGTTTCTTCTCTCTATAACTGATAGGAAGCTAATATGTGGTACCCTTGAAAGTCTTATTAGTTGGTGGTATTACTCTGCATGTGCTCAGAGGTTACTCTGTAGCAAGTATACTACCACTTTGAGAGATCCTCTGTGGTTATAGAAGGCACATGCATTGGCATAACGATCTCCACCTCCTTTAACTGATGGCTTGAAGTAGGAAAATGCGGGATAGATTCATGATGTCACATCTGCATTGACATAGTGTCTTTCGTGTATAGGATCAAGACATCTATATCCTTTTGAATGCGTGAATATTCAAGAAACATACACTTAATCGCCCTTGGAGCCAATTTATCATGACTAGGCCCAAGGAGGTGCATAAATGCCATACAACCAAGTGTCCTTGGCGGCACTAGAAACAAGTCTGAATCAGGATATAAAATATTTCATGGAATTTGCTCATGAAGTACAAAGGAAGTCTATTAATGAGATAACAGGCAGTGAGAACATCTCCCCAGTAAGTATGTGAGACACTATTCTGGATAAGCAAAACTTTAGCTACATCCGGAATGTGACGGTGTTTTCATTCTGCAACCTCATTTTGCTGTGACGTGTGGGATAGGATGTATGATGTATAATGGCAACTGATGCATAGAAGGAAGCCAAGCTCTTAGTACAAAACTCCAAAGTATTATCAGTTTTGATATTCTTAATGCAAACACCAAACTGAGTTTTCACAAAAGCTACAAGCTGCAGAATAATAGATTTAGCCTCTGATTTATTGCACATTAAAAATATCCATGATAAACGGGTGAAGTCATCAGTAAATAACAAATAATAACGATAGTTTTGTTAGTCTGCTACACAGCTAGGACTCCAAACATCACAATGCAACAAGTCAAAACATGCCGAACTGCTGGATTACATAGAAGTTGGAAAATTGGCTCGGTGATGCTTCCCTAGTTGGTGGACATCACACTAAATCTTCATGGCAGGCGAGATATGTGGGATGATTCGACGTAGTTTGTCTAATGAAGAATGGCCTAGTCGTTTGTTCCACTGCAAGGCACTCCCCGCAGTAGTACTCATCTGACAAGCTGCAGCAACTGGACTCTGAACTAGTCGATAAACACCCCCCTCCACATGCCTGCCACCAATCGTCCTCTTCATTATGCGGTCTTGAAATGTATACCCAACCGCATAAAAATGGCACGACAATTCAGTTGCTTAGTGATAGTAATACAAACAATTGTATTGCCATGTCATGCACATAATAAACATCTGGGAGGTGCATAGTAGGAGTAATTGACACCCCCCCTTACCATGGATGGGGGCATGCTTATCATCAGCTAGCTGAATAGAGTAATTCTGTGACACCTTCTGAATATCCCTAAAACATTGGGAATTCCTTGACAAAAGATTTGAAGCACCATAATCAATTAACCACAAACCATTCATACCTGATGTAAAGTGATGTAAACATGTTTACACTACTTAAGATGTTTATTTATGCATGTTCTTAAGTATAGGATTGCATTGCATACTTTAAATATTGCATAGCATGCATCATCTTGCATTTAGATTAGTTTGAATAAAATGGAGGTTAATTGTCTCCTTTTATGTTCAGGGACAGGGAAAAACTTTTTATCAGGGTTTTGAATCGAAGATCCAACTGTACAGATGTGATCAGGGCGACGATTGGAGTTCAACGACTCCAAGATTGCCCTAATCAGACATCTGTAGCATCAGATAGAGACTGGGGAACCCTAGAAGATCAAGGGCCAAGATGGTGTGAATCTGCACTTCAAACGACAAATCCGACCGCACGGATGGATTCGGATTGATGATCGCAGCCTAATGGCACGAAAATCGATTCAATCCAACAACCGTGGCACCATCTACATTATCCAGAAGGACGGCCAAGTTGGCGCCACGGGTGCCATCTCGGCCGCCCAATCATCCGCACACACCTGTTGAAGGCATCCGCATCAACGTTTCCCCGCTGTTGGATCAAGATCCAACGGTTGGGACGCATCCGCGTTAAGCGCCCACCGATCCGCGCGCGTAGCGCAGTGGGCGAGAGTACTTAACTGGGGCGCAGACGCGGGTTCGAAACGTAGAGGCGGGCGAGCGGGCGCGATTGACCACTCGATCGTGATTGAGCGGTCGCACGCGCGCCATAGCGCTCACGTTGTATCGCACGCCTGTGTGTGACGCCATCACATGCGCGAGTGCGCGCTGAGGAGCGGGCGGAGAGGCGAGTTAAGCCATCTGATCTCATGATTGGATGGCCAAGATTTGCAGATCGTGAACGCGCGCTTCACGCGTGAGCAGGTGAGCAGGCCCACGCGCTCCGCCACACGTCGCCCACAATGGGGCTTTAGCGACGGTTTTATCCGTCACTGAAGACCCCTTATTTAATGTTTTGAGATTTAAAAGATCAATTTGCCCTCATTCCTTGCAACTATAAAAGGAGGCCCCCTCCACACGAAATTCTGATCCCTTCTCCTCTCCTTCTCTAAAGCTCAAGAGAAGTTTGTCCCACACCCGGGATGCTTCTCGCTAGATAAAGTCAAATTTTTGTCCCCCTTTCGGAAGCGGATCCCGCGACAACGACGTGCTGCCCCGTTCCCGTTCTCCTCGCTTCGTCCTTCGTCCTGCTCCGTTCCCCGTCTTCCAGGAGTCGTCCCGTTCGGCTCGTCTTCCAAGCGACCGTTAAGGAGGATATCTCTCTCCCCGTTCTTTTTACTGCTTTCTAGAATAGATTGATTGCTTTCTCGAGTAGATTTGCTGCTTTCTAATGTAATCATTTTCCTGCTTTCTAGTCGTAATGTTTAGTGTAACGAATAATCATTTTGATAATGAATTCCATGTTCATTGTATATTTCTTTTTGATTTTTGTTTTTAATACTCATTCTCTCTCTTTCACTTCTGTTTAGTGTAAATAGATAGATAGTTTTTAGTCAATTAAATTACTTCGTGACAATTAAAACAAACATGTATTTTTTAAATCAAACGTCCGCCTTCTTGAGTTCGATTCGGGATTTCTATTCTGATATAAATTTTATTTGTTGAACACGAGTTCTTCGCATTCAAACTATAATGACATGTTTTCAAAACCAAACAATGTTAGCGTAGCAACTCGTTGCGTTTAACATTTTGACGTCGTTGCCGGGGAGGCGACGCTCTTTGATTTTTCTTTTTCTTCACATTTTCCAACTTACGAATCATTTACCTTACTTCTCTCCTTATTGTGATTGCAGGTACTCTTTCGAGACGAGCAAAAGCGGTAAATTAGAGTAAAGTGCTGTTGAAGGTTCTATAAGTTATCCCCCACTTCCAATCCATTAGTTTTCATTTCATCACATAATAACACAAACATTAATTAACTTAGGTGTTCTTATAAACTCTAAGGTTAGTTTTGTTTGTTTGTTTAACACCCACACCCGCCTCAATCTTCACAAGTAAAAAGAAAAAAAATTCTCACCGAGGTACACAGCCTCATCTGATTTTCAAACTCAACTGGTAAGCCGATCTTTGCAGCAGGTAAACACATCCAAATACATAATTGAGTAGAAATCATATTAGGTAATCACTTGTGTACTTAATAAAGTGGTGCAACATGTCGATTGTTTGAGTTAATTGTGCCGCACCACTTCAATTAAAATCAATTCATCAAGTAGCTGCCGTTTAGGTTCAACTGTTAAGGATTTACTAGGCACTCTGCATTCTTTTAAATTTCAAAGGAAAACATTTTCACCTGTGCTTTCAAAACCTAGTGTGCCAACAAAACTTGTTTGGAAAAACCTAAAGTTGAATTCTAAAAGCTTCTAAGCAAGATTTGAACCTTAAAATTCACCGCATAAAAAATAATCTTGCTTGAAAATAACTGGTTGTGCATGCACACACATCAATCAATCATTAAGGGCACAGCCCAAATAAAGGGTGCATCACATTCCAAAGCACATTCAAACCTAGCCCTAAATAAAATAGAGTAGATGTTGGCTTTAAGAATTCGACTCGCTCTTCAGAGCCAGAACGAGATTATTTTCGATTAGTATGTTTCTACTGTTCAATCTGATGTCTAGCTAGGGGAGCAGAATCAAACGATCGCGACTGGGGGTTACACTAGGAACTGGAGGCGCAAGTCGAAGGAAGAACCTTCTTCCCAGTCGCTCCTAACTGGTTGGATTGAACAGACAGAAGTAGATCAAATCGTTCCTTTATCTCAAGACGGGTTGTTGGAGTCTGTAGGTCTTTAGGTTAGCCCACTTAAGGACATGTTTGATTGCTTGTATTGTAGGGTGCCTTTCTTCCTCCCGTTTATCATGAATCCTTCCACATATTATACACATTCCCGCTCTTTCCCTCTTGTTTTGAGTTATCCTCAACATGACGATTATCCGACTCGTACTGTAATCAACTATCAGTTAGTTGGGATAACTCCGATTGGGGATACAGTTCCGGACTTTCGTGTTTAGGGTCTAACCCTGAACACTATGATTGTGATTTCTATTCTTCTTAAAGCCACATCGATTATAGACCGCCAACCTTTCATGGACAACTTAATTCGATCTACAATCAAGAAGGATACATCGATCCTTGCCCATCCTTTGATTACACTGCCTTTAGGTTATCACCACCTTTTGAACAATCCGAAATGACTTTTGATTAGGAAGGGTATAACGAATCTCAATTCGTTAACTCCTCTACACTGATCCTAAACCGTCCAACCCTGAGCCAACTCATTTGGTTCAGGGTAATCAGGTTTAAGATAAGGTTCTGGCTAACTTGAGGAATATCATACAATCTTTAGAAGTTCAGCCAATACTTTGCATTGAAAGATTGGAGCCCCTGATTGAAATGATTGTTGATTTGAACAAATATTTATTGGATTTGCTCCAGGATGTTAAGGATAAGAACCCGGGTGAGTTTCTACTTGGGAAGTTAGCGAAATTGAGGATGAGATTTGTAGTTGCTTTAGTTTAGTCGTGGGATGATTCGCAGGGTGAACTTCCTTCAGGAGAACCAATGTCAGAACCTGTTCAGGCACCTGTTGGTGGGAACATGCGTTACGAGGCAGACCAGATTGAATTAGAGCATCTAATTAAGGATGATTTGATTTCTTCTCCTGAGATCTCTGAGCCAGGGTACGAGGAAACGCATGTCTCCATGGATCAGAAAGTTACAAATGATGTTGGGACATACATTAATATTGATCTTGATTTCTTTGATTCTGATGGTGAAGATTCGATTTGTGAAGTCTCACGCGAGTTTACAGAATATGATTTCTGTGAGACGATTGTGCCTGAGAAATCTAATAGATCATTTGACAGCCCAATAACTGAGGAAACTGATCTTATTAGGGCTCACATTACGGATCCAGAATTACATTTTCTGGAGGATTCAATCAAATGTCCTGATTGTCAATTTACACCCCATTGAGCTTATCGATGATTTTGTTTTTGAGATAACTAGACCCAAGTCAATTCTGATTCATCCACATCTTTTAGATTTGGAAATTTAAGATGGGGTGATTAATATGTAAGAGCTCCTGGAATTTAACATTATGATTGAGGATAGGAGTTGGGAAGTTTTGATTTGGGAAGCAAATGCTAGAGGAAGTAGAAGACTGTGTCTAAGGGTTCCATTTCATCTGAAACCATCAAACCAAAGCCCTTATGACATTTGTTCTGAGGATGTTCGACCCAAGCAAACATTCATTGATTATCCTGTTGAACTTGAATTTTCTGCAACCCGACTCTTTGGTCTTGGGTTGCATCCTCACAAATCGCAAGCCCGACCCCGCGTGCATATTGATTTTAGGTTTTGGGTGATTTTTATCTCGAACCGTGATATTCTCGATTATGGGGTATGGGTCTGCATCACAATCTGGTCCACATCTGTGGACATTGGCTGGCAGGTCTGAGGTTTCCTCTTTTTATTCTGATTCTGACCTGCACTTATGAATTCTTTATTTCTCTTCTTTGTATAGTGTGCCTAGCAGAAGACACTAAATTTAGCACGTATACAGTTCTTTTTAGTTTTTATCTCGGAGCGGATCCGACATTCACTAAATTCAGGTGCTTTTTACTTTATTCCACTCTGTTTTATGTCTTTTTAATGCAATGAGGACATTGTATTAGATAGGCATGAGGGGGTGGATATTAATTTCTAAATTTATTCGTCAGCTCTGTAGATTTTTTTTATTTTCTTTTATTTATATTAAAAAAATTTTTGTGTAATTAGGAAAGAGAATTTGGGTTTAAGAAAATTTTCAATCTAAGGAAATATTACATTATGATCTGAACACAAAGACCCTTCTGGTCTTTGGACTTAATCAGCCCGTGTATCCACTAAAATGTGGATTTATTTTTCGAGTCCTCGCCATTTTAATTCTATCGTAATTGGAGTAAATAAGTTTTGGAGATAAGTACACGTCTTATCAAATCATCCTCTGATTTGAGGAAACTTTGAGTTTTTAGCATCCACACACCTTCTTTGCACTGACTCATTTTTCAGTGATTTTAATAAAAATTGGGTAGCTAGTGAACATTCTACGGTGATATGGCTGGCAAGTTATCGTGGGTAACAGCCCATAGGTAGGTTATCCAGAGCTTAGTCACTGGACCTTCCTCTTTTTTTGCTGCCTTTCGGTAAGTTTTAGAATAAGGAAGCCACCTACTTTAAAAAAAAAGTAAAAAAAAGGGAGAAAAGAAAAAAAGAAATAAGCTACACTTCGCTGCACAAGTATGGCTGGTAAGTTGTCGGTGGTAACAGCTCATCGACCAGTTATCCAGAACCCAGCTCAATAAATGCACTGAAAATTCCCAAAACACTTAGGAAGAAGCGGAGAAGTAGAATAAATCAGGGAGATATACACTAATTCACCCTTGTGTTGTCCCGTAAAAATAAAAGTAGGGAGAAAGTTACCGGTTGTAAAGATACACCTTTACGTAGAATTCTCTTTTTAAGGTCATCTAGAGGCGTAGAAATCTGAAGTTCGTTTTTACTGTCGGTGAACGAGTCTATCACATTCACAATAAGATGTTTAGAACTTAAGGTTCTCATCAAATCTTGGGTGAGTTGAATGGCCGTAGAAAGCTACTCTTAAACCCTAAAACATGAAAATAAAAAAAAAAAATAGAAAAGAGGAAAAAGAGAAAAAAAAGATTTTCTTTGAATAAGGCGGGAGCTTGAGGTGGTTTGCATTTTGGCAGATACCTGGGTACTGTTGTCTTTGAAAGTTCAGATTCTAAGTAGATATTTTCTTAATGATTGAAATAACTCATGTCCAAATAATCAAATCTGATTCTTTTATAAATAACATGCAGTTTTTTTAAGGACTAGCAAAAGATACGCATGGTGGCATGATGTAAATATGTTTACACTACTTAAGATGTTTATTTATGCATGTTCTTAAGTATAGGATTGCATTGCATATTATAAATATTGCATAGGATGCATCATTTTTCATTTTGATTAGTTTAAATAAAATGGAGGTTATTGTCTCCTTTTATGTTTTGTGACAGGGCAAAACTTTTTATCGCGGCCTCGGATCGAAGATCCAACCGTACAGATGTGATTAAGGCGACGGTTGAAGTTCAACGACTCCAAGATTGCCGTAATCAGACATCTGTAGCATCAGATAGAAACTGGGGAACCCTAGAAGATCAAGGGCCAAGATGGTGTGAATCCGCACTTCAAACGACAAATCCGACTGCACGGATGGATTCGGATCGACGATCGCAGCCTAACGGCGCGAAAATTGACTCAATCCAACAACCGTGGCACCGTCTACATCATCCAGAAGATGGACGACCAAGATGGTGCCACATGGCTCCATCTTGGCTGCCCAATCAGTCGCACGCACCCGCTGAAGGCATCCTTATCAACGTTTCCCCGCCGTTGGATCAAGATCCAACGGCTGGGACGCATCCGCGCTTAAGTTAAGCGCCCGCCCATTTGCGCGCGTAGCATAGTGGGCGAGAGCGCTTAACTGAGGTGCAGGCGCGGGTTTGAAACGCAGAGGCGGGCGAGCGGGCGTGGTTGACCGCTCGATCGCGATAGAGCGGTTGCGCGCGCGTAATAACGCTTACGCCGTATCCCACGCTCGTGCGTGATGCGCCATCACACGCACGTGCATACGCTGAGGAGCGGACGGAGAGGCGAGTTAAGTCGTCCGATCTCACGATTGGACGTCCAAGATTTGCAGATCGTGAACGCGCGTTTCACGCGCGAGTAGGCGAGCAGGTGCGCATGCTCTGCCCCACGTCGCCCACGATGGGGCTTTAGCGACGTTTTTATCCGTCACTTAAGACCTCTTATTTAATGTTTTGAGATTTAAAAGATCAATTTGCCCTCATTCCTTGCAATTATAAAAGGAGGCTCCCTCCACACAAAATTCTGATCCCTTCTCTTCTCTCCCTCTCTAAAGCTCAAGAGAAGCTTGCCCCTCACCCGAGATGCTTTTTGCGAGATAAAGTCAAATTTTCATCCCTCATTTGGAAGTAGATCCCGCGACGATGGCGACGTGCTGCCCCGTTCCTGTTCTTCTCGCTTTGTCCTGCTTCGTCCTGCTCCATTCCCCGTCTTCCAGGCGTCGTCCCGTCCGGCTTGTCCTCCAAGCGACCGTCGAGGCGGATATCTCTCTCCCTATTCTTTTTAATACTTTCTATAATAGATTTGCTGCTTTCTAGTGTAATCATTTTCCCGCTTTCTAGTCGTAATGTTTAGTGTAACGAACAATTCTTCTGATAATGAATTCTATGTTCATTGTACATCTCTTTTTGATTTTTGTTTGTAATATTCTCTCTCTCTTATTCTCTCTCTCTTCTATTTAGTTTAAATAGATAGATAGTTTCTTGTCAATTAAATTACTTCGTGACAATTAAAACAAACGTGTATTTTTTAAATCAAACGTCCGCCTCCCTGAGTTCGACCTGGGATTTCTATTCCGGTATAAATTTTATTTGTTGAACATGAGTTCTTCGCTTTCAAACTACGACAGGTTTTTAAAACCAAACAACGTTAGCGTAGTAACTTGTAGCTTCAACATGGAGGCATATGCTTTAGTTCCTTAAGACTGAGGTTGAGCATGGGTTGACTGGGCTAGGTGTTGCACTACTGCATCATAATCTTCCTTTGCAAGAGTCACTGTGTTAGTAGGCACAATTTGTGGAGCAGTTATAGAAACTTGGTTGGCAACTGCTAGCCTCCCAAGTTTATTCCAACACTTGGCTTCAACGTGGCCAATCCTCCCTTAGTAGGAGCAGGTAGGCTTGCCATGATCACCATCAACACGTCCTTTGCCTTTGCCTCGGAAAGCTCTAGTCCGTCCTCCATGTGTACTCACGACTGCATGAGCAGAAGCATTATTACCAGTGACAACCTCTGTTGTGGGATAGACATGCAACCTGCTAAGTCTCCTATAGATCTCCTTAATGGGAGGAAGATTAGAAAGTGTCAATATCTGTGAGCGTGCAGCAGAATAATCATCATTAAGTCCTATCAGAAAGATATAATCTGAGAACTCCTTCCTCTGATCCCTCCACGTGGTTGATGTGCACATGGGCATGCACGCATTATACTTTTCCAAGAGTCCCTTCATAGTAGAGTAATATTGTGAGAGACTCATGGACTCCTGTTTCAAATGACAAAAATCATAGTGAATCTGGAAGACCTTGGTGGAATTAAGTTCATGAGAATATGCATCCTTCAGACCATGCCACATCTGCTTATCCATTTTGTAGTATATGACTTCATTTCCAATACGAGGTATCACGCTGTTTAATATCCTAGCCCTTACCATATCATCATCTCTGTTCCAAGTTGCATACTTCCCTGTCTTTTGTTCAGGTAGTGCTTTAGTAAGGACATGGTGCTTCTCATGTCCTACGGTGACAAGAAATGTCTGAGACCAACGGGGTTAATTGGTTTCGTTAAGCTTCACAATAGGTGCAAAAAATGAATTCTTGTAGACCATACTCCCTCCGACCTATTCTGCTGTCACTCCGGTCTCTGGCGATGATGAGGCCATAGTGAACTCACACCATAAACACCTTCAAATATCTCTTTAAGCACATATCTGAATTTCTAACAAAGTAGGGGAATATACACCTCAAGAAGTCTACTCACATGGTTCCAATATGCAATAACAAATCAAAGGGAATACACACCCCAACAATGCATTAACGAAGGGAATATACACCCTAAACAATAATCAAAACACTGATTTGATCATATCATCAAGAAAATTTTTCCAAACACCTTCCGGAAAGTCAAACCTTAATAGAACACCATACCTAAGGTCAAAGACCTTCTGAAGAGGATGATGGGCAGATCAACCCCTCCCCCTATCGCCCAATAGGGAAAGGGACACCCTCGGAGATGATGTTGCCCTCTTCTCTCTTTCTAGAGGGCGACGCTGACGACGGTGGAGGCCGGTTGCTGCTCATGTTGCTGGTGCTGGTAGCGACGGTGGTGGTCGGCTGCTACCTTGTTGGCGGCGATCGGCTGTTGCTAGCGGTAGTTGGTGATCGGCTGTTGCTAGCGGTGGCTGGCGATCGACGATGGCTGCCTCTGGCCTTGTGGTAGTTGGTGGCGTCGGTTGCCAGCAACGAGTGGGCGGGGTTTGAGGTAGGGTTAGGGTTTAGTTGGTGAAGTCCTCAACTTGGTTCTGATACGAAGTTGAAGAAAATGAAATATCATAATTACTAAGCCATCCTTACACCTCTTTATATGGAGAGGTGAGGGAAAAATTATAACATATGTCCAACATTGAAAGAAAAGGACAAAATGCCCGTCAAAACATAACGTAACATATTAGGACTTGGTCCTGGATTCACAGCGATTAGGGAGCAGATTTTGACTTTACCTGAGGTCCCATCACTTGAGGAGACTTATAGTAGGCTTAGTCGGATTTCCATTCAGACTCTAGTGGTTGATACCACGGACCAAACCTCAGCTTTGCCTGTGACCCATGGACGTGGTAGAGGTGGACCTTCTTTATGTGGACGTGGTCGTGGACTTGGATTTGGGGGTCGTACCCTTATCCCTTGCACCTACTGTGGTCGAGTAGGGTGCGTTATGGCCACTTGCTAGCAAAAGCATGGAAAACCTGCTATTGCTAATTAGGTAATTGATACTTCAGATACGTCTGCAGAGGTGGTCTCCAAGGCTAAATTTGATGATATTCTTTAGCGGTTCTCTCAGCTTGCACATGCTTCTACTCAGCCTGCAAATACTGCATCTTTTGCCTCTTCCTCAGGAAGTGAATTGGTTTGCTCCTTTCCACTGAAATCTGGTGAATGGTTAGTTGATAGTGTTTCCTCGATACGTTTATGTGGAGATCATGACTCGTTTCCTCTTGTTCCACCAGGGAGAACTGTACAAGTTGCTCATGGTCGACATTCTCCTATGGTTAGAAAGGAAGATGTTCCTCTATCATCTACCTTGTAATTGTTTAATGTTCTTTATGTACTAGATTTTCCTCTCAATTTGCCTACTGTTAGCAGCATTACTAATGAATTAAATTGTCAAGCTATATTTGATGCATAGTCATGTGTCTTGCGGGATAAGCTTACGAGAAGGACGATTGGTGGACTTGAAGAAGGGGAGGTATATTCTCTAAGCTGTTTGCTTATTACTATTGCTGCTATTAGCCATAGGGGTGCTTCCGGATCTTTATTCCAGTGGCATTGTTGCCTTGGTCATCTACCTTGGAGAGACTCAAGTGCATTACCCCTCATATTCCTTCCATCGCTTCTATTGTTTGTGATGCTTGTCAACTTGACAAGCATCACCACGCCAGTTTTCCTACTACTCATACTGGGTCTAGTTCTGTTTTTCAGCTTATATATATGGATGTATGGGGTTCTAGTCGGATTCTTGACTAGTTAGGCCATCAGTATGTTTTGGTCTTGGTTGATTTTTTTAGAGTTTCTTGGGTTTTCCTTATGAAGAATAAGTTTGAGGTTGGAAATATTGTTGAGAATTTTGTTATTGAAATAAAGACCTAGTTTTCTATTGTTATTAAAATGTTTATCTCGGATAATGTATTGGAATTTGGTATTCATTTAAAATCTTTTTATAAGTCCAATGGCGTTATACACCAGACAACCTGTGCTCATACCTCTCAACAGAATGGTGTGGTTGAGAGGAAGCATATGCATTTACTTGATGTTGCACGTACCTTGTTGATTCATTATTTGCTCCCCTTTTTATATTGGGGAGATGTGGTGTTAATTGTCTGTTTTCTAATTAACAAGATTCCAAACACTGCACTCTATAAATAGATTTCGTGGCAAGTTTTGTTCTTGAATCAATGTTTTAAAAAGCGTGAGGTGGTTTGCCTTCATCAAGATGAGGCGTAAGCCTCAGTTTTTAGATGGAAGATAAGAAAAATGACTAATATATACTGTAAAGTGTTTGCAATTCAAAAAATAATGTAAAAGCACTTTCTGCTATTTTTGCTCTATTCCAACATTTACATGTCCATTACCAAATATGTTGAGAGAATTGTGGTTATTTTGTCCCACATAGTGGAGTGGGACTTTACATTGTATGTGGTGGCATATAAATAGGCGTGTACCCTCATCTATTCATTTGTGAAGAAGAAATACAAATCAACGCCCTATTGGGACCTTCTCCCGTGGTTCTCTCTGCTTTTCGTGAGTGGGATTTCCACGTAATCCTAAGTGTCTTGTGATGCTTATATGCTTTGATATTATTGCTTCCGTAAATCTTTCAACTTAGTATCAGAGCAAGTTCTGATCTTGGGTTTTGTTCTTAAGTTTTAGATCTATTTTATTATTTGTCTCCATATTGTCTTTAATTTTGAGAGATAAGGGGAAACCCTAATCTCTCCATGCAAAGGAGATCGTGATGGTCTCGTGGAGGTCCTGATGTTCCGATGAGGCTCCTCACGCAAGATCGCGTAGGGAGAAGTCTACCGCTGGAGGTGTTCGAGAAGTCGTGTTAGCACTGGTGGTGCTTGGTGACGTCGATGTAGGTGGAGCACTGTGCCCCTACGTGTAGTCAGCACGTTAACGAGGGCGAGGACAACATGGTTAGAGAAGGCGGTGATGATGCGGCTATGATGGTGGTGATGGCATTGCTTGTGGAGGATCCTGCAAAAGAACCCCATGTAGCAACTTGACGTGGTCCTTGCAGGAAGTGTGAGAAAAGAAGGGAGAAGAGATGGCGACGCTGTTGGCCCATGAACTCGTCGCGCATTGGATGCTGACGTCAAGAGTCGACGACGAGGACAATCGTGGCGATGGAGGGGACCGGCGCATGGGTGGTGCCTCTATGGTGGATCAACCCATCCTAATGTTCTTGCTGTCACAGAAGGTGATTCGAGCGGATGGTGGTCGCACACGAAGCCCACGAGTTATGTTTGGAGTGCTAGGGCATGGTGGTTAGGGCGATGGCGGAGTAGGCGTCCACGATGACTGTCGCAGGGAAGGGACATCGGAGCGGACGAGGCGACGCTGGAGACTCCTTACTGCGCTCGAGGGTGCATGTGTGTCGTATGAGTCGTAGTAGCACGAGGACGCCATGGCGCCAAAGGAGGTCATGGAAATGAGGCCAATCGCCCTCACCTTGCTGATGTAGAAGGCGGCGAGAGGTGGTCGAGATCTCGCGCGAGATGAAGACAAGGCTTGACATAGATGATTGCAAAGATCATGGCATTGATCCGGTGGTGTGAATCTCGATCGAGATTGCGCGAGGGTAGGTGGTGCTGATCAAGCGTTGCCGTTGGAGGGAGGTGTGATCCCCGGCGAAGAGAGCGGTTGAAGTCTCGCATGACCAAGTGGAGAAGACTTGTGGTGCTGGGCTGTGATTGGCGGAGCTTGTCGAGGAGTGATCTTCGGCGAGGATTGGCGGTAGTGATCCCTCACCTAATCATGATAATAGGAGATCTTGCGCATGGCTGAGGTCTTGGCTATGAGATCGCGAGTCATTGACTCATTGCGCGTTGGTTTAAGAAGTGGCGGCAGTTTTGGCCTTTTCTCTTTTAGGTCACTTGATGTTTTGTTTAGGGTTATTTAAAAGAAAAAGGGAAAAAGTGGAAAGAAAGAAGAAAAAAAAAGGAAAAGAAAAGCAAAAGAAAAAATGGAAAGAATGAAAAAAAATAAAAAAATGATGATGAGGTTTATGTTTAAGAGAAGTGATGAAGTTTTGTCTAGTTTTTATTTTATTTCCTTCTCGTTATTCTCTTCTCTCATACAAGTATGGGAGAAAGGTGGAGTGTGTGAGCTTGTTGCAGTCACCCCTATTTGGGAGTCCCTTTTATTCATAGATTTCAAATATGAAACCTAATTTTGGGAGGTGCAGAGTTTCGAGGTCCTCAGTGGAAGGACTCATTTCAGGTTTCTATGTAAGATATCCAGTTTTGTGGACTCCAAAATGGGAGATCCACCTTTGAGGTCTTCAGAGGGAGAACCACTTTCAGGGATACTGAATGGGGAGCCACCAGCAAAAGATCTTTAGAGCTAGCTACAGTTCGTCCAGTAGCTCCAACCTGTGTTCCCGCGTGCAAGCAAGAACCAGTCTAAGAGTGTTGTTCGTTCTGCTATGTAGAGTGCATTTGTGTTACAAGCTGAGCATTCCATGCTCCAACTTAAGGGGGAGTGTTGAGAGAGTTGTAAGTGTGGTTATTTAGTCTCACATAGTGGAGTGGAACTTTCCATTGTGTGTGGTGGCCTATAAATAGGCGTGTACCCCTACATATTCATTTGAGAAGAAGAAATACAAATTAACGCCTTATCGATGCCTTCTGCCGTGGTTTTCTCCTTACTTTTTGTGAGTAGGGTTTTCACGTAAATCCAAGTGTCTTGTGATGCTTATATGCTTTGATATTATTGCTTTCGTATTATTTAAATCTTTCAACTAAATATTATTATCTCACAAGAGATACACAATATTCACATATAAACTAACATATTAAGATTGAATTACACATAAGTACCACATAGCATGTAAAGTCTTAAAAAAAAAGAACAAAATACTAATCACATAGTAGTACTAAAAAAGCGAAAACAATAATGAAAATTATTTTTTGAGAGGATAATAATAGAAAACATGTAATAACAATATTTAAGTAAATCATTACATAGCCTCTTAAAAAAAATCAATTCAGTGATCACATAACATGTGAACTAATTACATAAAACATTCAAACATACTCTAATAGAACTAAAAAGTAACATAAAGGTATAAGTTACAAGAAAAAATGTAATGTATACCTTTTCAGAAAAATGTAATGTGTAATTCAAGAGTGGTAAAGACTCTTACTAATAGCAGCAATAACTGAGGTTGAGACTGGAAATGGGAAGGGGGCAACGAAAGGGAATGGAGAGGGGATAAATTGGTAAGGGGTGGTATTTAGGGAAGGTGACTGGCAATTGGTAATGCAGCAACAACCATCAATAATGGTAGCAAAGGAGTCAAAAGATGGAGAATAACTTGCAACAATTAAGAGCGATTGATTTTTTAGGGCTTGAGAGGTTATGACCATTGTTTGGGGTTGGGTGATGGGTATAACATTTTAGAAGAGGGTTTTAGTTTTATTAGGATTCTTGGTAGACAGCTGTTTCTTGTTCTACCTTGGGTGTTTGGTTGTGTTACCTTTATACATTTTTTTGATCCTGGACGGGACAAATTGACACTCAGAGCGGTGAAGCATGTTTTCTTGGGCTATTCAATGATACAAAAAGGATATTAGTGTTTTGATCCTATTGTATCTTGTCATTTTGTGTTTGCTGATGTTACTTCTCATAAGGCGATTCTGAATATTTCTACGTCTAGTTGTGAGTTGCCTCTTATTGTTGATGCTGTTCCTATGCCTATACCACCTATGCCCCTTGGAGCTATTCCTGATACAGAGACATCTACCACTATGACTGCTGAGATACAGAAATATGTTGAGCCCATTTGCACTTGTACAAGACCTCATACTATTCTACCCGCTCTCTTCCCTTTGCCTCCGCCTCCAACCTCCAGCCTCCCTAGGCTAGGTGAGCATTGCACCTTTAGACACTGACGATTGTGTGCTTAGTGATGCAGATGTGTCCTCTATTGATCCTGTTGAGAAGGATGATCTTGATCTTCTGATGGCTACTTGGAAGGCTCCACGGAGTTGTGCCAGATATATAGTTGTAGGTAGCCTTGTGACAAATGGTATGGGCACAAAATTTGCCAATTTCTATCATGCCCTAGCAGCCACTCATATTCCTGCAACATATCATGAGGTCATGCTTGATCCAAAATGGCGTCAAGCCATGGAGGAGGAGATGGCTACTCTTCAGAGTAGAGGCACATTGGAGTTGGCATCACTGCCAGAGGGAATTGTTGTTGTTGGCTGTTGTTGGGTCTTTGCACTTAGGTATAATCCAGATGGCATGATTGCAAGGTATAAGGCTTGTAGCAAAAGGGTTTACTCAAACTTATGGAGTAGACTTTTTTGACATATTTTTTCCTGTTTACGGTAATTATTCTTATGGTAGTTGTAGTCCATAGGGATTGGAGGCTACACCAGATCGATGTCAAAAATGCTTTTTTGTAAATCTCTCAAGTTATGAGATTCAGGGGGAGTGTGTATCAGGTTACGTAAGGCCATTTATGGCCTTAAGCAATCTCCCTGTGCTTGGTTCTAGAAATTATCTTAGGTGGTCGAACCTATGGGCTTTTAAAGGTTATCTGTAGATCATTCCTCGTTTGTTAGAAAGACATGGAGATGTATTACTGTTCTTGTGTATGTACTTGACTGTCATAGGAGATTGACTTAAGGGAATAATTAAGATCAAGAGATGTTTGACTGATCTGTTTGTGATGGACTAGGGTCTGTTGAGGTACTTTCTTGGTGTAGAAGTAGCTTGTAGCACAAGTGTCGTTTTGCTTTAGAGAAAGTATGCTCTAAATGTTCTATAGGAGGTTAGTATGTTGAGGGCCAAGCCAACATACTTATGGATCCTAAGGGTGCATGATACTAAGGCAGACACTATGGATAGTAGGTAGTATAGACAGCTAGTTTGGACGCTGTTGATAGGTTAAGTCAGTTTGTGGCTAAGCCTACTAGACAACACTGGGATGTTGTGATGATGGCCCTTAGATACCTTAAGAAGGCTCCTGGGAAAGATCTTTTATTCACCAGAGGAACTTCTATGACAGTGGTTGGCTACTTTGATGTAGATTATGTTAGATGCCATTTGGACGGAAATCCACCACAAGCTTCTGTACTTATGTGGCTGGCAACCTCCTGGAAAAGCAAGAAACATGTAGCTGTTTCTAGGTCTAGTGTGGAGTCAGAGTACATGGCGATGGCCCAGACTACTGTTGGGATGATGTGGTTTTGATCTCTGTAGATTGATTTACATGTTGGGATTGGACTTACGGAGATGCAATGTGATAATAGTGCAGCTACTTATATAGTTAATAATCTCATATTCCATGAGTGCATAAAGCACGTGGAAGTTGATTGTCATTACACTAAAAGCATCATTTAGCAAGGGTTGCTCTACACAAAGTGCCCTATGACCCATTATATGGAGAAGTGTGGGAAAATTACACGATAAGTCCAAGAGAAATGAAAAACACATAAGATGCAACATAGTAAAGAAGCCAGATATGTCAACACTCCCCCTCAAGCTAGAGTATAGATGTCAATCATGTTCAACTTGGAATAATAAGTATCAAACGCTCCACATGGCAAGGGCTTCGTGAAGATGTCTGCCGTTTGGTCCTCTGAAGCAACAAAGGCTGTGTGCATTATCCCACGCTAGATCAAGTCTCGAGTATAGTGGTAATCGACTTCCACATGGTTAGTGCACTCGTGGAACATAGGATTGTTAGCAATATATGAGGCGACTCTATTGTCATATCTCATCTCCATGGACTCAACTTGAGTATGCAGATCCAGTAACAATGTTCTAATCCATATCATCTTAGTAGTAGTTTGGGCCATGGCCTTGTACTCTGACTCAACACTCGAACGTAATACCACAACCTATTTTTAACTTCTCCAGGTAACTAGGATCAGTATTTGCTCGTGGAGAACTGAACTCAGCATCTTGTTAATGAGATAGCATGTCGTCAGAATTACATCCCCCAGTATCTCTGCGGAACACTTTGGTGGATAAGAAGGGTACAGGGAACCTTTAATAGGTGTCTGTATTTCTTCTCTGCAATTCCATTTTGTTGCGAGGTATGAGGACAAGTAGTTTGGTGGATAATCCTACGAGCCCTGCAGAACTCTGTAAATCTAGCAGTGCAGAACTCGAGGGCATTATCTGTTCGTACAACTCTCACGGTGGCGGAGTATCGAGTCTTGATGTCCAAAAGGAGTCTCTATAATACCTTCAACATTTGCCTTGTTCTTCATAAGAAACACCTAGGATACTTTGGAAATGTCATTGATGAGGGGCAAAAATCGCCCTCGGATCCAAAACTTCGCATGTAACATAACAGGAAATTCAGCTACCTGAATACAAGACAAACAGGCGAGTCTGGCACCACTCGACTCGCCTACGACTTGCCGGCACGGGCCTAGACCCATCCAAGCCGCTAGAAGATTCGGCGTGGCCAAAGATAGAATCACGACAGGACGGAAATGACCACCTACGACTTGACAACAGACATGTAGTTTGACATATATACCAGAGATTACCAGGCTAGGAATCTTCCCATGTTATAAATAGTGAGAAGCGGTTTCCAAGTGAAAGGGGGCTGTGAGGCAGAGAAATCCTGTAATCTCAGAAGCTTTAGTGTATAATGGGAGCGCCATCCTCCCCCTAGATGTATACCTCTTGCGGTGGAACTGGGTCACCAAATCTCTTTTCCTCCCCTTGTGATTGCTTGAGATGAGTCGGGTTGAGCCCTCCCATCACGTAGGAGGCTCAACCATATCCTCCTAACAACTGACACCTTGTGGTTATGCGACACTCCCTAAATCTAGAAATACTTTGATGGACAACAGCAGTTCCCGTGGCCCATCAAATGGCACTGTCTGTGGGAAGCGTCAACAAAAGTGCCATGCTCTTCTAAGCATCCAGTTGTTGGGAGACGATGCACCTCTAGCGCCCTACCTTGAGCTTCCTAATTAAGGCCCTCGCGGTGGTCCTAACCACTTGCAGACCCTCCCTCACAGGGAGACCTGGCCGGAGTTAGATGCCTCCATGTCTCGACGATGCCCTTGGTGTGTTAATCTCGACAAAGGGAAGTGGGTATGCCCTGGCCGACTGCCCGAGGCGAACCCCCTCGTGGCGTGTGCCAGGGAGGGGGGATATGAAGTTGAGGCCGATGGCCTTGGGTGTACGCCCTTGTGCGTACCATTTGCCTACTTGCAAGGAATGTAGTGGCGGCCACTTACTAGAAGAGTTCAGGATGATGTTGGCACGTGATTGCCCTGTTAGAAGATCTCGCCAGACTCTCGATCGTGCCTGTTTGGCACGCCCTACCAATGGTCCATCGACTAGTAGGCCAGTTAGGTTGTCGGCTACTTAAGGTTGGGCAGGTGAGTCCCTGGAACATTTTGCTAAGTGACGAATGGTTAGAGACGACCCTGAAAGGCCGTTAAAAGTTGGCTAGCGGAAGATTGAGTCCTTTCGATTCTACTCGTATCAGTTGAAGGCTCGGTACTTCAAGTGTGGCAGGCTCTATGAGGCAATGGCGGCCCGACACTTCGAATTGGGTCGTTTGACTCGATGGCCCGGGTGCAACGCCAACGATCATGCACTAGAGCACCCAGTGGAGCTCGAAACGAAGCCGTGAGGGTCACGGGGCGAGGCAACTCTTCCCGGTTGATCGACCAAGGGATGTGACAGTAATGCTAGCTTCGAAGAAGGTGAGTGGGCCCTTAGAAGGGGTGTCCGGACGCTTGACTGCAGGAGCGACCATTTCCACGAGCGAAGGCCTGCCTTCCTCGAAATAACGATCAACCCACTAAGGGTCACTACTACGGACCCCGCTAGACAAAGTAGGAGTTCCTTGAGAAACACACTCCCTTGGTCTTGAACCAGACATGCGTGCTTGAGGGAAGTTGGTCCCCATGTCGGGACCTGCTGCCCCTAAGCTCCATGAAAAAGGAAGCTTACTTTGGGCACCGCCATGAATGCCTCAAGGCTCGGAGTCGCGTGGCCAAAGGATCGCTGGGGTTTACGCGACCAAATTGATTCCTGTCCCTAATGCGGGAACTTGGCTTGTCCCTTCAGGTAAATCCGCAGCAAAGGAGGGGTGGCAAACCTAGGGACGACTTGGAAGCCCACCCTAAGGAAAAGCTTTGGCAACAGCAGACGGCTAACACAGTCTTCCTCGCTGGCCGGGGGCTAGGCTGGTCGAACACCTTGCCTGGTAAGGCTAGCGATGTCACCCTAGCTCCCCTCCCGACGAAACATCGCCATCAAGTCTCAACAGTAGCACTCGCATCGCTTGAAGTTCTCACCCCCTATCGCCTGAACATATCAGCGCGAGGCTTAGGGAAATCTTCAAGGTCGACGCCGCTCCAGACCGATGACCCACTCCCTCCAGGGTGGCTCTCTAGTGCATCTTCCCTTAGTCTTCAGTAGGGCAAGGATGGCATAGTCGTGTCTCGGTTAATCGCCTGCTTGCCTAATCTGGCAGAGCGCTTGGGCTTACTCCTGTGACACTTCTCCCAGTGGGGCAGCTCCAACCCGAGCCCTTTGAGGAATATGCTCCCTTGGCTACGAATTAGGTCGGGGTGTTGTAAGTCCCGCAGGACTCGCGGACACACTGCCAAGGGATGCTTGGACCTACACAATCAGATCCAGTGTGGAAGCACGGGCTGTCTCACCAGGCAAAGCAGGGACCAAGGTTGAGGGCCTATCAAAGGCTAGATAGGTTGACAACCCGCATGGTTAACTTCCAGTGGCAATACCCACGCTACTCCAAGACGCTCACCTCTCGACACGATGGTCGAGCTAACCTACGGAGCTAACAAGCCACCTCCGTTGGTGCATCCATAATGCCTTCCCCACTCTTGGATAGGGAGTTGTAGGGATGTTGTCAAGAAAGCTGAGTCCTGATTGTTCGTCCTTGCTGGAAAAAACACGCAGACCCGCTTTTTACAATACCCTTACTAGCAAGTCGGTTATGACCCCGAAATAATACCTCTCCCTCCATCGACCGTTTCGGTCATGGACCTTTGGCAATCCTGAAGAGAGACCAAAGGGAGAGATTGGCCCTCCTCCGTCCGACTGCGACGAGGACAGGCACCTTAACCAGGCGACCACTAGTGGCCGGTAGTGTTGGACAGCCTCGCCGGTTGACCACCAATACACGCCTACTGTTATATGCTCTTGGTACATTACCGATCTCAAAAGGTAAGAATAGCGCACAGAAGCAGGGCAACCTGGCGTAAATTCCTTAGGGTCAAACAGAGGTGACCCGGGAAGCCTAGACAAGGGGGGAAAAGGGAACCAAGTCCAGGCAATCTAGCAAAGGGAAAACTCGGTTGACCTAATTGCGACTTCGAGATTGCAGCCAGGCCCTTCGGTCATGGCTATGCTTCTTTTTTCTCACAACGCTGCCTAGCTTGTTGAGGTCGAAGGAAGCTTGGATACCCTCCAAGCCCCGTGTTCCAACAACGAAAGAGTCACCTTTTTGGGCTGGTGGGTGCTAAATTCCCCCCATGTGTAAATTCCCCACCACGGGAAGGACAACCCTGTCAACGTCGGTAATGACATCAGAGGTCTCTGCCTCATCTGAACGACAATCAATAATCAGTCTTGTCAATAGACCGAGACTTAGTCCCTGTAGCAATTGGCCACCGCTTACAGGGGGCGGTGCTCACATCACACCATTACCCAAATTGCCGCCTCTTAAAGCTGGCACGCCACCCCTTAAGGTTGGTAGAAACTTAGGCGAATGTGCCTTGTGTTCCCTTAAATTGTCGCCCCTTAAGGCTGGCACGCTACCTCTTAAGGTTGGTAGGAACCTAGGTGAACGCGTTTCGCGTTCCCTTACATTGCCGCCTCTTAAGGCCAGCCGCTACATCTTAAGGTCAGCAGGAACCCGGGCAGACGTGCCTTGCGTTTCCTGACATTGTCGCCTCTTAAGGTCAGCACGCCACCTCTTAAGGTCGGTAGGAACCTGGGTGGATGCGCCTCACGTTCTCACATTGTTTTGAAAAAGGAAAGGATAGTTATCCGGAGTGATAACTACCGAAATATATAAATTATAGAATCAACAGCCACCGCCAATACAAATGGCTGACCCCAAGGTCCCCCACTCACAAGGATCCACTCCAAAGATTAAATAAAGAAATAACAGACTCAACAAAATTCTCCATATAAGGTCTCTGGCCTCTGAAGACAACAACATTCCTGCTCAACCAAATGCCTCATAACACTGCCAACGGTTTGGCCCTCTCCTTTGTACGGAAGACAATCCGTCCAACATCACCCCCTCTACTTCTGAAGCTGTGCCAAAAATCTTCAAAAGATCGACATTCCCACCACCCCCTCCCACCTGACTCCATATCTGCACTACAAGTGGGCAAGTGAAAAAAAGGTGGTCTATCTCCTCCCCACCTCCACACAAAGGGCAAACCTTACTCTCTCCAGGAGCCCATTTCGCCCTCCAAACCTTGGTTGCAAGCCTTCTCCTCCTAAGTAGTCAGACAAAAATCTTGACCTTTAAAGGACACGTGGCCTTCCAAATCTGTCTGCAACCCCTCACCAGATCCAGCTCAACCATGGAATCTCCAGTGGACAATCTCCTGTAGGCAGCTACTATCGAGAAATCACCTTCATCCCAACCAAACATATTCGTATCGGAAGCCAGTTGCAGCCCTTCTAACTCTTTAAGCAAAATCTGGAAATCATGACTTCTCGCATATGAAAGGTTTCCTACAAAGCGCGGGCACCACCCACCTTCTCACACCTCGGCCACAGATGCTTCTTTGTTCTGGGACAAAGCAAACAATCTCTGAAATCTTCTAGTAAGCACACCTTATCCCGTCCAATCATCCTGCCAAAACCTGAAAATCTCCCCTGTTTCCACCATAGGAACGAAATAGTTCTACACCGTAGGAGCCACCACCGACAAACCTTTCAAAAAATGAGAAGCATCCTTCGGTGGAGATATCATGAGATTCCACCGCACTGGGCCACCATAAGCCATCCCGAACACCTTGCCCACCAAATCCTCCCTACATTCCAAGAGGCTCCTCACCCATTTCACCAACAGGCTGTCATTAGACCTCCCCAGGTCCCTCACCCTGAGTCCCCCCTCTTCCACCAGCCTGCAGACCTCCTCCTACGCAACCATCCTGGCACCCGGTCCATTCGTCCCCTGGTTGGACCAGAAGAAATTCCTTATACGTCTCTCTATCTTCTCGACAACCTGTCGAGGCATCTTCAGGACAGAAGTGAAATACGATGGCATTGCTGCTAGAATCGCCTTGAGCAAGAGCAACCTTCCACCCCTCGACAGAAGCTTGGACGCCCACCCTTCCAGTCTCCCCTCCAGTCTCTCCACCAGGGGAGCCCAATCTTTCACCAGAATCCTGCCATCCATCAATGGTAAACCTAAATATCTGATCGGAAGCTTCACCTGCTTTCTGCCATGACCCAAGCTACACCCCCTCGCCTCCGCCTCAGTCAAATTGAAGGGGACAAAATCAGATTTAGACAGGTTGATTTGTAGTCCCGAATCCTCATCAAACAAGAAGAGTAGAATCCGCATTTTCCTGGCTTCCACTTCCCCACCTTCAATGAAGAAAACTGTATCATTCGCATACTGTAGTAACGGGATATTCGTCTCATCTCTCAAGGAGAAATCCCTCACCAAGTTCCTCTCACACGACCTCGTAGCCGTTCTCGCAAGTGCATCCGTTGTAATCACAAAAAGCATCGGGGCCAAAGGACACCTTTGCCTCACCCCCCTCCTCGGTTGAATCCAACCCCTTGCCGGGTTTCCATCGACAAGAATCGAGAAAGACGTCGTGGTGACACATCTCTTCATCCAATCAATCCACATCGACGGGAAGCCCCTCTTCACCAGGGATGTCCAAAGAAGCGACCACTGAACCGAGTCATAAGCCTTGCTGAAATTAACTTTCCACAGGAAAGCCTTCTTCTCTTCCAAGATGATAGGATCTTCGAGGTCAACACATAACCTTCCAAAATGTTTCTGTCGGGGATAAAAGCCGTCTGCACTGGGTTTATAATCCCAGCCAGCGTCCCTCTCAATCTATTCTCTCACATTGTTGCCTTTTAAGGTCGGCACACCACCTCTTAAGGTCGGCAGGAACTCGGGTGGACGTGCCCGACGTTCTCTTACCAGGTCGCCTCTTAAGGTCGGCATGCCACTTATGTTCGGCAAGAACTCGAACGGACGTGCCTGACGTTCCTTTACATAGTCGCCTTTGAAGGCTGGCATTCTGGCAAAGAACATCGGAAGGCCAAAAGAAGTAAGGGTATTCATGCCCCACCTTCCGACGAATGTAACGCTGCCCCCCAAGGTTGGCAGGAACTCTGGCCCCCACACCCTGAAAGTCCTACATGTTGATGCTGCCTCCTAAGGTTGGTTATGCGCATAGGCAAACACGCCTCACTCGACCTTTTGGAGATGACAGAAGCATATGCTGAAGGCCTCCAGCAGATCCCTCGCTTAGGCAAAAGGTCGGGTACCACCCACTAGCAGAGACTTAATTATTTCACTCTCAGTAGCACCTGCCAATCAGAAAATATGACAAAAATTTGGGCGACCACACCCAACCATGCCACACCACCTCTTGAGGCTGGTAGAAATTGGGGCTCTAACAGCCCGCATTCTAGACAACGCAATAACGCCTCACGGCGACAGTAGGAGCTTGGGCCATTATGCCTTAAGTTCCGCATCATATAGCGTTAACACCTGCTCGTTGCCACCACCTAAGGTCGGCCCTCATTCATTGCCACCTCTTAAGGTAGGCTCGTGCTTGTTGCCACCTCCTGAGATCGGACCCTCTGAAAGGTCCTCTTGTGTTTTCCCCGTTCCTTAAAAGGATGCCAGGGGAACAAGCAAGCAGGTTGATGTACAATGGTATTACACCCTGCGACCATCTTGGGAAAATCGTCCCTTATCCATGAGTGATAAGTACAAACTTGGTAGTGGAACCACTGCGTTCGAGGTTGTCAAACCAACAGCAACTGACTGTGGAATTGAAAAACTCCTGTGACGGGCACTTTTGCCCAACCTACATACGGAACCTGCAATGAGTATTGCCAAAATCGGCTTGCTCCAACCAACAAATTTCCTATGAAGTACAAGCAACGGAATTCACACACGAAGAGCTCCAAAGGCCCAAAGTCCTCAACAGAAAAGATGGGCGGACTTTGGCAAAGCCCAAACAATCATGGCCCTTTAGTCCTCAAGCACTAAAGAAAGGACCTGGTAGCATCGGCTAGTCTTAATGCCCTCACCTCGCCTCCCTGAAAAGCATACGTTGGTAACGCACCAGCGACAATCGACTTCGGAAGCGGTTGATCCGCAGTCTGCAACAGACCGGGGCATCTCCCCCAAAGCTGGCTGCTAGCTTGGCTACTCCTAGAATCTCGACTAAAACACCAGTTTCAGATAGTGTGCGCAAAAGGTGCTAAAATACCGTTAAGATCTGTACCACCTTCCACCTGAGAGAACCAGCACCACTTCCGGCATTCCCCCATCAACCTTATCTCCCAGAGGGGACCATGTGGATGGCACCCACCCCTCTCGGAACGCAAGTTGCGGCCAAGACATTAGTACCCCTTTTAGCTGACATAGCCATGCCATGTGTCAGGCAGGGATAGGTGGACAAGGTACTAAGCAAATAGCTGGGGCACGGAGTACGTAAGAAGTCTCTTGCGGGGGGAACGCCTGTCTTCAGCTAAGCGAATGATGTAACCGCTTGGTCGCTACGCTGGCCAACCTCCCCTCTAACCACCTCCTTGGGGCCTGCTAGAAAGCAGCCGAGCTAAAGTGACAGAACAAGCCTCTATGCCAAACTATTTGAGCAACGGATTAGGATCCCAATAATAGGGATCGAGCTAAAACTCGTAAAAGCGATCCACATAATCCTTGCGAGTAATGGATCCTAGGCAGCAAGCTTACCTCTCACACATGGCATATGAGCAGTTCATCACAACACAACAAAAAAAAAGAAAGAAAAAGAGGGGAAAAGAAGGAATAGGAAGTTTCTTCCTTTTATAAGAAATATCAACTATTACATTCCGTTGGATCATTAGCTTCGGCTATATTACAGCTAAAAAGAGACAAGTTGGTACAACGATAACGACGGCACCATTCATCCAGATTAAGTAGCTTCGCAGTGAGTCTTTGAGCTTGCTTGCCCTAGGCAACACGAGTGATAGTGCAATGTCAAGACAGGTGGCCCTTGCAGTCTCTGGCGGACCTGCCTTAGACGACTCCTCGGCGAAGACCAGTCTTCTCGTTTAGCACCCCTTGCCTTAGTCCCTAGTGAAACCTCGGGTGCTGGCGGGATGAGCCCTCCAGTCCCCTGCCCTTCTGTAGAGGAAGAATAATTGAATGAGGAGCCTGCTAGCGGACTGGCAAGTCTTGACAAGTCACGACGTTCACTCGAGGCAAGTAGGGTGGTTCGGAGGTGTGGAGCACCCTCCAATATATCAGTGAGGTACTCCACTTAGTCGACGTCATAGGGCCTCCAGTAGGCCATTCAACAAGGAATACCTTGTTGAGCTCAACTGCCTAGGCGGGCACTGCGGGTGCCATCTGATCGAAAGCACTTGCTTTTGCTAGTGCCCCCGTTGAGCTTTGCCTCACGTTTGGTCGGGCAAATACACTCCTACAAGAGGTATCCGTAACAACCCTCGCTCCACCATTGTGGAGTCACCAATGGAGCCGAGCAAGGTGGCAGAAGCAATAAGCTTCCGCAAAGGAGCAGCCTCCACCCAAGCTCCCGATGGCGCGTCTGCAGCCCGACATCCAGTGGGTTCTCCACGTGGGCCTAATGAGGGTAGCACCCCCAACAGGACATCCTCGGCCTCATTCTTGCCTGGGTCTAAAAGGGTGGACGTAGTTGACTTCCTTTCAACGAACCTCCCACCAAGTTCCCTCGACGGATGCTTTGAGGGAGCCCGTTCCGCCTCTCCTTTGTTGCCGGCCTCCCTCCTGTTGAACTCTTCGAACACAGGAGAGCTCTTTCTCACCTTAACCCAGGTCCCTCCCCTAGGCAATATGGGTCTCGTACTTGGACAGGTTGTCGCGACGCCAAAAATCGTCCAGCGAGGAAAATCCCCAAGAGCCTGCGCCAAGAAACAAAACAAAGTAACCAAACAAGAAAGAAGGCAACTCAAAAAGCAACCCTTCGTTGTGATTGACAAAACCACAGCCCACCAACACTGTAATAGGTGTATATTCGAGGCCCTCACCTCAACTTATGCTACGAACGGGGGCACCAAGAAGGGTTTCCCTCCATCCGAAGAACCACACATAGGCGCCCTTCAGCCAACTTCGCCGAACGAGTAAAGGTTCAATGGCGAAAGAGCGAACGAGATAAACGTTCCTACACACAACTAACTCCCTCAAACATAGTAAAGAGGGTGCAGGGCGTAAACTAAGACCCACTACCGACCCCTATTTATAGCCCCCTCTTCACAATCTTCCTAGGGCGATGTTCCACCTCCCTCCTGCGGATTGTAGGTTTCCTAGGGACAAAATCCCTCAAGATACTACACGGGTTTCGCTGCAGCTTGACTGCATTAACGAAACCGTCAGTCAAGGACTCTACATGTCTTAACACATTGGGCATATAGAACGACACTACACAAGCACCGGTTGCCTTATTGAACGGGCATGACGTTTCAGGCCATGACCTTGCGAGTCAACAAAAATTAATGCTCGCCTCGATGAGCTATGCGACAAAATAGTCGGCACGAACTTGGGCTTATTGGACTTACGTTCAACAACGTGCTGCCTCTTAAGGTCAGCACGAACTCGGGCTTATTTGCCCTATGTTCAACAACATGCCGCCTCTTAAGGCCAGCACGAACTCGGGCCTATTTGCCCTACGTTCAACAACGTGCCGCCTCTTGAGGACAGCATGAACTCGAGCTCATATGCCCGACGTTCAACAGAACGCCGCGTTTTAAGGCTGACACGAACTCGAGTTTATTTGCCTTATGTTCAACATCGTGCCACTTCTTGAGGTCGGCATGAACTTTGGCCATTTGCCCTATGTTCAACAACATGCTGCCTTTTAAGGTCAGCACGAGCTTGGGCCTATTGGTCCTACGTTTAATAACGTGCCACTTCTTAAGGCTAGCATGAACTCGGGCTTATTTGCCTTATGTTCAACAACATGCCACCTCTTAAGGTCGGCAAGAACTCGGGCTTATTTGCCCTACGATCAACAACGTACCGCCTCTTAAGGACGGTATAAGCTCGGGTCTATTTGCCCTACGTTCAACAACGTGCCACCTTTTAAGGTCGGCACGAACTCGGGCTTTTGGCCCTACATTCAATAATGTGCCGCCTCTTAAGGCCGGCACAAACTTAGGTCTATTTGCCCTTTGTTCAACAATGTGCTGTCTCTTAAGGCCGGCACGAACTTGGGCTTATTTGCCCTATGTTCAACAACGTGTCGCCTCTTAAGGATGGCATGAACTCCAGCTTATATGCTTGATGTTCAACAGAATGTCGCCTCTTAAGGCCGACACGAACCCGGGCTTATTTGCCCTATGTTCAATAATGTGCCACCTCTTAAGGTCGATACGAACTTGGGCCTATTTGCCCTACGTTCAACAACGTGCCGCCTCTTAAGGTTGGCATGAACTTGCGCTTGTTGGCCTTATGTTCAACAACGTGTCGCCTCTTAAGATCGGCATGAGCTCGGGCTTATTTGCCCTACATTCAACAACATGCCGCCTCTTAAGGCCGGCACGAACTCGAGCTTATTTGCCCTATGCTCAACAACGTGCCGCCTCTTAAGGATGGCATGAACTTAGGCTCATTTGCCCGACATTCAATAGAATGCCGTCTCTTAAGGTCAACACGAACTTGAACTTATTTACCCTACATTCATCAACATGTAACCTCTTATGGCTGACACTAGCTCGGGTCTATTTGCCCTACATTCAACAACGTGCCACCTCTTATGGTCAACACGAACTCAGGCTTATTTGCCCTACGTTCATTAACGTGTCGCCTCTTAAGGCCGACACGAACTCAGGCCTATTTGCCATTTGTTCAACAACGTGCCGCCTTTTAAGACCGACACGAATAAGAGCTTATTTGCCCTGCGTTCAACAATGTGCTGCCTCTTAAGGACGGCATGAACTCGGGCTCATATGCCTGATGTTCAACAAAATGTCGCTTCTTAAGGTTGGCACGAACTTGGGCTTATTTGCCCTACGTTCAACAGCACGCCGCCTCTTAGGGCTGGCACGAACTCTGGCCTATTTGCCTTACGTCCAACAATGTCCTGCCTCTTAAGGCTGTTACGAACTCAGGCTTATTGGCCCTACATTCAACAACGTGCCGGCTCTTAAGGCTGGCACGAACTCGAGCTTATGGGCCTTACGTTCAACAATGTGTCGCCTCTTAAGGACGGCATGAATTCAGGCTCATATGCCCCGATGTTCAACAGAACGCCACCACTTAAGGTCAACACGAACTCGGGGTCACACGCCCCTCGTTCCACAAAGTGTCGCCTCTCCTAAGGTTGGCATGAACTCCTCGTAACCAAGCCACTACCCCCACCGGTAGAAAGTCAAGAGAAAATTGCTCACACCTGGCCATTTACAGTCAGTAGGAGACAGAGGCAAACCACCTAGATTGGTCTACGAGCATCTGCCAGCTCCTCCATCAAGACAAATGTTATTCCCGCTTTATCCTAAGCAGGCTGAACATTTGGGGGCATTGTCTACTGTGGAGTTTTGAACGCTTTAACTACTCTTTCAACAGCTTATGCTAGTTAGAGAGTGGGGGCATATGATGAGGGGCAAAAACTGTCATCGAATCCAAAACTCTGTGCGTAATAGAACAGGAAATCCAGCTACCCGAATACAGGACAAACAGGTGAGTCCAGCACCACCCGACTCACTTGCGTCTTGCCGCTTCATCAGGGTCCCTGGAATTAGGCGAGCCAGCACTAGGGTGCAGGGAGTCACCTTAGGGTAGCCATCAAGGGACTGTTGCTCATCGCCTCTTGATGGGGAGAACCCTCATCAGCGGTCCTCCCGTCGACCGATGAGAGGTCGCCGGTGGATTGTTGTGCCAGTGGAGGGTCGACGGTGGTGTTAATGGTTGTTGCCTGCCCTTCAAGCAACCATCAGTGGCTGTACAAGGGGCTGGCGATGCTGCTTGCCATCGGTGGCAGGGCTGCCATGGCCTTTGTAGCCGTCGATGACAACAACAGTCGGTGGTGGTGGCTGTTCGACGAGGAAGAGAGAGGGGATTTGGGTGGTTAGGGTTTCAGAGGCCTTCTTAGGTGGGATACCAGGGCCACGGTCTAGGATTGGTGCTCTGATATCAAGTGGGAAAGAATGATCAAGTTCAATTACTCCAAAGAGCCCCACATCCCTTTATATAGAGGAGAGGTGCGTGGAAATAGCACGATAAGTCCAAGAGAAATAAAAAACACATAAGATGCAACATATTAAAGAAGCCAGATGTGTCAACAGAGAGGCATCATTCAACAAAGGTTGCTCAACACAACTCCAGTTTTTATTGATGACTAGACATATATATTTACCAAGCCTCTTATTAGATCTACTTTTGATGTTTGCTATTTCAAGCTAAGCATGATTGACACCTATGCTTCAGCTTGAGTGGGAGTGTTGTACCTCCTTGATTTATTATGTTTGTGAGTGTGTACCTGTTTTTATTTTCTCTTGGAGTTGTGCTAAAGTTTGTTTCTCTTGGAGTTGTGCTGTAATTTGTTCCACCTCTCTCTCCATATAAAGAGAGGTAGGGTTTCTTGATAAGATTAAGTCATTCGTTCCTCTTTAAGTTGACCCGTAATTTTGAGTAAAGTGCTTTGACACCAAACGTGCCTTGTATCTGGCATTCGACCCATCAAGGTTGTATTTGAGTGTGAACACACCCACTACAACATCCCTTAGAGGCAAGGGCATGAGCTCCCACGTGCCTTGAGATCAAAGAGCGGCCATGTCATCCTCCATGGCTTAATGTCATTTTGGATGTAACATGGCCTACTAGCATGTTGCAGGTATCTTTGCCGTAGCGAGTGCACAATAGATGCTCTCAAATGCTTTCCCAAGATTGTTAGTGATCAGGCTGCTTGCCATGTGATATCTACCTAATCACTCCCTGAAGAAGTATCCCTTGTAGCATCAACACTAAACAAATTATCGTTAGTGTCTAAAACCTCTGTGGTCACTTGATCTGGGGAAGAGGGTGGCGATAAAGGAGGGGCATATGCAACGTAGTATGTGGTCATTTGTAAGTAACAATGGGTTCATTATCTTTTTGAGGCATAATGGCAGTGGTAGTGTTGGTAGAAGGTGACCGAGTAATAGGAATCTCCTTAAAGGGTATAGGAGGAACATGCATAGTGGCAACAGTAGTATCGATGGAAATATCATGCCTAGTGGTAGAAAAGTAAGCAGTGGACTCATGAAAAGTAACATCATCAGATACAAATGATGAGCTGACACGGGATCAAAACATCAATACCTTTTTTTCATCCTAGAGTACCCCAAGAAATCATTCTCACTGCCCTGGGTGCCAGTTTGTCCTATCCAGGAGTAAAATCATGAACGAAAGCAACACATCTAAAGATCCTGGGAGTAACAGGAAATAACTTCCTACTAGGATACAATATACTCAATGGAATTTGCTCATAAATAGTAGAATTAGGCAATCCTATTAATCGAAAAACATGCGGTCAAAACCTCATCACCCAAATAAAGTGAGGGCACAGAGCGATGTATCAAAATGGTGCAAGCAACATTAAGTAAATGGCGATGTTTCCTCTCAGTAACTCCATTGTGCTGAGATAATAAACATATGTAGTTTGATGAATAATGCCATGGGATTTATATAAAGAATGTAAACGATGTGTACACAAGTTCAAAGCATTATCAGAACGAAAAACTTTGATATTAATTGCAAATTGGGTCTTTATTTCTATTACAAAATTCTTGATAACAGAATCAAATTCAATAAAAATACCTATGACATCCAAGAAAAATCATCAATAATGACAAAAAAGTAATAGTGGCCTAGCCGGTGTGGAATTCGACCAGGCCCCCATACATTTATATGGATAAGATGGAATCAAGTACTCCTAGGACCTCGAGACAGTGATTAAAATGCTCTTGACATGGTGAAATGGGGGTTTTTAACGAGATGTCATATCGACACGACATACTTTTCGAAATACAGGGATGTCAGTTTGCGTTGTTGCTTGCTACTAGGTCGTGCACGCATGATGTATGCCGCACGCCATTGCTATTTTTGGTTGTTGGTTGGTTGCTGCTGTAATGCACTGCTGCTACCGTTGCACAAGTTATGAATCGCATATCGCCATCTTGAAAGATATTGATGATTCGTACTGTTGGGGATTCCTCAAAACATGATTTTGGTCTTCTAGAGCGTATGCATTTTTTTCATATTGTAGCATTTTTATCCATTTTAAGTCACTTTTAGTAATTTCCTCAAAATTCTGTAATATCAACAATATATTACCAATATATCCCCTTTTGAATTAGTATAGCACTTTTCTTCCTGTAGTCCTTAATTTTAAAAATAGTTATTCATTTAAATAGGAAGTATAAGACATGGTTTAAAACTTAAATGAAAATATTTATCCATTTAAATAGTTATTCTTAAAATTCCAATCATTTTGAATCCTAGTTGTCATTTTTGTCATGTGTCGGCGTACCTCTGACTCCAAAATGGACTATTTTTAGGACATCGAAATTATTGAAATCTAATGTTGAAACATGAGCATTTACATGGCATGCCGACGAAATGTGTATTAGAAAATTTATCTAAACGGCATCGAAATCGACATTTTGAACCTTGCTTCGAGATGACGGGAAACTGGCACGATGATGTTTGCTAAGTTGACAAGCATCGCAAGTGATGACAATCGTTGGAGAGATATGTGGCATAAAATGTTGGAGCCTGTCCAAGGAGAGATGGCCAAGGTAGTGGTGCCACTAGAAAGGAGACCTAATGGCAAAGGCAACCTCCCCATGACCCACAACAGTAGTAGTAGTTTGGCTCAAGCGATATACCCCCCTTCTTATCCTCCTCTACCGATCGTCCTTCTTGTGAGCTTGTCCTATAAGGCACACGATTGTGCATTGAAAATAGTTCTACAGACTAGTTTTTTTGTAATACGATGGACAAATAATTGGTTCATTGTAAAATCTAGCACAAAAAGTACATTGGACAATTGTAATGTGGAAGATAGAGGGATCTCCCTTTGGCCTGCAATATGGGAATGCCTCCCGTTTGCTACCAACATAAATGGCATGATGCACTGGAATCTACCAACCAATCTTCAACTTGCTGTAACACAGAAGAAGAGCAAACTCTCGATACCTGAGGGGGCAAAAGCTGCTGTCTCAGAAGAAGGCGCTGATGACCGGGAAAGCTGTGAAAGTCATTGCAGAAGGTTATTAAATTCAGTACAAGATATTGTCTCAGAAGAAGCATCTGTAAGCTCAGCAACTTGATTAACCACTGTAGCTCGACCATGCTTGGTCCAACAGGTGGCCTCAGAATGTCCTAGATGTCCATAGTTGGTACATGGAGGACGACCACGGCCTCCAGATCCACAACCACGATCTCGACCACATGTAGCGGAAGCACTTTACCACATCCAAGGGTTGCAGCAAGAGCAGAGGTTTGACTTGTGATCTCAATGTTAGGAGATCGTGCTGCTATCTTACTCAATCTATTGTTTGTCTCCTCAAGAGAAGGAAGCTTTGATAGGGTCAAGATCTAGTCTCGTGCAGCAATAAACTCAAGTCCAAGACTTGATAAGAAGAGAGAAATAACCAACTCTCTCCTAAACTCTTGCTGAGAAGCACATGTACACACGGGCTTGCAGACATTATGTATGTCTCTTTAGGAGATCCTTCATGATAGAGTAATACTGCGCCAAGGAATGTCCCTCCTAGCGCAACTAGAATAGCTCGTGATAGGTCTGGAAAACACGTGCAGAGTTCTTCTCATGAGAGTGTCTCATGAAGGGCATCCCACATCCCCTTCGCAGTGTTTTAGTACAAAATCTCATCTCTTATTCTAAGGATAACACAATTCATCATCCAACACTTACCATTGTGTTATCTCTATCCCAAGTGGCATTGACTCATGTCTTCTTTGTGGGTTTTCTGTTGCGTAGGATGTGTTCCTTTCCATGGCCTCTCACTGTCATAAGAAATGTCTGTGACCATTGGTGTTAATTGGTCTCGTCTAATTTAATCATGGGACCAAAAAATAGACTATTGTATGCCCTTGTCTCCACATTCAAGTCCAAAGTCTCCTCGAACGAGCTAGAGGATGCCGTCTTACCTTCACCTATGAACCTAAAATTAATAGGAAGTAATCAAAACATCAAATTAGCCACTGAGCACGAGAAGGTTTGAAACACTAAATTTCTGACCAAATCGGCAACATATGATCGTAAGAAGAAAGAAAACTTGGCAAACGTGTTCTAGGGTATAAAATCCTGTGAAAAACGCCATCTCTTCCACTTCAGTAGATCTAGAAGAGGAAGGAGGGTGAAATCATCACCCCTACTGATTGGAGAAGGTTCGCATGACACCAATTGAACCAACCAAACCTCGTAAGAAGCGACCGAGCTTTGATCCAGGGCCCCAACTGCCCCTGATTGGACCGCTGCAGGTAATAGGGCCTGCGATAAGGGTGGTCGTGCAGGGGCTTGGCGTTGTTGTGGGGGAGCCCTGCGAGGTCTTGTGGCTGCGTGAGGGGCCTAGCAGCATTGCTGCAGCATCGCTGGTAGGCCTTGGTGGCATGGTGCGAGGCCTCTTAGGCGAGAGGGTGGCACTAGTGGTGCTTCGAAGAGGTGGAGGTTGCCGGCATTGCGAGGGTTAAGGTGGAAGAGGCTACGAAGGCTATTGGTTGGTGGGATATCTGAGTCTTGATCTAGGAAGGTTGCTCTGATATCAAGTTGGGAGAAATAATTGAGTTAGTTTGTTCTCAAACCCTACCTCTTTTTATATAGAGGTGGGAACAAATTACATCATAACTCTATCAGAAAATAAAAATGATAGAAACATCTTAATACAAGAAATAAATAACTTAACATTTACACATGAAATGGGAATGATCAACTGGGCATTGTTCAAAACCAAGTTGGGCCATAACTTTGTAGGAACTGAGGAACCAAGTGTAGGATGCCTGCTTCAGTCAATAGATTTATCTTTGAAGTTTGCAAACATAGTTAGTGCGACTTGTTCCTTCAAAGCCATCAGGTTGTTCCATATAAACTTCCTCCAGTAGATCAATGTGGAGGAAAGTATTTGTAATGCCCAATTGATGTAATTTCCAATCTCAACTGAAGGCCAAGCTCATGATTATATGAATGGTGACAACCTGCATCAGCATTGAAATCTTTGCCATATTGTTGAGTGAAGCTTTTAGCTACTAGCCGAGCGTTTAACTTATTGATGGCTTCATCAGGATTGTATTGGATTTTATATACCCACTTGGAGCTAACAACATTCTTATGTCGTGGAGGAAGTACAATAATCCATGCTCTATTTTGCTTCATGGCATTCATTTCTTTTTGCATAGCTTACACCCAATGCTCATCCTTGAGTGCCTCCTTATGATTGCACAGTTCCTTGGTAGCTATGGCTTTGGTGATGAAGCCTTGAAAATCAGTGCTGAAGGAAGTATAATCCACATCATTGACATGTAGATAACGAGTGCCAGAAGGTGCTGCTTCATTGTTAATAGCATCAAGTGAGGCATTCTGATTGGCGATATTGAGAATTGATGGTGGCGTAGCTTTAGTGTTAGCATGTTGGATGTTTTTAGGTTCAGATGTTTCTTAGCCTTGATTATCAGTAGCAAGATGTCTAAAGCGTTGATGTTGATTGCTGATAGGGCTGTATTGTTGAGCAGTAATGTATGTTGATTTGCTGATGATGGGAATAAGTTTTTGATTTAGGAAGCTCATGCTGGAAGGTTCCTGATCACCATGTTCATTGAAGGTAACATGTTGAGATAAATATATCTCCTGTGTGGCTATATTAAAACATTTACGGTCGTTTGCTTCTTTGTTATAACCAACAAAGATAGATTTGACAGCTTTCAGGATCAAGTTTGTCACATGTGCTCTTGTCCATATGAACATGGATGGTTCAGCCAAATAGATGAAGCAGAGAATAATCAGTTAGAGAAGAATGCAATATTTCATAGGGGGTTTTCTAATCCAGAATTTGTGTTGAAATCTAATTAATGATGTGCACTCTTGTATGAAAAGCTTTTAGCCACAAGTATTTTGGGATTGCTTTAGCATAAATCATTGCAAGGGCAATCTCGTATACATGTCTGTGTTTTTTTTCCGCAATCTCATTTTGTTGTGGTGTCCTAGGACAGTTTCTTTGATGAAGTATGCCATTATCATTCAAAAACTTCTAAAAGCTTGTGACATATATTCACCCCTCATCACTATGGAGACATTTTTATTTTGCACTCAAAATGATTTTTGACTGAAGACTTAAATTTGACAAAGACATCAAACGTGTTGGACTTTTCCTTAAGAAAATAGATCCAAGTATATCTGGAACAATCATTAATAAAAATAATGTAATAACGTGACTGAGAGAAAGAAGCATAGGGAATAGGTCCCCAAACATCAGTATGAATAAGCTCAAGAACACATGAAGTAGTTGTGGTGGATAAAGAAAATGACAAATCAATTGAGTATGTTTGTCTTATTGGCAACCAGAACAAATAATATCATGAAGGGGGCCTTTAGCTTTTATTAAACTATAATCAACAAGTTTTTTTAAAGCATTAAAATTACAATGAGCTACCTAATCGACCATGCCATTATTCCAAAGTAGCAATAGAGCCTTTATTATTGCTAGAATTATAAAAGACATGAAGAGAAGCTGACAACTTATTGGAAAGACGAAGATTTTGAATGATTGTTGGATGTCAGTGCTTGTTAAGAAGGGTCTTGTTGGATGCATCCTCCTTCAGAAAAAAACATAAGCCCGAGTAAATGAATTATAAGCATCATTGCCATCAAGAAAATGAGAAATTGATAGGAAGTGAAATTTCATAGTCGGAACATAGAGGACACCAGTAAGTTAAACAAAACCATTAAGAGTGCATAGAACTACGTCTCCAATGTAAGTGATGGGATGTGTGGTGCCATTGCCTATGATTACCCATCTATTCCCATGGAAAGGCTTTAATGAGACAAAAGTACCTTCACTATTGGAAATATTGGAAATATGATTTCTAGCATAGGTATTTGCTATCCATTCTTTAGTGTTGATGTGAACATCCTCCATGGCAGTGGATAAGGCACTGATGTCATGCTGAGATCCACTGGTATTTGCAATGTAAGCTCTAGATTGATGTTGAGTAGTGCCAGTTGAGAATTTGGGTAAATCATAGCAGTTGATGACTATATGATTGGCTCGCTGCAATGTTGACATATGACTCCAGCTTGGCTGACATATCCTCGACCACGTCCTTTTTGAGCATTAGATCTGTTACCATAAGATGGCTGACCATGACCTGCCTACTGCAGTCCATTATGCTGATGTTGATCTACCTCGTCCTTGATTACTATACATAGTACTTACATGTGCTTTGATACTTGTTGCGACTCCTATTTATCTTTGGCTATTTTACCACTTTTGATTGTACTTTGTTATTTCTTATTTTGTTCTGGACATGCATTGTTATTTACCCAAATCTCTCTCTATATAAAGAGGTATTGGGATTTTTCTAAGAAATAAGATTAATCAATTTCTCACTTAGTATTAGAGTGCGATCCTAGTTCGGGTTCTGGTATCTCATGGAAAAATCCCCCTAAAACCCCAACACCAAAAGCCTCTACCCTTTTCACCGCCGCCAACCCACCTTTCTCTTTCTTGCCGACGATGGAAGGGGATTTCCACCGGCAGAAGGGGCCTCGAGGGGGAGGGCCAACAGGGCCCAAGCGGTGCCTGTTGCCTTGGGCGATCACCTACAGGCATTGTTTAAGGGTTCCTATCATTGTGGCTGCACCTAAGGCGGTGGCGTAGGTCATCTGAGCGACACTGTAGGTTGCTCTGGTGACCGGCCAAGCAGCGGTAGGAGCACTACTGTTCCCCTAGGTGCACAACGTAGGGTTGTTCCTTCTTGCGGTGGGTGGGTAGGGCCTTCCCCAGGCCTTGTGCACTCTGTAGCAATGCTAAGGCGGTCCTCTGTCTTGGGCGTGATCCTCCAGATGTTAGTGATCCTGGATCTTCACGCCTAAGGCTTGTCTTCCTAATCAGAGTTTTTCTATGATCTGAAACTCTTTTTCAGATCGGCTTGGTGGTGTATTATCCTACTTATTTAGGCTCAAAGATGGCGAGTTCTATCCCTTGGTGATCCCCTTGGTCCTTGCTAGGCACAATGCCAATCTTAGGAGCAGAGATGGCATTGGATGCCGCTAGTGCGACAGGGATGGAGTATGCGGGCTTGATGTTGCAGGAGCATGACATGAGTCACCATGGTGCAGGATGGTTAATTGACTTTGGTGCTTCACAGCATCTTTGTGGGGAGTAGGGCTATTTCCGATCACTCAGTTGTGTTGTAACAGAGAAAACGATGCAGGTTGCTGATGGCAGGCATGGTTCTGTTGTTGGCTAAGGGGAAGTGTAACTCCCACGTTGCTGTTGCCTAGAGCACATGTATTGGAGTTTCCCATGAGCTTATTGTTCGTGAGTAGGATTTTTATTGCAGGGTTATTTTTGATGATGTTGGATGTATCGTCCAGGATAAGTTTACTGGGAAAATCATCACCAGAGGTACATAGAAGAATGGTGTTTATCACCTTGGCCAGGAACCATTTGCAGGAGCCAACATGTATGATGGTGGGAGTGCCTTACACTAGCACATTCGTCTAGGTCACCTGCCTCTGGATCATCTCAGGAGGGTGATTTCACATATTTCACCTGCTACTATTATTAGGTGTGATGCTTGCCAGTTAGGTAAGCATCATCTGCCTTCTTTTTCTGCCAGTACTTCTCCTGGATCAACGACTTCTTTTGAGTTACTACACATGAATGTCTGGGGACCGAGTAGAGTTCCAGATAGAATGGGACATCGTTATTTTCTTCTTGTTGATGATTTTACCAGTGTCCTGGGTGTTTCTTCTGAAAAAGAAGGCAAATGTTGGAGGTGTTATAGAGATTCTTCTTGGAGATTAGGACTTAGTATTCCACCACAGCGAAGATTGTATCGGTAGATGATGCCCTTGAGTTCTGCATCGCTAGACCTACAGAGTTCTAAAGGACTCGTGAGATTATCTACTAGATCACTTGTTTCCATACCTCAGCAGAATGGGGTTGCACGGCGGAAGCACAAACACCTGTTAGAGGTTTCCTGCACTCTTCTTATCCACCATAGTATTCGACAACGATACTGGGGCGATGCTGTTTTGATGGCATGCTATTTCATTAACAGGATGTCATGAGCATATATCGATTCTTCTGTTACATCCAGATAGTGAGCTTTTCAATGTGTCTCCTAGGACTTTTGGGTGTGTTGCCTTTGTTCATGTGCCATCACCAGGTCGTGACAAGCTTGCTCTTTGCATTATTAAGTGCGTCTTCTTAGGGTACTTCAGGAGTCAGAAGGGGTACCGATGTTACGATCCCATCAACCACAGGCATTATGTCAGTGCTAGTGTGACCTTTCATGGGACCACCATATTTTTCAATTGCTGGACAGACGAGTGTTCATGATGATGCATCTCCTATGCCTATTCCTCCTATTCCACTAAAGGCAATTCTGATCTCTACATCTCAGCCGACTTCTTTGGGCTCTACGACCTCCTTGGACAATTACCAGAGATTGCATGGCCCGCTGCGCACATATAGTAGACCTCATGCGACATTACAGAGGCCACCATCCTTACTAGTGACTGATGCTCCACAGGCAGTTGAGATGGTTTCTGATGACAGTGACAATCTAATTCGACTTGATCGCCCGGATAGTACATATCACAGTACTAGTGAGGTTCCTTCTACTGATGTTCAGTTAGAGGTGCCAGATGATTTTGACCGTCTTATTGCCATTAGGAAGGCACCCCGCACGTGTCTTGATATTGTGTTGTAGGTAGTTTGGCCACAGATAGTCTTGGTTTTTAGTTTGGCAGTTTTGCTAGGCATGTACAACCTTACACATTTCGCCTACCTACTAGTAAGTCATGCTTGATCCAAAGTGGCGTTAAGCTATGGAGGGTGAGATGGCAGCATGTCAGAGTAGTCAAATTTGGGAACTCACCCCACTTCCTATAGGCACACGACTAGTTGGCTCCAGATGGGCCTTTACCCTGAAGTACAGCTCTGATGGATCTATTTCAAGGTATAAGGTCAAGTTGGTGGCAAAGTGGTTCACCCAGACCTATGGGGTGGACTTCTTTGATACTTTCTTTCCCCTTGCATGTCTTGCCACTGTTCATGTATTATCTTTGTTGCGGTACACAGAGATTGGCGGTTACACCAGCTTGATGTGAAGAATGCTTTTCTCTATGACGATCTTCAGGAGGAGGTTTACATGCAGTAGTCCTTAGGCTTTGAGGTTCAGGAGGAGTGTGTGTGTAGACTCAGAAAGGCCATCTATAGTCTGAAGCAGAGCTCGAGTGCCTAGTGTTAGAAGCTCTCAGATGTGTTGCAGAGGATGGGGATGCAGAGGTCTTCAGATCACTCTCTGTTTGTTAGGAAAACGGAGAATGGCGTGGTACCACTACTAGTTTATGTAGATAAGCTGATTATCACTGGCGATGATGTGGCTAGGATAAGACATGTCTAGGAGTCTCTTGCACAATAATTTGTTGTGAAGGATCTAGGTTAGCTTAGATACTTTTTAGGGATCGAGGTCACTAGGAGCAGATATGAGATTGTTCTTTCTCAACGCAAGTGTGTGTTGGATGTTTTTCAGGAGATAGGTATGTTAGGGTCCAAGCCAGCCAATATTCCTATAGACCCCAAGGCACATCTTCATGATGAGGAGGTAGAGATAGCTGATAGCAGAGCATACAAACAGCTTATGGGCAAGCTGTTGTACTTGACTATTACTAGACTTGATATTGCCTTGATAGTAGGCAAGCTTAGCTAGTTAATTGAGAGGTCGACAAAGCTGCATTGGCAGGCAGCTATGCAGGTGTTGAGATACTTGAAGAAAGCATCGGGTTGTGGTATTCTTTTCCAAAAAGGCTCTCCTATGACAGTGGTAGGATATTCCGATGTTGATTATGCGGGATGTGCGGTTGATAGGTAATCCACCACTGGTTTCTGTACCTTTGTGGTAGGTAATCTTGTTACCTGGAGGAGTAAGAAACAAGGGGCAGTTTTCTGCTCTAGAGTAGAGTCAAAGTATAGGGTGATGGCCCAGATTGTTGCAGAGATGGTTTGGATAAGGTCTCTACTGCATGATTTGCATGTCCAGATTGAGGAACCTATGGAAATGCGATGTGACAATCGGGTGACTACATACATAGTTAACAACCTGATGTTCTATGAGTGCACCAAATACGTTGAGGTTGACTGGCACGACACCAGAGATCTCATATAACGTGGTTTGTTGCTTTCCACTTTTGTATCTTAGGATTAAATTGCCGATGTGTTCACGAAGCCTTTACCTTGATCGGCGTTTGACTATTGTTGTTCCAAACTGAGTATGATTGACATCTATGCTGCAGCTTGAGGGGGAGTTTTGAGACTCTTACTTATCCTTGGTTACTTTGCCACTTTTGGTTGTATTTTGTTATTTCTTATTTTATTTTGGACATGTATTGTTATTTACCTAAACCTTTTTCTATATAAAGAGGTATTGGGCTTTTTCTGAGAAATAAAATTAATCATTTTCTTCCACTATACCTATACTCATCTTTGGAAGTCTACGAGTTGCCAATCTTAAGAACAAGATTATCTTGCTGTATTAAAGAAAACTTCAGTTTCTCAAAAGAAAGGAGAGGTCTCGCAGTTACTGTAGTAATGAATATTTTATATTCTTCTTGAAGTCCAGCTAGGCAATGCATCATTGGTGAGATAACCAACCAAGGTAATTTCGTTACAAATATGTAATATGTTGTATTCAATAACTCTATATTTCCCCTATTTGATTTATGTCAAATTTGATTTCATTTAAATGATTTTTCTTTTGCCATTTGACAATATTCACTACTAAGGACATGCCAAAGTTCCTTTGCAATCTAAACATGCACGGCTTGAGTAACTATCTCAACAAGAGTTGATTTTTTCCATTTGGTGAGCTACCGATGAACAACAAACCATTTAATATATTTAGGAATAGGGATAAGGTGAATCCCCTTTGAAGAGCTTCTCTCATCATCCTTAGTTTCATTAATAGTCTTTCCTTGCAAGTAGTTGGGTGGTGCAGGAGAACTTTCATCAATATGACCGATTAATAGTTGACCATGAATAAAAGAACGAAAGGCTCTTCCATAGCAAATAGTTCTCATTTCTAAGCTTTACCAATTCAATTTGGCTTAACATGTTAGCGAATGAAAGGAAGTTTTGACTTCTTTGTCATACACCATAACTGAAAAGATAGAATGAGATTGGGTGAGCAGGTCTTGGCAACACCAAGCCTGATCAAAGAAGGTCGGATCGAGGGTGATGAAGACAGACGTCGGTGTCGTGAGATTAGGTGAAGAGAGGGTTGGAGCAACTGGATCGGGATAGGTCAGAGGAGTAGGCCTTGGTGACGCTAAGCTTGATCGAAGGTCGAATCAAGGGTGATAAATGTCGATTGCTAGCGGAAGGAGATGAAGGTCGAACTTGATGGTGGCATTAGGTTGAACAAAGATGGTGAGGGCGGTGTTGCGTGACAAAAGGTATGGAGGCTTCAACTCGATGTAGAACCAGCCTTGTAGCGTCAAATTTGGCTAGGAGAAATAGGATTTGACGCTTCTACTTGTTTGGCTTGCTGAGGATCAGAACTCTTGCTCAACGACACTTATGGCAACGGATTTTCCAAAGACAAATCCGTCTAACATATTGATCGTAGCTCTGATACTATGTAAAATTAAGCGCGAACACAACCAAACAATAAGGGAAATTGTTGACCCAGTTCAAGAGGCGATGTACCTTTGTACGTCTGGGCTTTAGGTTTACTTCTCTTAATGATTAGATAGGAGGCCTTAGGATCATTATTTATAATACAAAAAGTTTCTTACAATCCAAGCAATGTACAATTTACGTAACCCCCGCACACTATAAAGTATGTCATTAGGTTTATTAGAAACCTTGTGTGCCTTTATATAGAGAGGCACGAAGGGATAGAAGTACAAGAATGCCCCTCACTAAACATAATAAAAACGAAATATAAATGACTCAACATTCCCCCTCAAGCTAGAGTATAAACACCAAACATGCTTAGCTTGGTACATAACAACTCTAAACGTTTCTTAGAGGGTGCTTTGATGAAGGCATCTGCAATCTGATCTTCAGTGGCAATATACGGTGTTGTGATCTTAGTAGAAGTAATGGCATCTTTAATCAAATGGCAATCAATCTCTGTATGCTTTGTTCTCTCGTGGAAGGTAGGATTATTAGCAATAAATGCAGTAGCTTTGTTGTCACAGTGCATGGGAGTAGGACCCGAAATAGACACTCCCAAATCACATAAAATAGATCTCATCTATAGAAGCTCACAAGTAGTATGGTTCATAGCCTTATATTCTGATTTTACATTGGATTTGGATACAATATTTTGTTTCTTCTCTAGGTGATTAAGTTGCCACCCACACGTACAGTAGCTAATAGTAGATCTTCTGTCCTGATGTGCTCCTGCATAATTTGCATCTTAATAACCCCTGACATTTAGGTGGCCATGCTTCATAAATGATAGCCCTTTACTCGGAGTCTGCTTTAGATAACTTAGTACCTGACACATACCATCCTAGTGTACTTCTCTAGGAGCCTGCATAAACTGGCTCTGTCTCTTAACAGCAAAACAAATGTCAGGTCTCGTGATGGTCATATATAACAGTTTTTCCACTATAGCTTGATATCTGGTGACATTTTCAAGTAGTGGACTCTAAGAGTCTGCTAGTGGCAAAGAAGGGTCCATAGGGATGCTAATAGGCTTGCAACTTAGCATCCCTGTCTCCTTTAGCATATCAAGAACATATTTCTTCTGTGACAAAACTAGACCTCCCTTAACATGCTTCACCTCAATGCTCAGCAAATAATTTATTATTCCTTGATCTTTAGCGACAAACTGGGAATGCAAGAACCTTTTAGTAGCCTTTGTTCCGATTTCATCACTCTTAGTGAGTAGTATATCATCCACATATACAATAGTAATAACAGATCCTGCAACCCAATGCATCGTAAAAATAGAGTGATTTGTAGTGGATCTAGTAAAGTTAAACTGCTGCACAGCGTTATTAAATCTCTCAAACCAATCCTTGAGGCTCTGCTTAAGGCTATAAATTGCCTTCTTCAATCTACAGACTTTCTTACACCCCCTCTCAACCAGGAAACCAGGGGGTTGCTGCTTGTAGACTTCTTCCTCTAAATCACCATAGAGGAAAGCATTCTTAATATTAAGCTGTGAGATAAATCATCAACTGTTGGTTGCTACAGAAATAAGTATTCTTATTGAGTTGAGTTTGGCTCCTGGAGTAAAAGTCTCAAAATAATCAACTTCAAATGTTTATATGTAACCTTTGACGACTAAGCGTGCTTTGTATCTTTCCACTATATCATCTGGGCGACACTTCAGGGTGAACACCCACCTACACCCAACAATAGTAGCACCCGGGGGTAGGTCAACATGTTCCCAGGTACTGGACTGAAGAGCAACCATCTCCTCCTCCATGGCCAAAGTCCAAGAAGGGTCCTGAAAAGCCTCAATATGATTCCTGGGAATATTTCTGTTATCAACTGCAAGATATAAAAGGTTCCTAGCTGTAGGCAAATGATCAAGTGATATATAATTGGAAACAGAATATTTAGCACAAGATCGTTGTGGCTTCCTTTGAGAAATAGGAAGATCCACATCAGATACCTTAGGTGACATAGTGTCTGGACCTCCATCTATATTTGCAGTATCAATAGAGGACTAAGTAGGAATAGTAGAAAGTGGTTCCTCTGTCTGTAGAGTGGTAACAAGAGGTCTGTGTTGGGGAAAAGTAGCTGTAGTGGGTACCTCTGGATTCCTAGGTTAGGCTATAGGAGGGACATCATGAGGTGGAGCTGTAGGTGGCTCAGGTGCATCAGTAGGCATAAGCAATGCAACATCCTGTGAGACATTAGGAGACTTTCCTCTAGCAGAATAATAGGGCATTCCTCAAAGAAAGTCACATCCTTACTAACATAAAATCGATGTGACAGAGGATCAAAATATCGATACTCCTTCTGGGTTCTAGAATGACCCACAAAAACACATTTAACTAATCTAGGAGCAAGTTTGTGCACTTTGAATAAATGAACAAAACAAATACATTCAAACACTTTTGGAGGAAGAGAAAAAAGGTCCTGACCAGGAAACAACAACGAGTAAGGGACCTTCCCACCAAGAATCAAAGATGATGCTCGATTAATAAAAAAAGCAGTAAGAACAACATTTGCTCAGAAAGTGGCAGGCACATACATTTGTAACATAATTGTGCGGGAGACATCTAGGTGTCTCAACTTGCGTTTAGCCACCTGATTTTGTTGAGATGTATGTACACAAGATGGCTGGTGTATAATACCAAGGGACTGAAAAATCTGAGCAAGAGTAGTGTTCACAAATTCAAGCTCATTGTCGGTTCGAAACCTGCAAATAATAGTAGAAAATCGAGTCTTTATTTCATTCACAAAATTTTTAATCAGTACACGAGTTTCAAACTTTTCTTTTATCATAAATACCCAACAGACATGGGTATAGTCATCTATAAGAACAAGAAAATACCGAAATCCTTTAAGACTCTAGACTCGACATGGGCCTCATAAATAAGCAAGAATAAGAGAGAACATACTCAGTTCTTTTATTACTATTAGGAAATGAAACCCTATGGTGTTTGCCTAACTGGCAAGCATCGCAAGCAAAGGAATAAGGAAACTGCATATCAAGAAATTGATGATGAAGAATTGAAACGCTAGGATGTCCAATTTCAAATGCCACTGTAAAGCAGAAGTGGTAGAAGTAGTAGCTATAGAATGATTTTCTGATGGGAAGTCAAGGTAGTAGAGGCCATCTTGCTCAAGTCCTCCACCAATCTGCTTCATCGTCAGGAGGTCCTGCAGGAAGAAAACATGGTCATGAAACATTGCTCTATAATTTAATGCCTTAGTTATCTGACCAATAGACATTAAATTCAAGGTAAATTTAGGCACATGCATGGTGTACCTGTCTTCTGAGTCACAGAGGCGCTTGCATTGGAAGTAGTCTGGATTGACACAAGTCTTTCATATTCTTCCTTGGAAATAGTGATATGAGGACTAACATGCTCTTTGTCCTAATAGTGTTGACTTTCATCATTATAAGTAACTTGATTGACCTGATGGCCTTGAGGGAACCCATGCTTTATTCAACATCTATCTACAGTGTGGTTTGTCTTGTGACAATGGTCACAAAACAGTCCACATCCTTTGCCACGACCACCAGCTCTTGCTCCACATCCTCTCCCCCTGCCCCTTAAGGTTCCCTTTCCTTGACCAGTAGTTGCTAAGGCAGATGAATCAGAGACAGGAACATGGTCAGATATCTCAACTCTAGAGAGTCGAGTATAGATTTGTGCTGGTGTGGGGATCTCCTCAGGCCAAGGCTAGCAAGCAACTGAACATACCAGAATGCTTCACACTGCTTGGCAATCACAGTAACGTCTGTAGAACCATAGTACTTGGCTAGGGACCTGGTTCCCTTCCGAAAGGAGTGCAACTCCTCAATCACCTTGTAAAGATGGCTGATGTTGCTTTTATGAGAATGTATCTCATGAAGCATCTCCTACATTTTCTTTGCTGATGCATAGGACATGACTTGCTTTGCAATAGGTTCTTTCATACTGTTTAGGTAGTTACCCAATCATTACTGCTTCCTAATTGACAGATTTGACCACGGGTTCCTCTGTGTCAAAATATACTTCTTGTGAGATCCCACAAATTGGGAAAAAGAGGTAGACCATAACAAAAAGTTGGTACCATCCAACTTGATAGAAGATATGCTCGGGGTAGAGGTCTTCTTCGCTGAGTCGCCAGAGAGCTCCTTCTTAGTCTCCATATCCTCCAACATGTGGGAACCACTAAAAACTCAAGGTACTGTAGTAGAAACTCAGATCATACGTTGATCTGAAACCACGCTTATAGATCTGAAAGTATAGATGTTTAGAACATGATAACCACCTTCGAGGCTGGATGAGACCCTAAGAGGGTTGTTCACCCTTACAGACCTCTACTTAATGGAGCAAAGAGAAAGGAGAAGAGATCCTCCTAACCTCTCAAACGGTTGCAGCCATTGGTTCCCTCAGAGGGTCTACTAGTGATGCAACAGTGTAAGAGGGTGGTGGCGGCGACGCTGCAACAGGAGCGGTGATGCCCCTTCAGCAAAATAAGGCGATGGCGATGCCCCTTCAGCGAAACAGGGCGGCGGCGGCACCCTTAGGCCCTCAGATGGCTGCGTCGAGCGATAGAGGAGGCCCTCAGGTCGTCAGCGACCGGGGGCTAAGCCCTCCTGATCAGCAGTGCAAGGTTGTGTGGTCACCGGTTAGTGAGAGCCACGACCAAGAGAAAGAGAGAGGCCAGTGGGTTTAGGGTTTGGTGGAGGGGAGGAGGCTGATCTCTAGTGGGATACTGGAACCCCGATTTAGGATTGCTGCTTTGATATCATGTTATGTAATGCCATTAGGCTCATTAGAAATCCTGGGTGCCTTTATATAAAGAGGCATGAAGGGATAGAAGTACAAGAATGCTCCTCACTAAACTTAACAAAAACAAAATATAAATAACTCAATGGACCCCTTGTGGAATATAATTCTCACTGTAGTCATTAGAATTTGAGATTCATGAGTGTATCAAGATGTGCAGTCTATGGAAGGCCATTTGTGGCCTCTATAGATCATTCCTTTTTTGAAAAGAAGATCAAGGAGGTATTATTGCTTTACTAATACATGTTCACGAACTTATTCTTGCAAGTGATGATACTTGGCGGTATGGCAAGCCAAAGAGTTCCTGGCTGCATGTTTGTCCTTAAAGATTTGAACTTGCTGAAGTACTTTCTAGGCATAATGGTAGACAAGGGAAAGCAAGGAGTGATACTTTAGCTATTGCAGGAGATTGGTATGCTTGGGGTCATACTATGCCATATACCCATGTACTTGATTTTGTAGTTGTATGATAATTCTCACTTAGAATGTAGTGGACTCTAGATGGTACATGTGCTTAATTGGAATACTACTTTGTCACTAGTACCAAGCTAGATATTTTGTTTGTAACAAGGAAACTTCATTCAAAGCTAAACTTATGAGCCATCAGGATGCAACTGCTATGGTACTTTGGTACCTAAGGTCCTCTCCAAGGAAGGAACTTTTGTTCGCCAAGGGAAGTTCGTTGCATGTGTTGCCTTCTCATAATAGACTATGGTAGTTCTTGAAACAGTTGAAAGATTACTATAAACTCTTATACTTGTATTGCTGGGAACCTAGTAAGATGAAGAGCAGACAGCTGTTAACCTACTCCTATGCAGAGTTAGAATATGGAAATATGACCAAGACAACCACTCGTATGGTCTGGGTTACCAAGACATCCACTGATATGGTCTAGGTTAAACTTGTAGTATAAGATCTCTAGGTCTATTACGGGAATCCTATGGAGATGCAGTGTGGGCCTGTGGCAATTGCACAGTTATATTTATTGCTATGCGTCCCGTGCTTTATGAGAGGAGAACATGATTGTGACCTTTTTTCCCTGGATAGGGATCCCAAAGGTTCGAGTTTGGACAGGTTGCGACCACACGAATTTGAGTCTGATTAGGGTGGAAAAGAATGAGAGAAAACAATTCCACACAAAGGGATGTGAAAGATTTTTTTACAAGGTTCCACCCAATTGGGTGTATGTCCTAAGATGGGACCTAATCTTTAATCTCACTATGCTGAGTGGTTAAAATGTTCTCTCAAGGATACAACTTCTGCTGCCATCTATCTCCTCCTATAGGTACACAAGCGCAGATTCCAAAAGGTCATTGAATTATTCCTTCTATGGTGGAGATGATTTTGCACTGATTTAAATGTTATATCCAGTGGCTGAGGCTCATGATCTGAGTTTGATTTCCTGCATTCGAGGTAGTTAAGATGGTATGCTCCTCTATAATTGCTATGGCAAAGCTGTTAGGAAACATTGCCAAAGTTATAAAGAATCAAATATCAATAATGATGAGAAATTAGGAAGCACATAGATCATGTTGGACACACTAGATCGGATTCCTGCTTGATTTTACCTTCAGAAATCAGGCCGTACCCAGTTTGGCTTGATTTCTAACAGTTGATGTACCCTAATCCCTTGGTTCCTCAAACATTGAGGTTCCATTTGTTTTGTGGGTTTGGGATGTCTGTCTCTCATTTGGGAGAGTTAAACCTGGGATGGGATAATACCGGGTTAAAGGCCATCGACCTGACATTATTTAAGTTGGGGGTGGGGTGGATAGAATTTATGGATTCTGAAGACTACATCGGTGGATTATGAGAATCTACTGGTGGAGCATGAGAATCCACCTGTGGAGTCTTCAGAATCCGTAGGTGTGGTCTTCAGAATCCATCGGGATTGCCATCTATAAAAAATAAATACTAAAACCTTGCAATCCTGGGATTGTGACATAATCCTGCCCCCATAAAATTCTATTCCCCTAAACCAATCCCACTAAACAAGCAAGGCTGAGGGTCTAAGGGATTAAGGGGATAGCCCAACATTTTATGATCATGGACTTATCTTTATATTCGGGAACTACCTCTAGAGTTCTCGATATAATACCACTTTGGTCTAATTTACATTTCAGAGATCAGGTTGTACCTCGTCTGGTCTGATTCTCAGCTTTACATTTGGCTTGTTTACTCCATTCCTTAGAAATTGTGGGAGTCTTAAGGGATTAGGGGAGCTGCTTAGTGATTCATGATCATGGATTTATCCATAGATTAAGAAATTATCTTCAAGAATTTCCAACAAAATGCTGTTTCAACCTAGTTTTTCTCTTAGAGGTTGGGCCATATCTAATCCGTCATGATCTCTTGCCTTATATCTGGCCTGTTTTCCTTAATTGTTAAGAGTGCTGCCCATGGAATATCAACCTTTGGCCAGTCCATATATTTGACGATTATCTTAGGAATCTTCATTTTGCTTTGTCACTCTTAGTGGTTGAGCCAGATGGAGGCATTTTTAGGTTTTCTCTGCGTTAAATCAGGAATCTTCTTTTGTAAATTTATTATATGACATCTGGCATACAAGACGTGTATTGTTGATTGACTATTCAATGGAGATTCTGTAGGGACAAATGAGAAAATTATCTATTCTATGGAGCCCTACGTGCTTTTATCTAGAGAGGCATAAAAGGACAAATAACCACATCCTCATACAATAGAGAAATATAACAAAGACCCCATAAAACACCCATAAAATCCATACAACTCAACACTCCCCCTCAAACTGAAGCATAGGCGTTAGACATGCTTAGCTTGGAACATAAGACTTTAGGCTGCTTCTTGGAGAGTGCTTTATTGGAAATATTTGCAATCTGGTCTTCGATGCCCATCTAGGGTGTGTAGATCTTGTTCATGATAGTATCTCTAATGAAGTAATAATCCACTTCAATATGCCTAGTCCTTTCATGAAATGATGGGTTATTAGCAATGAATGTGGCAGCCTTATTATCTCAGAACATAGGAATAGCCTTGAAATTTGAACACCAAAATCCTACAAAATGGACCAGATCCACAACATCCCACAAGTAGTATGTGCCAAGGCTCTGTACTCAGGTTCTGCACTTGATATAGAAACCACTGCCTACTTCTTGCTCCTTCAGGTGACAAGATTGCCTCCCACATAGTTACAGTACCTTGTAGTAGACCTCTTGTCTATATGTGCCCTGGCATAGTTAGGGTTAGAATAGCCACAAAGGTCAAGATGATCATGGTTTTGGAAAGAGAGCCCTTTACTAGGAGTATGCTTCAAATATCATAGCACATGAAAAATTCCATCCCATTGGACTTCCTTGGGTGTCTGCATGAATTGGCTCAGTCGTCCCACAACAAAAGCAATGTTAGGTCTAGTGATTGTCAGGTATAACAGCCTCCCAACCATGGCACGATACCTAGTCACATCCTACAATGGACTATCTACATCTGTAAGAGGCAACGACAGATCCATAGGTACACAGGCTGGTTTGCATCCAAGCATACCGGTCCCCTTTTAGCATGTCCAACACATACTTCCTTTGAGACAAGACTAGTCCCCCATCTATGTGTTGTACCTTTATGCCAAGGAAATAACTAATATGGCTTGAATCTTTAGTAATGAACTGCGAATGCAACAAGGATTTACTGTTCTCTATGCCTTCAGAGGCACTGTGAGTCAATAGAATGTCCTCCACATATGCAATTAAAATCATCGATCCTGTCTCCCTGTGCAATGTAAATACTGAGTGCTCAACAGAAGATTTAGTAAAGCCATGCTCTTGTATTGCTTTACTAAACCCATTGAACCACACCCTCAAACTCTATTTAAGGCCATAGATGGCCTTCTTTAGCTTGCACACCCTATGACACTCCCCTTGAATGATGAAGCCTGAAGGTTGTTGTATGTAAACTTCCTCCTCCAGATCCCCATAAAGAAAAGCATTTTTGATATCCAATTGATGAACAATCCATCCCTGATCAACGGTCGTTGATGGTAGAATTCGGAGTGAATTAAGTCATGCCATTGGGGAGGTCTCAAAATAGTCTACTCCAAAGGTTTGTGTATGACCTTTGGCAACAAGATGAGCTTTGTTTCACTCCACAGACTCATCTGGACAACACTTGAGGGTGAATACCCATCTACACCCTACAACCGTAGCACTTGGGGGTAGATCCACTAACTCCCATGTTCCACGAGACTGTAAGGCAGACATCTCTTCTTCCATAGCAAGTGTTTGGGATGGATCTTGGAATGCATCTCTATGATCTTGCGGAACCTGGTGGTTGTCAACAGTCAAAGAAAGTCTTACTGCAGGCAAATGATCAAGTGACAAATTGAGAAACAGAATATCTAGCACAAGATTGCTGAGCCTTCTGGTGAGCAATGAGAAGACTCAGGTCTGTGTTCTCAATAGTAGAAGGTACCTGGTTCTCAGATGAGTCATTGGCATCTGGGGAGGATTGAGTATTAATGGTAGACAAGGGCTCGTCTATTGGACAAGTAGACATGGTTCTACATTGGAAGAGTTTAGGAAATGTGTTTGTAACATCAAGGTGTCTCAGAAAGTCTTTCTGTGGTAAGGAAGGCTTAGAGGGATCTAGTGGCAGTGCAACAGGCATAAGGAAAGGAACCTCTTGAGGTATAGCAGGAATTGAGGACTCCGCCCTTTTGGGATAATAGGGGATTTCCTAAAAAATGGTAGCATATGCAAAGACAAAACTGTCGTGCCAGTGGGTTGTAACACCGATATCCTTTTTGTCCTAGAATACCTCAGAAAAATATACTTGATAGATCGGGGGGAAATCTTATCCACCTTGAACAGGTGGACAAAGCGCACACAGCCAAAAACTGCAGGAGTGATGGGAAATGAATCTCTAACAGGGAACAACACAAAGTGAGGAGTTCTATCACTTAAGATAGAGGAAGAAACTCGATTGACCAGAAGGTGGTGGTTAAGACCGCATCCACCCAAAAAGATGGTACATTCATCTGAAACATGATAGTACGGGCAACATCAAGAAGACAACTTATGTTTAGCAACTCTATTTTGTCAGGAGGTGTGAGCACAAGATGTGTGATGAATAACTCCAAAAGACTGGAAGAACTAAGTAAGGCAGGTATTAACAAATTCAAGTCCTTTATCACTCTTAAAAATTTTGATAACAGTGGAAAACCGAGTCTCTTTCTTGGAAAAATTTTTAACCAATAACAGGGACCTTAGGCTTCTCTTTAATGATAAAGACCTACGGCATCCAACTAGAATCATCAACTAACAAGAGAAAATAACAAAAAACTTTAACAATATGGACCCTAAATGGGTCCTACACATCTACATGAATCGAACAAAAATAGACTCAACACGTTTATTCTAGGATAGATAGGATGACCAATGGTGCTTGCCAAGTTGACAAGCCTACTGAAAGGAATTTGGGAATGACAAATCTGGAAATTGGTAATGTAGCACAGGAAGATTAAGATGACCAAGATGGTGTCACTGAAGAGTAGTAGTGGCACACATAGCAACATCAGAAGGAGGTTGGATGTAGAGGTAACATAGGCTGTTCTAATCAAGTCCACCAATTCGTCTCATTGTTTGGAGGTCCTACAAGAAGAAATATTGATCATGGAAAACAACCCTACATCGAAGATCTTTGGTAATCTAACTAATAAACATTAGGTTAAGTGCAAATCTTAGTGCATGCATCACATTAGAAAGAGGCAAAGTAGGTGATAGGGAAATATTCCTAAGTCCCGTGATAGGTGATAAGCCTCTATCTACTACCTTAACCTAGAAGAGGGTAGTACGATCTTGAAGGGAAGAAAAGAAACTAGCATCACCAGTGATATGAGAATAAGCACCTAAATCAGCGATCCAGGCCGGAGCATAAGACTTGGTAGAATGGGCAGAGGTACCTATGGACTGCAGAACAGATGCCCCAGCAGTAGTAGAAGCTTGGGGCGCAATGAACCTGTCATACTAAGCCTTAGAGATAGTAACCTGACTGTCATCCTCTTGAGCTTGGGTAGTATCTTCTGTACATACTTGATGAGCACGTAGGTCCATCCATTAAGGGTAGCCGTGCTTCACCCAGCATCTATCAGCCGTATGACCATTCCTTTGGTAGTATTCATGGAAGAGATTACTCTGTCCACAACTACGGCCACCATGGGCACCACCATGGCCTTCAGAACTAGGATTCCCACGGCCATGGCCAATAATCGGCATGGTAGGGGAATCAAATCATGAACTGATCCTTGATCGTATTTTACTTTGGTCCAAGGCCAGAGAGCAATTGTATGGATCTGATCGCCTCTCGTTGTCTTGTTATAACAGCTACATCAGAGGATACCGGTTGATGAATGTCATGCTCATCCCATAAATTCTTCATGGTACCATAATAATCAACCATGGACATGGTACCCTTCTTGAGTGTGTGTAGTTCTTTTACAACTTTGTAGAGATGGGTAATGTTGCTCTTGTAGGAATGTATCTCATGTAGAACCTTCCACATCTTCACCGATGCATAAGCCATCACCTGCTTAGAAATAGTCCAGGCTATATTGTTCAGAAAACATGTGGTCACCTAGTCATTGTCTGCCTTCCAATCTGCAAATTTCACGGCATGCTCATCCTGTATGAGAAGATATTTCTTCCTGTGTGATCCCACAAATCGGGAAAAAGATAGACCAAAGTAAGAAGTTGGATCCATCCAACTTAATAGATATTTTCGTTGCATGTGTGGAGAAGCGCTTGTGGTGGATAACTTCCCCATAAAGTCGCTTAGGGAATGCTTTTGGTTTTCCATAACTGTCCGATTCATCGATTAATACTCTAAATAGATTCTTGCATGAGGTTTACTTCATATGCTTCACAACAGAAGCACGAACAAGATTCAAATATGCTACTTTAGGTTATAGTAGTTCCAGAAATCAACAAAGTAGGCATAGTAGCCACTTGCTGGGGCAAGTGAAGGCCCTAGTTGGGGCTACCTCTTCCTCTTGGACTATTGGCAACACGAAAGGAAGAGGAAGGAGGGTGCTATAATGCCCTTGCCAAGGAGAGAAGTCTCCCCATGCATGAGATCAGCCCCTGCGATGGCGATGGGGAGGTGTTGAGGAGGAGAAGAGGGTTAGGCGATGGTGCTAGGAGCCTTGGAAGCCTCCTAGCAGTGTCATGAGAGCGGTAGAAGAGTGGAGCACAGGTAGTGGTGGTGCTGGGCTGGTGGCGTCGATAATGGGGTTGGTGGTGCCTAAGAAGAGAAGGGCTTTGGCTGGAAGGGTTTTGGAGGCTAGGGTTTGGTGGGGTACCTGGGCATTAGCCTAGGATCACTGCTTTGATATCATGTTGGGATAGAGTGAATCTTCTATTCTATGGAGCCCTACATGCCTTTATATAAAGAGGCACAAAAGGACAAATAACAACCACACTTTCATACAATAGAGAAATATAACAAAGACCCTATAAAACCCATACAACCCAATAGATTCCTTAGTGGATCCATCAAGTTGATCTTAATGTCTTTAGTCATCGAGTCAAGTAGCATGGGTTAGAGGCCTGTTAACCCTTGTATCCTAAAGTTCATTGACTCTTGAGATTGTACATGTGTTACATGCATAATGCTTTAGGAATTCTCTCATCACAAAGCATTTAGAGGTAGATGGACATTACACACATGCTTTGATTTGAAAAGGAGTCCTCTTCACTACTCATGTCCCATTAGAAGACTAGTTAGCAAATATTTTGGCCAAGCCATTGCTAGCTTCCGGGCATGCAGTTCCAAACTTAGTGTTGAGTTATGTTTGTGAGTCGTATTGACTCATTTTTATTTTTTACGCAAGGATATTATTGTAATTCTTATCTGGTGTGCTTTTCTATATAAAGGCATCAAGCCTCTTTGAAATAAACTTATGTCATTACCACCTAACATGGTATCGGAGCAACGGTCCTAGACCGGGGTTCTGGTATCCCACTAAAACCTAGTTGCCTACCCCCCACCAAAACCCTAGCCGTCACCCTCTCCTCAGCAGCGCCACCGGCCACCAAGGCCATCACTGTCGATTTGCCAGCCCCTCGCTGTGCCGCCTCGACTCTTCCTGCCGTCGGGTGGGACTGGTGGTTGTCTAGGTTGCTGTCTGCCCAGTCTTCCCGTGTGGTTTCCATTATAGCGTTGACTAGTGGCAGGCCTTTGACTGTCGTCGTTGGTCCTTCTCTCCCTCTTCCTCGCCGGTGTTGCCGCTCCATTGTTGTCAACGGTTTCTACAACCTCCTCTACCTCTTGCATCGCCACTGCACCTCTGCAGAGGTGACATAGGGAGGTGTTCCTCGATTCGGTCTCCTTCTACAAGGTGTCTACAAGGAATCTCTTGAAGAGAGAGCATCGCTAGGGCCTCATCTATGCCCTAGCATGTGCAAAGGAACATTGTTGCGAGTACCCAAAAGGTACATGATTTGAAATCTAGTCTTATATCGTATATGTGCAGTTCGAAGATAGTACTTGTTTGAAATTGAAGAATTCTGACCTCATGATTTGATTTTTAGACCTTAAAGCTCTTGATCTTTGTGGATCTTCATTCCGGCTATTATGGAGGACCATAAGGAAGCAGTTGGTGACTCTGTGGGGAAGATATCTATCACGAGCACCTCCCCTCACATACAGGGGACGTCTATCAAGTTGGTTGGATTCAACTTTCTACTTTGGTCTACCTCTTTTTCCCGATTTGTTGGATCACACCGGACGAAGTATATTTGGATAGATGATGTTCCAGCTGTAAAGACTGTAGGCTGGGAGGTTGATAATGACTGGGTGGCGACATGCCTTCTAAATAGCATGACTCAGATGATCGCCAAACGAGTCATGGCGTATGCCTCTGCAAAAAAAATTGGGAAGTGTTGCATGAGATTCATTCCCACAGGAGCAACATCACCAGACTTTATAGAGTTGTAGAGGACATCCATACTCTTCGGAAAGGCACTATGGCCTTATTCAAATATTATGGCATGATGAAGAATCTCTGGGACGAGCAGGATGTCTACTAGCCTATTTCTACTTATGCAGTAGTCATTACCAAGCAGAGAGAAGCCATTATATCCATTCAGCTTCTCTTTGTTCTTGGCCCTGAGTACAAGGCGGTAAAGGATCAGTTTATGACCATAGATGATATTCCCACACCAGCACAGATTTATGCTCGTCTCTTTAGACTTGACACTACTGATCCAGTACCAATTGTTGATGCCTCTGCTATGGCCACTGTTGGTTGTGGTAGGGGAGCTTCTGGAGGCAGAGGTCGATCTCGTGGTAGTACACGTGGACGTGGTAGAGGTCGAAGCTCCTTCTGTAAGTATTGTCACAGAAATGGGTATACTATGGACCGTTGTTGGGTGAAGCATGGATATCCACAGGGTATGAATCCACGTGCTCATTAGGTATCTACAGAAGAAACATCTCAGGCATAGGAAGATGATTGCCAAATTTCGATCTTGAGAGCTGATTATGAGCACTACTTGGCTTCTCAAGCTTCTACTTCCGCCTCTGTTTAGAGGTTTGCAGGTACTACAGCTTTGTTAGCTAGATCCTAAGCCTTGGTATGGCTTGCGGATTCAAGTGCCTCCTCTCACATAACTGGTGATACTACCTTATTTTCCTCTCTACGAGGTCTCGCTACACCTTTTCAGGTTAAGGTAGTAGATGGTGGCTTGTCATTAATTATTGGCCTTGAGAACATATCTATATCCTCTACTTTACCATTGTCAAATGTTATGCATGCTCCAAAGTTTGCCCTTAATTTGATGTTTATTAGCTAGATTATAAAGGATTTGAGATGTCGAGCAGGGTTTCATGACCAATACTTCTTTTTGCAGGACCTCCAGACGATGAGGCAGATTGGTAGTGGGCTTAAGCAGAATGGTCTTTACTACCTTCATGTCCCTCCTTCCTCCAGTACTGATGCTGTTTGTGCCACTTCTGCTCTCTAATGGCACCTTTGTCTTGGTCATCTGAGTTGACATGTTCTTCGTTGCCAGTTCCCTAAGTTGTCTTTTCAGATGTTTTTAGGTGTGATGCTTGTTAGTTGTGCAAGCACCATAGGTCTTCCTTTCCATCGAAAAATAAAAGAGTTGAGTCTATTTTTGCTTTTGTTCATGCTGATGTTGGGGGCCCATGTAGGGTCAATAGTGTTAGAGGCTTTCGGTATTTTCTTGTCCCTATGGATGACCACACCTAAATGTCTTGGGTGTTTAAGAAAAATCCGAAGTCTTTGATATTGTAACAAATTTTATTTTGGAAATACTCAGTTTTCTTTTGTTATAAAAATTTTTCGGAGTGATAATGGTTTAGAATTTGTGAATGCTAGGACTACTACATTTTTTAAGTGTGGGTATTATTCACTAGACTACTTGCATTCATACGTCTCAACAAAATGGGATAGCTGAACGTAAGTTTAGATAATTGCTTAATCTGGCTTATTTCATTATGTTTTAAATGAATGTTCCTTGTTCGTTTTGGGTAGATGTTTTTACTACCGCCTATCTGGTGAATAGTGTTTCGTCATCTGTTTGGGGAGGGTAAAGCTCCCTACTCCATGTTGTATCCTGGCAAAGACATGTTTTCTGTCACTCCGGTTGTTTTTGGCAGTGTGTGCTTTGTCCATCTACATCATGTGGACAATATTTCTCCTCGTTTCGTGAAGTGCATCTTTTTGGGTTATCCTAGAACCCAGAAAGGGTATCGCTATTATGATCCTATTTCATGGAAATTCTATGTATCTGCTGATGTTACATATTTCAAGGAGATTCCTTACTATTAGAAATAGGGAGAGTAGTCCATTACTCATCTTGAGGTTCCTCTTCCTATTCTGTCTAAGCCACCACAACCCATTGAGCCATCTACATCACGGGCTACACAACCTTATCCTAGTACTTACCCTTATCATCGTGAGGTTTCTTTTGTTGATACTTTTCCTAAGTATTTTCATCGGAGGACTCAAGATGTTCCTTAAGTGGAGGAGCCATTGTCTACCATTTCTGCTCAACCTCCACCAACTGCAGATGACTCGTCTGAGGACCAGGTACCTATTATTATTGAGGATACTACCTTGGACCTTCCTATTGCTCAAAGGAAGGCTTCAAGGTCCTATGCTAAATATTTTGTATCTCAGTTTATGTCACTTGACAGTTTACTTACAATTGGACGACAATTTTCTCTGGCAATTGATAGTTTAAAGGTTCCATGGGACCATCATGAGGCCTTCCGAGATCTATTTTGGACCTTGGTTATGGAGGAGATGGCAGCTCTACAGTCCCGTGGGACATGGGATCTTGTTGATCTACCCACAGGTGTTACAGTTGTAGGGTGTAGATGTGTTTTCACCCTAAAATGTCGTCCAAATGGAACTGTAGAAAGATACAAGGCTCACCTGGTTGTCAAGGGCTACACTCTAACCTCCAGTGTGGATTACTTTGAGACATTCTCCCTAGTGGCTCGCCTTAATTTTGTCAAGATTCTACTTTCTCTTACAATTAACATGAGGTGAACTGTTCATCAGTTAGATATCAAGAATGACTTTATGGAGACTTATAGGAGGGAAGTATACATGCGACAACCACCTTTCTATCTCAGGGGGAGTGTCAGAAGGGATGTAAACTGAAGAAGGCTATCTATGGACTAAAACAAAATCCTAGAGTCTGGTTTGAGAGGTTCAGTAGGGTAGTTCAGGAATATGGCTTTACCAGATCCTCTACTGATCACTCAGTTTTTATATTACATGGGGAGACAGGTTCAGTTATACTTATTGTGTATATAGATGACATACTACTAACTGGAAGTGACAAGCAATGTATAGAGAAGACAAGGAAGCTGCTATAGTCCTAGTTTGTTACCAAGGATCTAGGTTCAGTCAACTATTTTCTTGGGATTGAGGAGTAGCACACTGATGTAGGAGTTGTGCTATCTTAGTGCAAGTATGTACTTGATATGCTGAGAGACATTGGTATTGTAGGATACAAGCCAACGCATGTGCCTATGGATGTATCCTTGCCTATCATAGATGATGATAGTCCTCTACTGTGAGATGTGACAAGATATCGTGCAGTGATTGGTAAACTATATTTGACAATGACTTGTCCTAACATTGCATTTACAGTTGGGAGATTGAGCCAGTTCATGTAGTCACCAAGGGAGGTCTACTGGGATGGAGTCTGCCAGATTCTTAGGTATTTGAAAAGTGCAATTGGGAAAGGAGTTCTGTTTAAAAGCAATGGACATGTAGATGTCTGTGGATGCTTAGATGCAGACTATGCTGGCGCACATGAGGATAAAAGATCCACTACAGGATACTATACGTTTGTTAGGGGCAATTTAGTTACATGGAGTAAGAAATAGGCAGTTGTCTTTAGATTAAGTACTGAGTCAGAATACAGGGCCATGGGCCAAATCACTTGTGAGTTACTTTGGGTTCACTCTATTCTAGAAGACTTTGGAGTAAAAGTTTCTGGTCCCATTCCTATGCATTGTGACAACATGGCGGCAATGTTCATAGCAAATAATCTTGTCTTTCATGAGAGAACCAAGCATATTGAAGTGGATTGCTACTTCATCAGAGAGGCCATTGCTGCAAAGAAGATCGCTATACGTTACATATGTATTGAAGATTAACTTGCAGATATATTCACCAAAGCGCTTCCCAAGAAACGATTGCACCATATTAGTTCCAAGCTGTGCATGTTTCATGCTTATACTCCAACTTGAGGGGGAGTGTTGAGTTATGTTTGTGAGTCGTGTTGACTCCTTTTCGTTTTCTGTGTAAGGGTGTTGTAATTCTTATTTGGTGTGCTTTTCTATATAAAGATACCAGGCCTCTCTAAAGTAAACTTATGCCATTACCACCTAACACTTAGCATGAATAGATTACCACCTAACACTTAGCATGATGGATATTTATGTTTCAGCTTGAGGAAACTATTCATTGAAATATTGCATGTGATCCCATGTGATTCTTTTCATTTTTTGTTTTTCCTTTTATCTTTCCTATTTATGGGATTTGTTCCTATTTCATACTTGCGTGCTCCTTTATAAATGGGGAGCAGTCCTCATCATGAAAGTAATGCTATTCTTCTAACAACTATAAGATCCCATATCGATTTGGGTTTATGCATATTGACAAGTATATTCCTTACTGGTAGTCACTTGCCTTTTATCCAACATGTTCTTCTAGATTTGCGAATACTAAATGATTTTAGCTTTTATATGCTGATGTATTTCATATGTTACATTAATGTCTGCATTATATCTGCCATTACGTCCATATTCTATCTATATCTGCATGTTGTCTGCATTAAGGTTCTTCTAGATCATCTTTGTCCAAGCAACATGTTTCAATTCAGCCTGTTCAAAGAATATATTTAAAATGAGATGTGATGTCTTTCACAGCTGCACGTATTCTGATTTTCTTGTGAAGATATTTTTGGCGTGACGTAGCCAAAAATAGTGCTATTGTGTGCACGAATCGATCCTCCTTATCTCTTCAATGATAGCAAATGTAAAGAAGTTTCATAAACAATCTATTGAACATCTTTCATTCTCACCGAAGTGCTTTAAGACCTAGGTAGAATTGTAGCCCAAGGAAAAAAGGGATTGCACCATAAAATTTGGGTCTCCAGCTAGCATGTAGGACACGTAGGAGCACTTTGCACCCTGACTATTAACTTTAGCAAAATATTTCTTGTGTAATAGTTGACATAAAAAGTTGTCTTTGCCGATAGGAACAATTTGATTTCATTTTAATATGAAAGCCAGATTGTTCTTGTTTGCTTGATGTCAACCTTTTAAGCTATTGGAGTCACAATTTCCTTCGAGGTCTCAACTCACAGGTGTAGCTACGTGCCTTCAAAATCCTTTTAGAAGTTGCAACATATCTATTAATTTGGTTGCAAGTAGTGGTATTTAGGCCATTTATAGAAAGCAAATGGGGGTATTTTTATGTGGAGAGATGATGCACATGATTGAGATGCTCCGGCAGAGAACTTGTAAATGTCATAGCAATTGATAGCACTATGATTAGCATGGTCGTAGAGTTGGTAGATAATTTTGGCTCGACTAGTGTACCACGACCTCTTCCTCCTTGCGAATAATTGCTTTGTTTGCAAAAGGAAGGTTGCCCACGACCAGATTGAGTTCCGAAGTTCTGTGGCCTACATCCTCTACTATGGCCACAATTGTTGTGGCCTTGACCTTGGCCTTGTTCTTTAGAAGTGGTATTTGTTGGAATATAAATAATCAAATAAAATAAACATGAAATCAAAGTATTGCAATGTGTACACTTGGGTTTATGTGAAAATCCCTTTGATGAAGAGGGGAGGAAATCATGGGAGAAGTACCCCTATGGGCGTGATCGCTAAATGTTTCTTTTTAAAGAACAAATAAGGGGTGGAAGGGCCTTTTATAGGCTACCACACACCTCTCAATTTTCCACTCCAGTATGTAGGACTAAAATATGATGTAATTGGATCTCCCACTATTCAATTAGTTAACTACAACATTCACCTCTCTCAACACTCTCTCTCATGTTGGAGCATGTAATTTTCAGCTTGTACAACATAAACCCTTACTCTCACAAGCTGAACACAACACTCAACTGGTGCAACTGAGTCATGGCTTTCCTCTAGGCGAATGACATCTGCATCCTCATTCTTGCTTGTAGGCGAGGTGCTGATGACGACACATTAGCAAGGTTAGGGTCCGGTGGATGAACTGTTGAAGTTGGTTTGGATTAGTCTTTCTCCTAGAAACCTCAACTGGTCTTGATGCCTTCCTCGTTGGAGATCTCATAAGTGGGACTCTCCCTTGGATCTCGAGACTAGGCCTCTCACATGAAAACTTGAAGTGGATCTCTCCCTTTGAGATCTTGAGAATAACCTCTCATAGATGGAAATCTTTTAATAGACTTCTCTCATATAGGGACTAGGAAAGTGTTCCTTTCATATAGAGACTAAGATGTAAGCTTCCTTCTCATGTGGGGGCCTTGAAGAATGAGTCTTCCTCTTATGGGGACATAATAGGCTCTCACACTCCCTTTCTCTTCCATATACTCGTATTGGAGAATAAACCAATGTAGAGAAGAAAAACAAAATGGAGGAGCTTCTTTTCCTCCTCTTCTACATAATTTTTTTTTACTCATCATTTTTTTCTTCTTTCTTTTCCTTTTTTTCTATTTTTTTCTTTACCTTTTTTTCTACTCACTTTTTTTACTCTCTTTCTCTCTCTCTCTCTCTCTCTATATATATATATATATATGTATGTATGTATGTATGTATATAGGGCAGAGAGCATGTAGATGATCTGCATGTAAGTTACGTGTAGGTGCAGTAATATCTTACACCACGAGTAATATTTTGAATTGAAAATTTGGGGATTTAGATCACTCCATATGAACATATTATGCACCAAATTTGAAGCTAATCTGACATTCCTAACACATACATCAAATGGGGCTCATTTTTTACGACTTAAGTATTACGAAATTCGACCATGTTGGATGTATTTGCTAGGAGTGTTGTATTGGCTTCAAATTTAGTGCAGAACATGTTCATATGAAATGATCTCAATCCCCAAATTTTTAATCCAAAATATTATTCATGATAGGAGATATTGCCGCACCTGCATGTAACTTACGTGTAAGTCACTTGCACACTCCCTTTTTCCACACACACACACGCACACACACGCACACAAATATATATATTTATATATATAAAGGATGAAATGAAAGGCCTTAGTTTATTTTGAGAGACCTACCTCTATATAGATAGAATGGAAAAGGGAAAAATTACAAAACAACCCCAAGTAGAAATTAGGTTGTTGCTAATGTGTGTGACAGCAACATTTTCAAACCTCATCTCCATAGGATCAGTGATCTAAATGTGCAAATCTCCCAATAGTGATTTCACCCACAAGTTTCACAGTTGTCTGAGTCATAGCTCTATATTTTGATTTTGCACTTGACCTAGAAACTGCAGCCTGTTTCTTACTTTTCCAGGTCACTAAATTTTTAACCACATAAGTATAGAATCCAGTGGTGGATTTTCTATCTGCCAAACACCCAGTGTAGTCAGCATCAGAATATGCTACTATAGACATGGAAGTGCCTCGAGTAAACAGGCCAAGTATTGGTGCCTTCTTAATATAGCGTAGAACCATCATAGTAGCATCCTATTGTTGCTTTGCGGGCTTAGCCATGAATTGACTAAGTCTTCCCACAATAAATGCAATGTTTGGTCTAGTGATAGTGAGATAGAGCAGCTTTCCCACAAGCTCTCTGTACTGTTTGCTATCCATTGAAGCTGCCTTTGCATCATAAAGATTTACTTTTGGGTCCATGGGTATATTTGCTGGTTTTGCTCTAAGCATCTCAACCTCTAGTAATACATCTCATGCATACTTTCTCTGAGATAGAACTATACCATGTTTGCTATGAGCAACTTCTATCCTTAGAAAATATTATAATGGACCCAAATCCTTCATCACAAACTGACTGGCCAATCTCTTTTTAATTTGCACTATACCCTCTGTATCATTTCTTGTGACAATTAAGTCATTCACATCGACTAGGAGAACAACCACACCTTTCCTTGTTTTTCTGACAAACAAGGAACGATTTGCCAACGACCTCTGAAAACCGTTAGCCTCTACCACTTGAGACAATTTCTGAAACTATGCACATGGGCTTTGCTTGAGTCTATAAATAACCTTAACCTGCATACACACTCCCCATGTGTCTCATACCTAGGTGGTTGCTGTATGTACATCTCTTCCTGTGAAGCACTGTATAGGAAAGCATTCTTTACATTGAGTTGATGTAGCTGCCAATCATAATGTCACCATGGAAATCAAGGTCCTCACGGTCGATAATCTGGCTACAGGGGAGAAGGTATCAAAAAAGTCATAAGTTTGGGTAAACCCCTTTGCCACTAGTCGGGCTTTGTATCTAGCAATGTTGCCATTTGGATGAAACTTGTGTGCAAAATCCCATCTGCACCCAAGGTTAGCTCTTGGTGGAAGTGAGGTAAGTTGCCATGTGCCTCTACTATGAAGTACAACCATTTCTTTCTCCATGACTAGACGTCGTTGTGGATGAAGCATGGCTTCTTGATAAGAAGTAGTTACAGTAGTGGAGATCAAGGCCTTAGTAAACCTCGAAAATGCTGTACCAAGATCAACTGTGTAGATATCCTACAACATGGTACTTGGCACATGACCCTGGGAGCCTTTCAAATGGTAATGGGAAGGTCACTATCCACCTGTGCATCATCATCTGCAAGGTCTTCATCTGGCCCTATATCATCACTAGGCACCAAAGCGTCAGTGTCTAAAGACCGTGGACTCACCTGAGATGTGGAGGCTAGAGGCATAGGAGGAGGCATCTTAAAGGTAGTATGTGGCCTCTGATAGGTAATAATAGGATCATGAAAATGTTCCTCCTTAGGAGTCAATTGCTCATCCATAGGAATTGACCCAAATGGAATAGGTGAAATAGGTATAGGGGCCCCATCATTCACAAGAAACAAGTCATTACTATTAGTAGAAAAATATGGTATAGCTTCATGGAATGTCACGTCAGTAGACCCAAAATGCTGGGAATTGAGTGGATCAAAGCATTTATACCCCTTTTGGGTTCTAGAATGACCCAAGAAAACACACTTAGTAGCCTGTGGTGCCAACTTGTCTCGTCCAGGACTCAAATCATGGACAAATGCAACACACCTAAAAATACAAGGGACAATAGAAAACAAAGGGCGCTAGGATACATAACTTGCCACTGGATTTGCTCATGAATGGCAAAGTTCGATATCCTATTAATCAGAAAACATGGTGTAAGAACTAACCCCCAATACAAAGTAGGCACAGTATGATAAATAAGTAGGGTGCGTGCAACATCAAGAAGATGTCTATGCTTCCTCTCAGCAACGTCATTCTGCTGAGCGGTATGAGCGCAAGTGCTTTGGTGTACAATTCCATTGTTGCGGAAAAACTGCATCAAACGAGAAGTACGAACTCTAAAGCATTGTTAGAGTGAAACATTTCGACAGTGATAGAAAATTAGGTCTTTATTTTCATAACAAAACTTTTAATAATAGTTTCAATTTCAGATTTATTCTTCATAAAAAATAACCAAGTAGAACGGGAAAAGTCATCGACAAGCACAAGAAAATATTGATGTCTAAGTTGATCATTCATATGAACCAAATCAAATAAGGCAAATAACCCAACATGAGAGGAAACGGGAAAATTGGCACGGTAGCGCTTGCTAAATTAGCAGACATTGCAAGTGATGGTGGTGCTGGTTGGAATATGAGGTAGAACACGCCTAAGTCTCTCTATAGGAAGGTAGCCAAGGCGAAGATGCTATTAGGTTGGAGACTTAATGGCCAAGGCAGTCTCCCCCTGACACACAGAAGTAGTACTAGCGATAGGAGAGCTACTTAGACAGTACACCCCTCCTTCCTCATGTCCACCGATAGTTCTCGTGAGTTGGTCCTGCAAGACATAAGATCGTGCATCAAAAATTGCTCTGCAATTAAACTCCCTGGTAATGCGACTAACACACGAGACTAAATGGAAAATTTGGCACATAAAATACATTCGGTAGCTGCAAAGTGGAGGAAAAAGACACCCCCCCTTTCTAGCAACTTATAGGTGTGATCTTTGAATGTTTCTTCTCAAAGAACAAATGGGGGGTACAAGGGCCTTTTACAGACCACCATACATCTCTCAAGTTCTCACTCCACTATGTGGGACTAAAACAACATAATCGGATCTCCTACTATCGAATTACCCAACTACAACATTCACCTCTTTGAACAGTATTAAAATTGTGTACCTCAATAGTGTCTAAGTCAATGGATGTTGATCGATCTTTGACTTTCAGTAGTAGATTGTCATGCTTAATAAGGGTGAACTTCAACTCCTCGAACATGGGAAGAGGTGGTCTGGCAGTAATCGTGGTGATGAATCATCAAATTTTGCACTCTTCCTGTAGGCCAACAAGGCAATGCATAACTTTATCCATGTTACTAAGGACATGGTGAACTAGGGCAAGTTCATTGCAAACATTTTATACCTTGTTACAATATTCAATGCAATTTGACTTGTCTTATTTAATTTGCACCAATTTAGACTTAATCTAGCCAATAAATTGATCGAAGGTGAAACATTCCTAGTACTCAAGATTGGGAACAAAGTAGATTTTTTCCAAGAAGAACTTGAGCCATCCTTCCCTTTGTCTTTAGCTAGGATCTTTTGAAGGAATTTTAGCAGTCTAGAAGACGTGCCATCCTTATGCTCAATAAGCCATTGGCCATTAATAAATGGAAGAATCAAACTCATCCAAAGTAGATAATTTCCACAGCAAACTACTTTAATATATTAGGAAGAGAGTTTTGACTCCCTTATTAGAGGCCATAATGCCTACAATGAAAAGTCTCAAAAAGAACAAATATGAATGCCGAACCCTGTGTTCCTTATTTTTATTTTTTTGCTTTATTTGAAAGAAGGCAAAATAGAGCAAAAATAGAAAGGCTAAGAAGGATATGCGTGAACCCTATTTACTCCAGTTGCATTGAGGTCAAGGGGGTAGCCACACTTTAAAGGGATTGGAGGGTGGTACCATCTAAGGTTGTCGAAGGTAGCAAATTAGAGAAAAAGATTAGAGGCATAGCCATGGCATTGCCAATTGCATCTGTGACGGTTGGCACAAGCGTGGAGGCTCCTTGGCGTGGGAAAAACAATCCATGATGGGATTGTTCCATGTTGAAATAGAGAGAGAGGAAAGCAGTCGGCGGTGGAGAGATAGAGAGAGGAGAGGAGTTGATGTGTTAGCAAATATTATTGCATTAACTCAAATAAGAAAGGATTACAAAGTCTCTCTTTTATAAAGAGAACATATCATAATCCTCTAAAATAGGAACAAACCAATTCTAATCAAATCATATATCCTAATTTTAGAAAGAACAAATCCACTAAACAAACTTTCTAAAAGCCAACATACCAACTAAAAACAAAACTTGCACCCAAAGTAAACCCAAAACAGGACCAAAAAACCACTAAAATTGGCACCCACTTGGGTGCCTGACTGCCACGTGGCACTTTATTCTTCACACTCCATGTCGCGGTTGGGAGGACGATGACTTACTAAACTTTGTGAGGGTAGATGCCCCACTATTCTTATTCGAGCTCTGTGCTCTCAACCTTGTCTTTGGAAGAAGCCATGGTGTAACCTCTTATGACCGCTCGAGTTGTGTCTGTGTCAACCCAATACTTGCATGACGGTTGCTGTTGTCTTCTTCCTCTTTCTTCTTGAAACATGGCCTTGATCTTCTCATGGTCAGCAGGCATGAGAGAGTCTGCATGTGAGGTGCTAGTAGCCCACTGTGAGACCTCCTAAACCTGTCCCAACATCTTTTTTCTAATGATTTGTATGCCCACTAGTGTTTTAAATGCTAACGGCATGTCGTTGGCATGGCCATTTTTGGGGAGGGGTCATGCTGATACCAAATGGCTGTCGATATGTAGGGATGCCGGTGTTATGCCGACGGTATGGTCGGCATGCCGTTAGATGTCGATGTCTGTGCTCGAGCATGCCTGTTGCGGTGCACTGCTGTGTGCGTGTGTATCCTTGGCATGCCTGATGAAACTCTTATTGTTACATAATCAACATTTGATTTTCTTGAAATTGATATCATTTTGACTATTTCTGTCATTTTTGTCCGTATGCATTGGCATGCTCTCAGCATTTTCACGGCGTGCCCTCGGCATGCCCATCGAAAAACGTGCATATAAATGGTGTGCCCTAGGCATGCCCATGAAATGCACACTTATAATTTCATCGGTACAGAGTCGAAATCAACATTTTGAACCTTGATGTCCACAATGTTGGCACTTAGGGTAGACACGACCTGGATCTCAGCCATGTCCCCTTCCACACCTCGCACTTGTCTCTGGAATCACAAGTGCGGAGCTGTCGCCTTCTGGTGTGATCTCATCATCAGGAACTTCCATCTTCTCATGATGGCAAAATATGATCTTAAGGTCTATGTTCCCATCGGATGCAAGGATTTGATCACAGGTGGTGCGATAACGGAGATGCAACCTTGATAAAAACTTGACAGCCTTCCAAACTGCACGTGTCTCCCCCTATTTGTCGCAAAAGAGAGGCTCGTAGATCTTCAACTCCTCGAATAGGACTTCCATCTTCTCTAGTACTTAGTTAAGGAGAGATCTCCCTGACTAGTTGCCCATATACGAGTATAAAGATCAGTAATACTCACATTACTAGAGAAGAGGTATTGTGAAAATAACAAGTATGTCTAATAGAAAAATAAAAATGACAAAACGGCCAATAAGGAAACTAATAAACGGAATATCTCAACACTCCCCCTCATGTTGGAGTATAGATGTTGATTATGCTCAACTTGAAACAATAGTCATCGAAGGTCGAATGTGGAAGAGGCTTCGCGAAAACATCAACTGTTTGGTCCCTAGATGCGATGTAGTATGCAACATCCCACGATGAATCGGATCTCTAGTGTAGTGGCAATCCACCTTAACATGTTTGGTGCATTCATGGAACATGGGATTGTTTGCTATATATGTGGTTGCCCGATTATTGCTTCTCATTTCCATAAGCTCTTCAATGTGGACATGCAAGTCACGCAGTAGAGACCTTACCCAGATTATCTCTACAGCTGTTTGGGCCATCACCCTATATTCTGAGTTGGTACTGGAGCTAGAAATGACTCTTTGTTTCTTGCTCTTTCAGGTAACCAGATTGCTAACTACAAATGTGTAGAACCATGTAGTGGATTTTCTGTCATCAATGCACCTTGCACAATCATCATTAGAGTACTCAACTACTGTCGTGGGAGATCTACACTAGAAAAGTATCCCTCGTCTAGGTACTTTCTTCAGGCATCTAAGCACTTGCATAGTTGCTTGCCAGTGTTGATTGGTCGGTTTCTCTATAAACTAGCTAAGTTTTCCCACAACTAAAGCAATATCAGGCCCAGTAATTGTTAGATATAGAAGTTTTCCCACAAGCTGCTTGTATGCCTTACTGTCAATGGGCTCTACTTGCTCATCATAAAGGTGTACCTTGGGATCCATAGGAATATTGGATGGCTTGAACCCCAGCATGCTTGTCTCCTAAAGCACATCTAAAACATACTTGCCCTAAGAGAGCACAATCCCCTGCTTGCTTTTAGCCACCTCTATTCCAAGAAAATACCGAAGCTATACCAAGTCCATAACAAATTGCTCAACCAAGCACCTCTTAACCTTGATTATTCTGACTTTGCCATTACAGGTAATAATGAGATCATCAACATAAACTAGCAATGGCACAATCTGCTTTTCACTTTTCCTGACAAATAGAGAATGATTTGATGAATATCTCTGCAAGTCCATCTTCTCTACCACCTCTGAGAGCTTCTGGAACCACATTCTTGGACTCTGTTTAAGGTCAGAGATGGCCTTCTTCAGCCTGCTCATACACTTCCCTTGAACCTCGAATTCAGGGGGTTGCTATATGTACACTTTCTCCTAAAGATTTCCATAGAGAAATGTATTCTTTACATCAAGCTAGTGAAGCAACCGATCCTTGTGAGCAGCAACAAAAACAAGTATCCGAACTGTGGATAGGCGGGTAACCGGGGGAAAGTATCAAAGAAGTTCATGCCATATGTCTGGGTGAACTCCTTTGCCACTAACCAAGCCTTATACCTTGAAATAGGCCCATTAGGGTTATATTTTAGGGCAATGACCCAACGAGATCCTACCAGGTGAGCACTAGCAGGAAGAGGAGTAAGCTCCGAAGTGTGTCTACTCCCAAGAATGATCATCTCATCCTCCATGATTTTATGCCATTTTGGATCAAGTCCTACTGGTACATGGGAGGTATTTCTGTTACCGCTAGCACTATAGTAACCTTGCAATTGAAAAGTAATAGGTGGATCCTTGAATCTTTGGTCATCTGTACCATTGTCAGGTGTAGAACTTTTTACGAGTTCTTGATTGCCACTATCAGGTGCAGGACTAACCTCAAAAACTGGAAACTTATCCATAGAAACAGGTGAAACTGGCATAGGAGCATACTTAGCCTCTGGTATTAATTGTCGTGTTGCAAGAGAGTAGGGGACTTATTCATGAAAAGTAACATCAGTACTCACATAATAGCTAACTAGCTACATGATCAAAATATTGGTACCCCTTCTGCGTCCCTGAATAACCAAGGAAGTACACTTTACAGCTCTAGGTGCCAACTTGACTCTCTCTGGTCCCAATAAGTGTATAAATGCTACACATCCAAATACATGAGGCGATAGTTGAAATAAATTTCTGTTAGGATATGACATGCGATGGGATTCGCTCATGTAATACCGAAGATGGCATCCTATTAATAAGGTAACAAGCAGTAAACACAGTATCACCCCAATATAAATGTGGCACACAATAGTGGATCAGTAGTGTACGAGCCACATCTAATAAATGTCGATGTTTTTTTTTTGCCACACCGTTTTGCTGTGAGGTGTGGGGGTAGGACATCTAATGTATAATGCTATGAGACCCATAAAAACTCGTTGATTTGGTGGTGCAAAACTCCAAAGCATTATCAAATCGTATAATCTTAGCCATGGCAGAAATTTGGTTCTTTATTTTTATTAAAAAGGTCTCAATCACATGCCCAACATCAGACTTTTTCTTTAATAAAAATGACCGTAACAATCGGGAAAAATCATCTATGACAACTAAATAATATCTCTCTGTTGGTCAGGAATCTGATTAGGTCTCCAGACGTCCATATGCAATAATTGAAACATAGTAGTAGTCCCTTGTATAGTGCTAGAAGAAAATGAAGATCTATGGTACTTTCCTAACTGACAAGCATCACAATGTATCTCAGTAGTGGCTGAAATATGCGGGATGATGCACCTGAGCCTGTTCAAAGAAGGATGTCCAAGGCAACGGTACCAATGTAAGGTACTTCCAGTAGCAAAACTAGAATCACCTTGGCAAGCAGCAACAAGTGGTGTCTAGACTTGGCGATACATAGCCCTCTCTTCATGTCCAATTGTCCTCCCCCATCAACTTGTCCTAAAAAATGTATCCCAGTTTATCAAAAATAGCACGACAATTGAGTTACTTTGTAATCTTTTTAACAACAAATTTAGTGAAAAATCAGGGACAAAAAGTGTTAGGCAATCTTATAGTGGGGGTCAGTGCCACCTCCCCTAACTGTCAATTTGTGCATGTTTGCCATTTGCAATTTGCTTTGTCTTGCCATGGGGTATTGACTGTAATATGCCAACGCAACCTTGATCTCTTGATATATGATGTGAAACACTAGAATCCACTAACCAAGTCATATTTGCAGAAGCCTGGGCACACATGTCTATACCTGATGAGGAGGCGAATGCAATAGTTTTAGTAGATGTGGCTGGCTCTTGAGTTGGCTGGGAAAGACACTGAGTATGGCATCATAATTTGTCCTCAGAACGTGCACAACATCTGTAGTGTCTTTTGTAGTCACTGAAGCTTGGTTAGCCATTGGAGGTCGTCCATGTTTGGTCTAATAGGAAGCCTCCACATGGCCAACCTTGCCACAGTAGGTGCATGTGGTGTGAGACCTCCTAGATGCACCTCTTCCTCTTCCACGTCCATAGGTGGATGGTGCTCCCCTACTACCATGTTCAGCAATAATAGCCAGGGCAGATACCTGGTTAGCCTCTCCCGTTTGTGGTACTGTGACCTCAATCCAAGTCAGGCAAATATAGACTTCCTCTAGGGTAGTAAGTTCTGACAAAGTAAGAATCTGAGAATGGTTAACTATGTACTTCGGACCAAGTCCTGACATAAACTAGTTAATTGCCGCATCTTTGCGGTACTCTATGCAGCGCACGTGTAGATTGGCCTACGCGGATTGTACTTCTCTTGGAGCTCCTTAAGGGCAGGTAGTACTGAGAAAGAGATCGTCCTTCCTGCTTCAACTGAGAAAGTTCGTGGCTATGAAGAACCCTAGATGAGTTTTTCTCATGTGAATGTGTTACGGGGACTGTCCCACATTGCCTTGGCCGTCGGATAATACATGATGTCATCTTCGATTCGTGGAATCGTGCAATTCATCAACTGTGCTTTAGCCATTGCGTTATTTTTTTTTTCCATGTGTACTTTCCTATCTTCTCTATGAGCTTTGACTCGAACAATATATGTTGTCATGACTCATGACCTTCCACTGTCATTACGAACGTTTGAGACCACCTGGGATAATTGATCTCATCTAACTTAATGATGGGACAAAAAAATGGACTTTTGTAAGTCTTGGTCTTGGGAAGAATGGCCAATGTCATCTCAGAAGGACTAGAAGATATCATTACATGCTCGGAAGATGAGAAAATACACCAAAACTTAGATCTGAAACTGATTTTCAGATCATAGGAAAGTCAAGCAAATTGGAACATGCCTTAGATGTGAAGATCCGAGATGCTAGAGACCCGAAACTTGTGGATAAGACCACATAAGGACACTCACAGCAGCAACGAGATGCGGTTGGGACCTAGATTAGGCATAGCAGCACCCACATGTGGTGCCCTGCTCTCTGCCACCACCTGGGGGTGTATTGGCCCAGTAGCGTCGCCATGCCGTCGGGATCGCCCCCTTGATCTGCTGTGCCGCTCCTCTTTGGCCTTATTTGGTGGGACACTAGAACTCAGTCTTGGACCGTGCTCTGATGCCAAGTAGGAGAAAATGATTTAATCTATTTCTTAAAAAAAAATAGAAATGACAAGCTTGTTCAACAGAAAAATAGAAATGACAAAACAACCAATAATAGGGGTATCTCAACATTTACATCAACAACTGAAGTCATCAAGAAATAAGTACAGAAATTTTTTTTTTGAGAGAAACAAGTACAGAGATTGGGGTTGTAGAAACGACCCGTTGGTGATCGATGCCGAGGGCCAAACAAGAAACAAAGATATTGCATGACATTAGGCTACCTGAGATCGACCACCTTTACCTGCAATTCATTCCACTAAAAAAGAGGGTTTACATAAATTCAATCTAGAAAGTAGATAAAGAAGAGGCCTCCCTTACAACATTTTTAGCCTACGTCCTTTCCTTACTGAAGGCTACCTCATTCCTTTGCTTCCACATTCCATAGGGAATCAACCACCTTGACCTGGGCGAGAGGATTCACCTAAGCTCTAGATCGGGAAAGATGCCAAAACTCCTCAACAGAAGGAAGAGGGCATAAAGGCAATGATAACCTCATGGATATCTCCTTGACGAAGTCACAACCTATAAATAAGTGTAACCAATTTTCATCCTCTATCCCACAAACAGAGCACACCACATCATCACCTTCAACCCATAGTCTCCTCCTAACCTTCATGACCAACCAACCCCATCGAAGAAGCCACATGAATATCTTCAACTTGAGGGGTATCTTGATCTTCCAAAGAAGTGAGCAATCAAGTCCCAAGAAAGAATCGTCATGTATCACCTTATCAAAGAGCAAATCATAGGCCCTCTTCACTGCCAAGTTGCCCATTTGCCAAGCTAATGCATTTGGATTTCCCCCTTTCGGAAAGAAGTAAAGAATGACCATGAGGAGTTGCTCGAACTCTTCGGTCCTTGCCTCCGACAATCGCCTAACCGGTCGTGGACCCTAAAATCCACCCCCATTTGGGAGTGGCACATCCCAAACCTTTGCAACCGAACAAAACTTGTCTGGCGATAATGCATACAAATGTGGGTAAGCCGCTGCTAAGGCACCTGAGCCTATCCAATCATCCTCCCAGAAGCTGAAGGTATGCCTATCCCCTAACATTGGCCCAAAGAATTGTATTACTTGGCCCACTACCTTGAAGATTCCTCTTTAGAAAGTGGAAGACCCCCTTTGGATAGCAGACTTGCCCTGCCAATCCACTAAAGTGCCACAAGAGTCCTACGTCAACTTGTGCCACATCGTATCATGATTCTAAAACAACTTGACCACCCACTTTGAGAGAGGGGCATTATTGAAGTCATGTAGATGGAGCATACCTAGACCATTCTGTCTGATCGACCTACAAATTATCTCATTAGACCAAGGACACGAAATTCCCCTCATGGTTTGGCCCCTTCTAAAAGAATCTTCTCTTAATGGCATCAATCTTCAACACTTTTTTTGGCAGTCGAAAAATAAAGTGGAAAATAGGGATGGCTGAGAGTATTGATCTGAGCAGCATGAGGCGAGCCCCCCTCAAGAGAAGATGACCCCTCCAACCTGTCAGCCTTTTCTCAAGCCTATCCACTGGATCTAACTAGCTTCGATAGTCTTCTTCCCTTGTTAGAGGCAATCTTAGATAGGTAGTAGGTAAATGTGCTGGGTTCGTCTACAAGGAGGTAGAAACGGTTGCAACCTCCCCTGTTGGCATGTTGAAGGGGATCAACGTAGACGTCCCATGGTTCACCACCAAACTAGACATGCTATTGAAAATGCATAGCAAAGCTCTTAAATGCTTTGCATCTCCTACTCCCCTTGAAAAAAAATGTCGTTTGCTTATTGTAGGATGGGAGCTACCAGGGAGCCATCCCTTACCAACGTGAAGCTGAAGATGAGGTTTCCTGAACAAGCACTTAAGAACATCGATGCTAAAGTGTTTGTTGCAATAATGAACGAAAAAGGTGCCAAGGGACACACCTGTCTAACCTCTTTGAGGTTAGATCCAACCACCACCCGACCTACCATTCACTAGTATTGAGAAAGAAGTGGTGACACATTTCTTCACCTAAGCAATCCATGACTCAGGAAATCTTTTGCGTTGAAGGACCTGCCAAACATACGACCAAGATATAGAATTATAGGCCTTGCAAAATCAACCTTTCAAAGAATTCCCTTCTTCCTACTCTTACGCTAAGAGGTCACCATCTCCTCAGCCAAGGTGAAGGACTCTTGGAGTGATCTACTGTATATAAAAGTTGATTGCATCGGACCAACTACCTTTGAGACAAATCTCCTCAATTTATTGGTTAGGACCTCAATAATGAGATAAACTGTGTTTGACGGAGCTATAGTGCTATAATCTCCGACCTCCTGTGCACTTGGCTTCTTCGACAACAAAAACAAGCACCTATTAATTTTCTTAAAACTAGCACTGCTGGCCTCAAATTCCTTTGCCATAGCCATGAAATTATCGTTCACCACCCCCATAATCCCTTAAAGAAAAGAACTTGGAGCCCATCTAGATTCAGTGAGCCTTCAGCCTTGAGAACATGTATAACATAAACTACTTAATCCTCGAAAAATTCCTTGACCAAATCATTAGCATCCTCCTACATCGTGGGAATTCCCTGGTTAGCCCATACCCTGTCTAGATCGTTGCCTCAAATCCATTTCTCTTGAAATCCTCTTGTAACACTATCTATTGCATTCTCTCTTTTGTCTCCATCGCAGTAAGCTCCTTATTGTCCTCCGTTGTCTTAAGCGAAGATGGTGCCTGAAGCACCTTCTCCGTAATGGCTTTGCACCTACGTCAAGCTTCCTTTTGGTGCTTCATGAGTTCGATTTGTAGGTGTTGTACTATAGCAGCGAAGAACCATGTGATTGTCCTCTCTTGCACAACCTTCCTCCACTTCTCTGCAATGAAGTCCCTAAATCCTTGTTTCAGCGACCAACACTTGTCAAATTTGAAGTAGGTAGAGACTAGAGCATCCTCTTTAGAGTCCTATATAAGGGGCGTATGTTAGAGAATGGTTGGTGCTGTGGGGAAACCTTTGCAAGATGAAATTGTTCTGTAAGACTCATCGAGCATGAGAAATGGTCCAACTTGGACTTGGCACCATTCAAGTTTCTCCAAGTAAACCTCATACTAGAGATGGGAACATCATAAAGCTCTAACTCAACTACAATGTTCATGAAAGCCTCCATCTCCCGATTAGACCTACCATCATGCCTATCAATGATGGAAAGGGCCGCATTAAAATCTCCTCCCAAGAGCCACAATCCCCCTTTAGTAAAATCTCCTGCCTACCTGATCTCCTCCCAAAGCTCTAGATGCAAAGAGTCATCACAAGGATTGTAGATGGTAGTGATTGAGAGCACTGTCCATCTACTACGCACTTGAAGGTGCCGGTCAAGCTCCATCTCCCCCTTTATGCTGTGTTAACTCGTAATTGGCATCTTTCCACATCATCAACACTCTCTTGATCTGCCCATTGAGTCTATGTGAATGAATCCTACAAAAACTTCCCCCAGCTGTCTCTTGATCCTCTCATCAAGATGCTCTAGCTTTGTTTCCTTCAGGAGGCAAAATTCAACCCTCTAACCCAAAGCATACCTTTAAAAGCACTCCTTCTGACCTTGGTCCCAAAGATCTCGAACATTCCACGATAGCACTAACCATTAAGAATCAGTGTAACCCTTGCTTTAGCTCCCTCGCAGGGTCTACCGCAGGCCATGGGAGCGACCTTCACCTTTATCTCATCAGGCGCCACCACCTCTGACCTTGACGAGCTCATTAGGGGTTCAGACAAGCTTCATCTCTTCTGTCTGAACATGAGTCTCGGGTTTCTAAACAAACTTGGCCTTAGTAGATTCTTCCTCTTTCGGGGTTACCGTCCACCTCTCACCTACTGTGACCCCATCGGAGGTTAGAGAGTCCTTTGAGAAAGGCCCATTTGGGTCATCATGAACCAGCATAGCCAAGTTAGCAGTAGCCCTAGTATGGTAATTGGTGCCTCCTTGGGACTCGCCTCCTCACCTGGACCACCACTCTCAAGGTCTCACGATTTATGTTGCCCGAGGCTCCCAAGCTTTCTTTTAGGCCCATTATCCCTCCTCAACCAATGTCAGGTCACCGGTTGCGTCACACTTTACTGGAAACGGGGCTTGCTTATTGGCATCAAGCTCCATTAGATCTAAAAGACCACTTTTGGTAATCGGATTCTCATTGGAAAGCCCATGATTGGTCTCCCCCTCAGAGTAGTGAGTGAAAATACCAGAAAACCCAGAAAAGATGTTGGGCTCGGGTTCCACCTTATTTGGTGTAACTAGAGGGGAGAAAGCTAGGGTAGGTTCCTGGAAGTCCAAAATCGTAGGACATGCCTTAGCGGGCCCATGGACCTATCCACGTTAGGAGAATCCCCTAAATGAAAACTCTTCATTTTCGAAGCACCACCACTTGGGGATGCCAACTGTCTAGAGGCAAAATTCCTCCCTTGCCTCTGCCCTTTAGGCTCCCAACAAAGCACAACCTGTGGTGGCGTTGGAGGCTTCACTATGGGTTTCATGATCACCAACCGAACCGGTAGAGGTGTAGCACCCCCATAAGCCGTGAATTTGGCCTCGGACAACATGACCACGTTGCTTCCCACCTCTACATGTGCAAACGACTCTGCAAAGAATAATTAGCTTTCGAAGCTTGCCGAAGATTGCAACCATTGCCTTTACCATTTGCCACGATGGAAAGGTCATTGCTCGGCAATGAAGACATCAACCGTGCAACAACGCCTTTGTTGATTTAGAGCACCCTTACTGATCCACTAGGTAATGAAGCCCGACTACCTTAGGGGCACAACCACCCGTTCCAAGAGTTTTGTGCCCTTCTGTGAGGTTGTCAGCATTACAAGATATGGGTATCTCAACTGCAGTGAGAAGTCCATGCATCTATTCATGGTCGTTCGGATCCCTTATAGAGATAACTAGCCTTCCAATCGCCCTACTTCGTAAGCACTTCTTGTCGAAGGCCTCCCCTCGTCCTCCATGCTGTCGTAGACAAAACTCCGGTGGCTGACTTCTTTGCGCACAAAGTAGACCACAGGTCCCTATAGGAGATGATGACGTACCCCATGCCCCAACAACGGAAGCACCAAGATGACAATCATCTGATAAACCCTTCCAGGATTTGGGATGCGATGTAGAAACCTCTTCACTGGTCTCTGTCTTCGATGAGAAACCAACATCCCCCCCTACACTCTCTTCCCTACTTGCTCTCCCCTCTTTCGTTTATTGGACCTTGTTAATGACAAATCTATCTACATATAATAGTAAATGTAATATACATGATAGAAACATATAAATTATATTATATATACAATATTGACATCTATATTATCAATATAGATTTTTTTTTTTGAAAAAGGTTATCCATATAGATATATATTCTCCCTTTTATAAAAAAAGTATAGACGTATATTCTATAACAATACTTCTAGCATATAATATAATTACTATATAATACCCTAATCAAATAATGAATATACACAATACAATCAGATTCATAAATACATAATACTATGATCAGTTGTATATAATATAAATACAACGCTAGAATGAACGATGGGGAAAAACCAAAGAGACATTGCGGCGAGGAGGGGATTGACCTAGGTGACATGGTAGAGCAATGACAATAGGAGGCTCGTTAAAACATGGATCAAATGGAGGGGTTGAGCGATGAGGGAAGGAGAAATTAGTGGGGGGGTGATTGGTTTTGCAAGGTAAAAGAATGAAACTGTTGAGGAAAAGAGATGTCTTATTCTTTAATGAAAATCGTAGCCTCTCTTTTATATTGAAGAGGTTTGGGAAATTTATAAAGACGCCCAAAAAGAATAAAAAATAATAAATATTCCTAGGCTCAATACTTCCCCTCAAGTTGGGATGTAGATATCTACAAGACCCAACTTGTAGCATAAGAAATCCAGACGCTTTTTCTTTAGAGCCTTAGTAAATATATCAGTCAGTTGAAGCTCTGAGGAGACATATGGGGTGCTAATCTTGCCGGTGAGAACATCACGAGCAAAGTGGCACTCAACCTCGATATGCTTAGTCTTCTCATGAATGACTGTATTCGAGGCAATGTAAGTGGCTAACTTGTCATAGAGAAGTGGAATGGGTGTGGTAACCTGGATGTCAAGATCCTGTAAGAAGGAAACTACCCACATAATCTCACAAGCACCTGTTCCATTGCTTTATACTTTGCCTCTGCACTTGATCGTGTAACCACACTCTGCTTCTCCATGAGACTAGATTACCCCAAGATAAAATTGCAAAGCCCGAAGTAGAACGTTGATCATCTACAGGCTCGGTGTAATTTGTATCAGAATAAGCAACAAATCTAAATTGCCACCATCTCTGTTATATATCCCTCTGCCTGGTATCCCCTTGAGGTACCTCAGGATAAGGCAAAGCTCATGCCAGTGACTGTAACGAGTCTGCATGTGCTGGCTAGCCTTGCTTACTGCAAAATTGATATCGGGCCTCATGATAGTAAGAGTAGGCAAGCCACTATACTATAGTAACAAGTCACATCTTCGTAAAATGGATCTTCCTTACATGAGGAATGTGTTGGCGAAGACTCGACGGGTATACTAGAAGGCTTGGTCCCAAGCAGAACTGTCTCTTGAAGAATTTGAAGTGTATGTTGCCTCTATGACAAAGGCAAACCTGACTCTTGTTGCACCGCCTCAATCCCCAGGAAGTATCTCAACTCTCCCAAGTCCTTGGTGACGAATTTTGAATGCAGGAAGGACTTGGTTTGGGCAATCCTACCCTCATCATCACCAGTAAGAATCATATGATCCACATGTACGGTAAGAATAACTTGAATAACTACTCGGGTATGACCTCCATACTCCGTCTTCCTGATGAAGATAGAGTGATCAGAAGTAGAATAATGAAATCCAACTGTCGCAATCTCTGTGCTAAGCCTCTCAAACCAGGTACGAGGACTCTGTTTTAGCCCATATATTGCCTTCCTCAAGCGACAAACATGCTTCCCTTGATAGCTGTAACCTGGAGGCTGTCTCATGTACTCCTCAGACAAGTCACCATATAAGAAAGTATTTTTAATATCAAGCTGATACAATGGCCACCTCTTAATCACAACAATTGAAATAATAATTATAACAGAAGTAATACGAGCGACATGAGAGAATGTTTCAAAATAATCTACCGCATAAGTTTGAGTAAAGCCTTTGGCAACAAGCCTGATTTTATATCTGTCCATTTTTATATCAGGTCTATACTTAATAGTATAGACCCATCTACAATCAACCATAGTAGCACCTGCAGGACATGGCACTAAGTCCTATGTCTGTTGTTACTGTAAAGCCTGTATCTTCTCATCCATGGCAGCACACCATCTGGGGTCCTCAGAAGCCTGGGCAAAATCCCTCGAAATCACAGTAGTAGTAATAGTAGAAGCAAATTGACGGATCCCATCCTTCAGATGCACGATCGTAGTGTACTAAGAAAGAGGTTGGAGTGTGCAAGCTCTAGTGGATCTCTTCAGAATTGATTGCTCTGTGTCTGAATTGCTCTCATATGCTAAATGAGGACAAGGCCCAATGTCTGGCAAAGTGTGGCCTCCGATGGTGAACCTGAGTCTCCTTCAAGGTAGCTTGTATAGATGTTCCCTTCTTTGAGAAATAAGGAACCTTCTCAAAGAAAGTGACATTTGTAGTGACAACATATCTCCTGTGGCTTGGGTCATAACATTGTAGCCCTTCTGTGTCCTAGAATATCCAAGGAAGATGCATTTGATTGCCCTAAGAGAAAACTTGTCCTGATTACCATGCACTTGGACAAAACAAGTGCACCCAAACACCCTTAGGGGTAGAGCAAATGGCCTGTCATTTCACAATCTGGATGGATTACCTGAAAGGGAATCTGCCCATGAAGAACTGACGAAGGTACTCGATTAAGCAGGTAGGTTGCAGTAAGTATGAGTATGACATCTCAGAATTGCTTGGGAATCCTCATATGGATCATCAGGGTCCTAGCAATATCTAGGAGATGTTGAAACTTACGCTTAGCCACACCTTCCTGCTGAGATGTGTAAGCACAAGACGTCTGGTGAATAATTGCCCTGAGAAGAAAAGAGGCTTTGAACATCTCGTTGCACAAACTTCAAGGCATTATCACTACGGAAGACTCGAATTATGCCATAATATTGAGTTTGAACCTTTGCCAAGAACTGCTGAATAACCTGGGGAATCTTTGAGCGAGTCTTCATCAAGAAGACCCAAGTAAGGCCGCTATGATCGTCAACAATAACCGTATATCTGTGTCCTCGTAGGGTAGGAATCCTAGATGGCCTCCATACATCACAATGTACTAAAGCAAAGGGAACATAATTCACTCCAGCATTCTTCTGTTGGTAAGTGCTCCTATGATTCTTCCCAAGCTGATAATCCTTACGTTGCAGGGTCAAAGAATTTGGCAAACTAGGATACATTTGTTGCATCTTCTTGAGTGATGGGTGCCCAAGCCTTCTATGCCATAGTTAAGGTTTAGTAGTTATAGAAACTGCACCAGCAAACAATGTATGTGTGTTGAGATAGTAAAGACCATCTCGCTCTTTGCCTCCACCAATAATACCTCCTGTCTACTCGTCATGGAAATAACAGTGGCCTTCATCTAATACAACACATCCAAGATCTTTACAGATACGACTCATTGACAATAAGTTCATTGGAAACTCTGGAGCACAGTGAACCCCTTCAATCATCATCTCTGGAGAGGCGTGTATACGCCCAACTACTGTGATCGGTGATGTGGCCCCATTGACCATGAAAGGATCGATGGAATATGGCTATCCGCACAAAAAAACTTAAACAAACAAAATAGTAATAACAAGAAAGATAATTTGCACAAAACACAATCACAGAAATTGCACAAGATGTATAGGGGTTCCCCTTCCTTGGGTACTCCACTACCTAAGCCTCCTAGCTTAGGGTTTTTAACCCGATTCTCTCAACCCCGAGAGAATCAATTTACTAATATCAGAGGTAATTAACGGGTTACTTCAACCCAATTATAGAAACGGATTAGTTACAACCCAAACGAGCAAATGCTCAAAATACAAGTGAAAACTGGTGTAAGAAAGAAACTCTTACAACAAGAACCTAAGCCTCTCAACAATATATAGAATAATATTACCAATTTGAGAGCTTATAATGAGTGTAAATCACTTTGACAATGTGTGAAGAAATCACGTCGTTGAAGTGTTTGCAAAAGCGTAGCACGACGAAAAGTAGCAAACACGATTTCTTCTCTTGTGAATATGATGGACATTTGGGAAATATAGCTCTAGGAATTTCTCTTGTATTTCTAATCTTTCTTGTATCTCTTCTATGCAAACAAAGAGTCCTAGGGTCATTATATAGAGTTTAGGACCTCAAGGATTCGTCTACTAGACGTTACGAATTAATTCCCAACGTTCACATTGTTGGAATTAATTTTCTAGCCATTCAGAAATGAGCCAACAGCTATCTGGTACCGGTACTAAAGTACCTGTACTGGTACTCGTAGTTCACTGCCACCAGTACCTGAGTCCTAATACCGGTACTCATCATAGGCATCAGTACTTGTGACTCCCAAGTTTGAGATTACATGGGCACGGTAACCTACCAGTACCGGTACCCATCATGGGTACCTGTACTTGTAAGGTTCAGGCCAGAATAAAGCCTTCAACCTGTGGTCAACTTGTACCGGTACTCATGGTTAGTACCGGTACTTGTTCACAATTTGAGACGAATTCTCAAATCTGTGCCTTGCAAATACCAGTACTGATGAACAGTACCGGTACTTGCTTACAAGTATCTATTTAAGTATTTTAATTCATTACGTACTTTGAAAATGAATGCCATATAAATCCTAATTTATCTCTAATTGATTTTACGATCTATGCTTTCTTGTTAAGAGGCATACAATCTATGAAAATAAAATCTAAACTAGAAAAAATAAAGGATTAAAGATGATCTTCTTCTCGATCTATCCTTGTCATCTTGCCTCCTCATTGACATCATCTTCTCCTTTTCATCAAGCCTCCATCAGTTCTTGTTTGCCTTGATCTTCACCTAAATCTGAAAAGCACTCAATTGCAAACATTAATTCATAATAATTTTGTTAACACCAAAACAAAATGTGGAACAAGGTTGCAACAGACCACTCTAACATCTTTGATCCCACATGAACCAGTGGAATCCATAAGTCTCTCCTTGTCTCCCGTGAGATGAATAGAGGCACCGGAGTTGATTATACATGCTTCTTTGGTCTTTTTTTTCCTCGAATCTTCTTGGACTGCACATGCTAGTCCTTTCCGATCTGAAATTGATCCTTTCTGTGGATCTATCAAATCTTCCTTGCATGAGAGAAGGCTCATCATGTCGGGGGGGGGGGGGGAACTTGACTTCCAATGGTGAGAGAAGACTGATCACCACATAGGCAACGTGTAGAACAACCTTCATCACGTGTAAAATACCATAAGAAATCATAAACAGGGAAAGTGTGTCGATTTGCTGGGCCATCGACTAACCCACCATGGGCTTGCTGGTGGCGATCTGCACCTGACCGGTGGTTTGGCAAGACTACTGCCACCTGGTGGCAGTCTGACTGACGATGTCAGGGCAGCTAGACAATCGGTGGCTGCGTGAGGAACTGATGGTGGCAGTGAATTCCATTGTCGCTGCTCCGGTTGTAGTCCATCGAGATTTTGGATGATCAAATCACCTCTGTGTTGGTGATTTGATCATTGTTTTGGGTAGGTGTTTGGTTGGATATTGGAGCACCGACCTAAGATTGTTGCTTTGATACTATGTTGAGGAAAAGAAAAGTCATTCTTTAAAGAAAATCCTAGCCTCTCTTTTGTATTGGAGAGATTTGGGAGATTTACAAAGACACCCCAAAAAGAATAAAAAATAATAAATGTGTCCCTAAGCTCAACGAAAACAAACACATCTTGGCTTGTTTTTACATGAGAGGTGATTTGGGTAGTAGGGCAAAAGGTTACAGAGGCATGCTTGAGGCAATGAGGTGCCTTGCCTAAGTAAAGGAGGGGTTGAACGAGGGAAAGAGAAGGATGTGTGTGTGTGTGTTGGTGCGGGGGGGTTGTTTTGCAAGATAAAAGTATGAAACAAACACATCTTGGCTTGTTTTTACATGAGAGGTGACTCGAGCAGTGGGGCAAAAAGTTATAGAGGCATGCTTGAGGCAACAAAGTGCTTTGCTTGAGTGAAGGGCCTTGCCTTGGACCCATTCTAGATGATGGGCTTGATTCTTGCCTTGCCTAGTCACTTGGTCGCCTCAGGTGAGCTTAATAGCATTGGGGCATGCCTTATTTATTCTTTATTTTCTTTACTACCTTGTTATTTTAGGATTAGTTAAATTAGGCAAAAGTTGTTTTATTTCTTCCTATTTTGTAGGGATTTAATTTCATTTGGATTTGATGTGAGTGAGTTTGTTTTTAGATTTAGTTAGTAGGATTAGGATTGCCTTTGTAAGTTTCTCTCTATATAAAGGGGGTTAAGGATTGTTCTTGTCATTTAACCTCATTCCAATAAAATCTACTTCCAAATTCTTCTATATGGTATTAGAGCGGGAATGGTTCTAGGGAATTCCTTGGATTGTTGACCCTCTCCCTCCTACACATGGTCTCCTTTACGTGTTCTTTGTGTGCGTGCCATCGCTGCACTTTATCTTCGTGCGAGGGACTATTTGCCTACCACACGTCTACATGTGGATCTTCTTCCTTTGTATGCAAGCTATATGCACACTATCTCTCCAGTTTACTTTTGTAAAACTAGAGCGCCTACAGTTTCTCCTGAGGTATGAGACCTAATCCTTTATTGCTGCCATAGCTGTAGCCCTTACTATTTTAGACTAAGGTGTTGGGACTTTTGATCCAAGATCTAACTTCTTAGTGGAAGTTGATGATTGGCAGAGACTTTGAGCAATGCTCTCCCACCTTTACTATTATGTGCTTGGAACACTTTTTGGTGTGTATCCTCTACTACTACTATGTCCATTGTATGGTTGCTACTTTTGCTACAACCCTACTTTTATTGTCTTTGGCTGCTACTACTGGTACGACCATTGTGTGGTTTCTACTTTTGCTACAAGCCTATTTCTACTATCTTTGGCCATGCTACTCTGTTACGATATTAAGTACTCTACAACGGCTACTACTTCTGCTATAGTTTGCATTGCTTTTTGTTCCTTCGGACGTCTACATTAAGGGGGAGTTCTTGTTTTGCTATAGTTCTTTCAAGTTGGATGTTGTATGTTTCAATTTGAGGTGGAGTGATAGAAAATTTGGGAAAGTATTTTAGGATTAGTTAAATTAGGAAAAAGTTATTTTATCTCTTTCTAATTTTTGGGGATTTGATTTAGATTTGATGTGATTGAGTTTGTTTATAAATTTAGCTAGTAGAATTATGATTGCTTTCGTAATGCCCTCTCTGCATAAAGAAGGGTTAGTGATTATTCTTGTCATTCAATCTCGTTCTAATAAAATCTATTTCAAATTCTACCACAGTCATGTTTCATTCGAGGGTCCATTTGTTCCTTTTCCACCAAGCCACTATGTAAGGAGTGAGAGTTTCTCAATTAATAAGTTGCTCACTTCTTCTAGCTGGATATTATACTCGCGCATGAGGGGAAGTGTGAGTTATTGGGCTTCCAGTTATTTATCTTTTTTTCTTTGCAATCCTGTTTCTATTTTTGGTATATAATATCTAATTGTTTTCCTATTAGGACTCTGTAGTCTATTAAGTTTCCCTTCAATAGTATCAATCTTCTCAACAGTCATCTTTTATGTGGCATTTTTTTATCTATCTACTTTTCCTATCCCGTTTTGGCTGTTGTGAAATCTTCCCACTGTCTCCATTATTCTAGGTTACTTTTTTGAATGGGATTATTTGAGTTCATTTCGAAACAAAGGTGGAATAAAAATACTCATGGTTACCACATTTTGATTTCTGATATAATCGGGAAGTTGGATATAAGATGAATTGCAACAAGTTTGGGTATTCTTGCAGGAAAAGCAGCTTGCTGCTGCTGCAGGGAAGCTTTCAGAATGTCAACAGACAATTGCTTCTCTTGGGCTGCAGCTGAAATCTCTAGCAAGTATAGATGACTACATGCTTGATAAGGAGAACATGGAGGTAAGGAATGTTGGATCACCCATTCCTGTATGCGAAACAGATGAGTGAATTTTCAAAGATCCTTCAGAAGCCACTGATGATCCAATTGGTGCTTCCAATGGGAAAGGCAATCTCCTCTGCTACCATTGTCATCATCACTATTTTTTGTTGATATCTCTAGGCCCCTCCGGCTAGCAGCAGTAACCATACGAAAAACTGGAAGAAAGGAAAGAATTTAAATAGGCCCCAAAAGATTTCGTGTCCACTGCAATGTAAAATTATATGTTTGAGATATTATTTTCTTGCAAGAAATGGTCTCTGTTGGTTTACATTTCCTCAATCATTACAATTTGAAATGGGCGGTCTTTGATAGAAAAGCGAGGTACTTCACTCTATTCCCATCTCTGGATAACATTCAGGTTCTTGATTCCTTTCCTCCCAGTATCTTCATCCTCTCATGGTAGTGAGCTAATGTAAAAGGTGCTTATTTTTCTGATAAATTCTGCTAACAGACTTGTGCCTGATTTGCTGCTATGTTGTCTGATCTGACTAAAATCACTCTTCAAACTCGAGTAGGCTATTTCAATAGATAATGCATTAATTCCGTAATTTCTGGATTCTTGACATTTCTTTGTTTTGGGAAATAAATTAGTATGTGATTTTCATCTAATGAAGGGCCTCTAGATTATGCAAATGATTGGGAATTCTGATATCTGGAGAATTCTTCAGACTTGATATTTGATGCATGACTCTTCAAAATGTCAGCTTGGTGAGCAAAAATCATTGAATATTGAGGCAGTGTTTGAACCAGAGGTCCATGTTTCTTTTTGAGAATAAAATTGTAAAGATAATTGTCTTATATTTTTATCTCTTGGATAAAATCACATTCATGGATGGGATTATCTTCAAAAAATTGCAAAACATGAATTTATTTGTGGGAATTGTTTTTGTTTGGCAAATGATAGTTTCTGGGGTAAATTAGTATACTATTTTGTATCATTTGTTTCTTTGGTCAAATTCACGAACGGTCTTTGCATGCATGGTTTTTTTCCCTCCCACCCTTTTAAGTTGAGAATAATTTGAAGAAACCTCAATTCTTCTTATAATTGTCTCCACGGCTCCATCCTTAATTTTTCCTAAAAAATAAATTGAATAAAATTAACCTAATTAATTAAGGAAGTACATACTTGCATGGACAATTATGTCAGGGCATGACACCACCAAAGATCACAAAGATTAGGGAGTTTGTAAACTTGAGCAATATCCCGTGCCAAGAAATTAAAGCTCTTATTATTACAGGAGCCATTAGCATCATAAAGGTTATTCATTAAAAAATGCAGTTTGAGATAATGTAATCCGCCTCAGAGGAGATACCATACGAGGAACCATTAATAACGTTTGCTACTTCCAATGCATCAACCAAAAAAATGGTGGAAGTTAATTTACTCGGGAGTCGGTGCTGTAGGATTGCTAATTCTCTGAGTTTACCTGTAAGGATTTTGGGTCCTAAAGATTAAAAAAAAAAAAAAAAATGCTGGAAGCTGCATTTAATAAAGACCCTAGCTAAGGAAGGGAATTTCTTCGGTGCTTCCAGCATTGTTGATGGTTCCACTTCCAAGAGAGAAGCCATACTATCTTCCAATTCGGTCCAAGCATATAGCGGCACCCACTGTGTTGGAGCAAGTAGTGGCAGCATCAATTAAGATTCTAAAATAGTGGGACATCGATCTTTCATGTAACACTCCTTGATTTAATGAATACATTTAGGTTAGTTGAGTACCTTAAATACTCTCTCTTTTTCTCTCTGTTTTTTTTTTAAAGTGGAACATCAAGTTGACGATTTCTTCTTGAGAGTTACACTGCCTAGCTGGCTTTTGACTTGAAGATTTTTTCTTGAGAGTTACACTAAGTATCACCATAAAAATTATGAAGCCTCCAAGAATGGTTTACCATTTTGAGGCAAAATCACCATTGGTAAAGCTTTCATATTGGTTATTGTAAAATATTATAAATCTCTAAAGGGCTTTACCATACCAGACTCTTTCTATATTAGTAGAAGGCAATTACTAAGAAGATATCTCAGGAAAATGACTCAATAGGAAGTGGCATGTAGATTTAAGAAAGGTAACTGATGTGTACACATCTATGTGGTCTAAATTACCTATTTATGTATGATCTTAGGTATATAGAAGTATTCAGTATTATAAATATTCTATAACATGCATCATCATGTATTTAAATCAATTTGTATAAATTGTATATTAATTTTTCATTTTATTAGCTAGGAGATATTGCGACATTTTTCTGGGCTTCAGATTGAAGATCAGACCCTATAGATGTAATCAAGGTAATGATCTGAGTCAAATGCCTTTGAAATCATTTCGATCCAACATCTATAGCATATTGTATAAGCTACAGAAGATCAAAGGCCAAGGGATAAGGTGGTAAAAATTTAAACTTTAGGCGACAAATTCAATTGAACGGATAGGTTTAGATCAATGATCGCAGTCCAACGACGTAAAAATTGATTCAATCTGACATTCGTAGCACCACCTACAAGCCAAAGAAGATACTCAAGGACCTTTACTCATCCCTAAAGGTGCCTTCATCACGCGATCTCAGCGAGACAAGCTCCAGTCGGTCCTTTACATTTCTTAAAGGAGAGGCCCTTAGGAGATCTAGGTCATTAGATGGAAATTCAACGGCCACGAGTGTCAGACACCATTCACATCTTCACGACCATCCAACCACACAGCACATTGGTGGCGCATGCCACTTTCAAGGTGTGGACACAGGTTTGAATTTTCGTGAGCGCTTGCCATTTCTCAACATGGGGGTGTGCGCTAAATTGGATCGTTGATGTGCGATCTAACGGAAGAGGCAACGCTTATGTGGCGCAATGGATGAAGGTTGTGATATACGCGCATGATCACACTCCATCGTATGCGCTAAGGGCATGCTGTGAAGCGCGATGCTCACGCAATTATTAGCATTCATTGAAGTTCCAACGGCTGTGTGTGGATCCACGCGATCTGAAATGCATGGGCGCGGGAACATTAATCTGAGCCGTTCGATCGAGATCTGATGTCTCTCCTTCCACATGCATCATCAGCAATGTTCGCCTTCACCAACAGTTGCAAGCATCACTAAAGGCCCTACATTCATTTTAAGGCCTTAAAATGACCTTTTTGCCCCCAAACCTCACCTATAAAAGGGCACCTACACCCTCCTTCGTCCATCATCCCTTCTCTTCTCACCTCTCTTAAGAGCTAAGAACAAAGTTCTAAAGCTCACTCTAGTGCTACCAAGCTATGAGAAGCTCTCCTAGAGTTAAAAAATAAAATTTTCCACTTCTTACCCCCTTCAAGGAGCTCTCTCCAGCTGTCGTCTCATCCCTCATTCCGGAAGCGGATCTTGTCGCGACGTTGCCCTTTGCATCCCATCTTCAGGCTTGGTCAATGCGATCTCATCCTCCAAGCGACTGTCGAGGATGATAACTTCTCTCTCCCTATCTCTTTACTGCTTTCTACTATAGATTTTAATTTTCAGCATTAGATTTGTAGCAAGAAGTTTGTAAAAATATTTTCGTAGCTATAAAAGTTATTGTTCTCTCTCTTGCTCTCTCTTTTGTAAGTAGAATCTCTCTCTATCTATGTTTATATTCCAAATAGAATAGGATATTGTGAATATTCTGAACCTTTCTCTTATAAAAAAATACAAACAAAAACCACGGATTTATAATTGACGTAGCGTCCTCGTGTTCAACCTAGGATTCATCTCGAGTTTTAGTAAATTTATTTGATTAGTGGATTTTTACGCAACTGCAACTACGTGTTTCGATCTTTCTCGCGTTAAAATCTCGCTTATCAGTACTGATGTGCATACATCTAAATAGCCAAAAATGTTTATTAATGCATGTTCTTAGTGTCATATTAGCATCATACGTTGTAAATATTGCATAACATGCATAATCATGCATTTAGGTCAAGTTGTATAAATTGTATAGCAATTGTCTCCTTTTATGGTCAGGGATAGGGTGACTTCTAATTGGGGTCTTGGATCGAAGATCCAACCATACGGATTTGATTAGGGCGACGATTGGAGTTCAACGACTCCAAGATCGTCCTGATCGGACATCCGTAGCACCAGATAGAGACCGAGGAAGCCTAAAGATCAAGGGCCAAGATGGTGCCAATCCGCACTTTAGACGACAAATCCGACCGCACGGATGGGTTCAGATCGATGATCGCAGACTAATGACGCGAAAATCGGCTCAATCCGACATCCGTGGCACCATCTACAACACGTAGAAGATGGACGGCCAAGATGGCACTACGTGGTGCCATCCCAGCTGCCCAATCGACCCTAAGAACCACCATTGCATCTCCAAAGGATTTCCAACGCACGATCTAGGCCGTTGGATCTTGATCCAACGGCCGTGAAGCGTGTGCACTTAATTTGTAACTGCTATAAAGCTGCGCCGTTGGCACAGCGGTCAAGCGGCGTTGCGCGAGCGCGCGACGTGCGTTTGACTCGCCATCCGCAGTGCGTGGGCGATTAATCGCTTTCATGCGATTGGCTGCGGGCGGCTCGGATCATCCGATAGTGTGCACGCTCGATCTGACGCACAGCGTGCACGCCCGATCGCACGCGGGCGTGCGGTGAAGGCACAAATGAAGCCGTGTGCAAGGAGAAATCTGAGCCATCCTATCTCGCGATGAGACAGCTAAGATTTGAAAGACATGTGCGGGCGTTTTGAGCACAGCAGGTGGGGAGGCGCGCGCAGCCCGTGCACGTCAGCCACGATCAGACCTTTAGTGACGGATAAATCCGTTACTAAAGACCTGATATTAATGTTTTAAGCTTGAAATGACAAATTTGCCCTCAATTCCTACACCTATAAAAGGAGACCTGACCTCCACTTCTTCATCCCTTCACTTCTCTCCCTCTCTAAATCTCAAGAAAAGCTTGTCCCACACCCGGGATGCTATTCTATAGCCAAAATCCAATTTTCTCATCCCCATTTCGGAAGTGGATTCCGCGACGACGACATGCTGCCTCGTTCCCGCTTCTTCCTACTTCATCCTCCTTCCCACTTCGTCCCCTGTCTTCCAGGTGTCATCCCATCCGACTCGTCCTCCAAGCAATCGTCGAGGAGGATAATCTCTCTCTATCTTCTCTTTAACTTCTTTCTAGAATAGATTTCCCGCTTTCTAGTGTAGATTTCCTACTTTCTAGTGTAATGGATAGTCGTAATCGTAATGAACATCAACTTGTGATAATGAATTCCATGTTGATTCTATCTCTCTTTTGTCTTTGTTTGTAATATTCTTTCTCTATTTTTTATTCTTTATTCTTTAAGTAGATAGTTAGTTTAGATTTAATTTGACTAGCTAATTTGTTTCGTGACAATTAAACAAACGCGATTTTAAATCAAACGTCTGCCTCCCTGTGTTCGACCTGGAATTCTTAGAAATTTAGTATAAAATTATATGTTGACGTATTTCTTAAATCGAACTACAACAACGGGTTTTTCGAATCCAACTTCAATCGCATAGTTTTCCGCTCTCAACAAGTACCAACCTTTATTATGTGGTTTCCACATCATATATAGATTGCGTGGTATTGCCACCCATAGGCTTCTCTAAATGTCCAAAATACTTAGAACAGCATTAGATGGAAAGGGATAATTTTGATAAATTGCTATTTCCACTGCAAGGATATACCGCCTATTAATTCATCGGCAGTGGGAAGTGTTGAGGTTCCCTTTGGGGTGATAACCCCACCTTATGTAGGTAACTAGATATTAATTCTTTTACTACCCCTAACTTTTCATAGACAACCTTGAATTAGAAAAGGTTTGATGGAGCACTACTTTTCCACAAAAATAAAATGATAAAGTTGATATTTGGCATCTGAAAAATCAGTTGAAGGGAATAAATCCCCTTCATAAACTTAGAAGAGAATCCTTCTATCATCCAAACCTCCACTATGCTGACATGAGTCTCACCAAAAGCCTAAATTGTATAAGACCTGAGTTGTAGAATTCAACATCACAAACCTTGAGATCCAACATTTATCCAACATATACTCATGAGATGGACTGAGAAAGCATGATGAGTAGTTCATATTGTGATGATGGTGAAGCTACTCAACTGTGTACTAGCATGGTACTCTTGGTTGAGTCCTTTATATACTTTGCATTCAAGTTATGTGATTTATGATTAGCAAATGCATTGTTGATTTATGATTTCATTCAAGTTATTAAGTCTCTTAAATCTTGCCTATTTAAGTGGAAAAGGACTACATCTTCCTTGGCTATAGTATGCTGTATATCTTTTGAGCTTCAAAGGTAGAGATGACCTTCTTGAGCTCAAGGATGAATTATTCGAGGTAGGGAGTAAGTATTGGATCCGATTACTAAGATGACCCACTTCCTGTTGACAGAAGATAGGATGGGTTGGAGTTAGTTTTGATGATTGATGTAGGGGATTTTTGTGTTTAATTGATTTGACTTGTAGAATGTGGTTATGCTTTGTTTAAGGATAATACCTTAGTTGATAGATGAACTCTCCATGCCTCGATCATATCACAAAGCATCACACTCATCCTTGTCACTTGAACATGCCTTGGCACAGTCAACTTGACCCATTAGTGGAAAAACCTACAAGATGAAAAGGATTGGGGGATTGAGTGTACATCACCGAGACGATCCTTGGTTGTTGTGGGATTTAGATGATAGTAACAAGCTATTGGCTAAGTTGGCACCAACCAACATGCTAAAATTTGATGTATGGATGTCACCTTGGTACTCGCAATTTGTAATTGTGTAAGTAGAGAGTGAATCCTTTACGTGAGAATCTTACATTGAATTTTTTAGCAGAGCAATAGCTCAAACCATTAGATGTGCCCTACCTTACACGAAACCTAACCTAATAGGAAAGAGGTAGTGATGCCCTTTCCATGTGATTATGGATTAGGCAAGGATGCTTGACATGAATAGCATATTAGTAACTTGGGGTTAATCTATTGAGTTTGTTGGTGACTCTTCAGAGGTTTTGTATGCTAGTGAAAGAGGAGGACGAGGGATTGAATTGCAGCAAAATATAAATAAAATATTAATTATAAACAATTGAACAAGATAGAACACTAGAAAGGAAACCTTTGCAGAAAAAACCTCCATGTAGATCTTTTAATTTAGGATTTTGCCCCTTAAATGTGGGAAAAACACTATAACCTGAGTACCCAAACAAAACAAAAATAATACAAGTAGTCCTATGACCCTGGAAGGATTAATCAAGAACATCGAGGTAAAGAATACTCCTTTTCAAACTTATATGATTTAGAGAAAGACTAGAAGGAGTGTGTGTGCTCTTAGAGTTTTGTTAGAGGAAGTGAGTGTAAGAGCATGAATGAGAGCTAAATTGAGAGAATGAGAGATTTTTAGTACTTGAAAGCTTAGTAGTGAGGTGTATAGGCTTAGGTGACCTTAGATAGGTATTTATAGAGTATAAGAGGTCAAGTTTAAGTTTTAGGAGGAATTAGAATTTGAATTAGAATGGAATTATTTGATCAAGAAGTGTAGGAGTTATAAATATAATATCAGGCTAGATTAGACATTTGACCAGAATGTTTAGATGCTTGAAAATGCAATTTTAGGCATCTAATGTAAGGAGAGGATGTCGAAATGTCTCACAAGAGATTCCATAGTTAAAAACTGGATGTTCCAAAAAAAAAGAGGGTCTAACTTTCAAGAGCTTCTAGTAACTAATCTCCATCTTTAGAATTGAACATGAGCATGTAAAACAAAGACATAGATGAAGGTTTCCCTACTAGGAGGGGTGACGTAATAATATGCGGAAATAAAATATAAAGCAATCTTACAAAAATCAATCACAAAATGTACACAGGTATTTTTAGGTGGAAACCCAAACCGGGTGAAAACCACCACCTAACCCTCTCGAGTTAGGATTTTCCGATCAACCAAGTTGATCAAAATCCACTAAACGAATCACTTTAAACGAGGGTGATTCAACCTCAGTACAACCACGCTACAAGTACGAGGGTAGCGTTCCTCAACCCCTTCTCTCCACGAGAAGGATTTTGTCCCACGAAGGAGACGGGAATTCGCAAAGCGAATACCCAACCAAAATACAAAGATAAAATAAAACAACAGTCCTATAGAGCCAACAAAATTAAACCTAGCTTCTATAGGAAATAGGAAACTCCCCTTTGCAAGGAGTGCGTCGATGATGACGCGGTGCGTGTGCCACGCGATGGCGCTACGTCGCTCTCGTTATCAACGCCGGGAGAGCGGGTGCGCAACGGGAATGATGCTCTCAAGATGATGGAGCTTGAGCTTAGAGAGCAAGTGCTTCTTGGACACAAGAGAGTGGAAATACTTGATCTTAGTGTATCTTGGTCTCTCTAGGTGTATATCTTGTGTGTCTAAGTGTATCCAAGTGTTTTTCTAAGTGTGTTTGTGTTACAAAGGTTCCCCTCTATTTATAGAGGCCTTAGGAAGGTTTTGGAAGGCTTGGAAAAGCTTCCATAGCCGTTGGGTGCAAAGCCCAAGAGAATCAGGCCGAAATCAGGACAATGATTGCATTTGACAGGGTTATCAGACGTCTAACTCTGGCATCAGACGTCTGGAAGGCCACTTTAAGACGTCTGATTTAAAGGTCAGACGTCTGATTCTATGCGGGTTTCTCCCTGACTTGAATCAGATCTAAACAGGGTTTTTGCGCAAGTCCATCAGACGACATACAGGACGTCTGGTACTATGTCTGGACGTCTGGAAACCTACTTTTATTGTGGGAATTGATTTCCAAACGTTGCAACGGCTAGAAAATCTCTGAGAAGAGATTTTGGGTCAGCCGAGGCAAAACGGTCATTTATCAGACGTCTGGTAAGTCCTATGGACGTCTGATAAGGCTCTAACGGTCATAATCTTGAGTGTTTTCTAAGCCAGCCAACGATCCACTAATTGGACGTCTGGCAAAGTCATCAGACGTCTCCTAAGACGTCTGGTCTAAGGTCTGGACGTCTGATTTCATCAGACAGAACTAACTATATCCAGCCTAACAGTTATCAGACGTCTGAAACAACAGTCAGACGTCTTAAAATTCTTAATCAGACGTCTGATTTTGGGATTAGACGTCTGGAAATGCTGTTTGAGCCCTATATTGGTTTTCTAGGTATTCTACAGAAAACCTAAGTATCCTAGGGTTGTGCAGGTGTTCCTAGGACTACTTTTAGGGTACTTTGAGGCTCTTTAACATAATGTTCTAAGGAATCAAAAAGAGCAAGAAAATAAATACAAGAGATACATGAAAGGATAAAAAAGAATCTATCCTATTCTTCTTGTCTTCCATCTCCAATCTTTCGCTCCACGCGAACCTCCTTTGTTTTCCGTCAAGCTCCTCCAATCCGTCCTGGATGCGAGCTCGAATTTCGTCTAAACACGTCCTCATTTGCAATTGACCTGAAATCTAGGACTCAAATTGCAAATGTTAAATAACACGTGTTTTGTTATCATCAAAACAAATGATCGTGGTGCTCTAGCACCAACAATAGACACCCAAAAATGAGAATTCAGATGTCTGTTTATAATGCCATCCATCTGAAAAGATGACAGAGAGCGCAATACTTACTGGAGTCAAAAAATGGATCCAAAGACATCTAAATAGATAATTAAGATGTTTAAAAGAAGGTTTTCAGATGTTTGAAACTCAAGGTGGACGTCTAAAGGCCTCAAGTCAGAACTTAAGCAAGTTATTGATGTTCAACCAAAAGGGATCTAGGGATGTTTGAAGAAGAAGGGAGGACATCTGAGTTTGATTACTCAGATGACTATAAAGAAGGGTAGATGTCTCCTTTTTGGAGAAATGATTAAATGAATAATCTTTATGAACGTTGGAGTTAAAATAAATTAAACATTGGGAAATTATGGGAATGATAGATGTATGAAAGAAAATCTAGATGTCTAATTAAATAAGTTAACTAATAATTTAAGAAGTTAAGAAATGGAATATGAAAGAACTTGAATAAGGTGTAACATTTGGCACAAATAAGCAATGGCCATAAAAAGTAGTTGTTTGGATTACAATAGTATGCATCTGAAAAATGATAGGATTTATTCTTTTAGAGATTTTTAGGTAGGGTGGTTCTAAGATGACTCCTAAGTTTTCCAAAAGAGACTTTCAAGGATCTTTACATGTTACAAGAAAAGAGACATGAATATCAACTTCTTGCTAAACTTTATTTCATAAGGCTTGGATTGAAACTCTGCTTTTGGGGCAAGGTTTTAAATATTGATATCGATATCGTATCGACAAGTTAAAAAAGAGATATATTGGGGATATATCATTGATATATCATTGATATCGGTGAATTTTGGAAAATTCGCTCAGAAGGGCCCAAAATGTCCCAAGATGTCAAATTTTATGAAAATTAACATTTTAATAACTAATACATAATGAAAAAAATGCATAGAAGACGAAAATTATAAATTTTGAATGAAAACATAATAGAAATGTACTAGTTGCATGTCGACAAAGTTGTATATTGAAAAGAAAGTATATAGAACATGATAATAATTGAAAAATGTTCATAATAACTTTTGTTGCATATTGTTGACAATTGAAATTATTCCTTAGTTGCACTGATTTTCTTATTAGTTTCAGCATGCTCTCTATTCCAATACTCTTCTTTTTCTCATTGACTTGCCTCAGATTTCATGAATCACCTTATTACCCTTCTCATTACGATCTCAAGATATGAACTCACAAATACTATCACCAAAGATGCACTTGGTGATAGAAGATACGATTTAGATTACACAAGAGTATATAATGAACAAATATAAATGGTCAAATAATTAGAGCCCTGATTTTCTTATCAGTTACAACACGTTTTCCATTTCAATACTCTTTTCTTTCTCATTGATCTGTCTCACATTTCGTGAACCACCCTATTATCTTCTCATTATGAGCTCAACACATGAAATCACATCTCCTACCAACAAAAATGCACTTGGTGAAACAAGACAAAGTTTAGATAACACAAGCGTATATAATGAACAAATATAAACGCTCAAATAACTAGAGACAAATTGTACCCATCATAGCATAATGCACAGTTTGCAAGATTAGTGGAGTTCAACAAAGCGTCAGTACGTAAGTACTTAGATAAACCATGCTGAAACAAGTGAGTCTGTCAACCGTAGGTTGTTGGGGGAAAGAAAGAAGAACCATCATGGATGGCATCCTTTAATCAAAGGAAGATGACAAGATAGCCCTTTCAATACCCCCATGGATTATCAAAGTGCTTAGTTTTATGCATCTTTTTATAGAGGTTTGAAGATATTAATGTATTTCTCATCATCGTTTTAGAATCTTCTTATTTTTCAATAAGTAAAATCAAATGCAATGACTGAATTATCGACAGAGGATGTATAGCTCTAAAGTTGACATATTTGATGGACTACAAGGAAGCAAGAACCCTAGCATGTACAGCTCTAAAGTATAACAAAAGTCCATGATATCAGCGATATATCTCCGATATATCAGCGATATCGGCAATATATCGGCGATATCATGGAAAAAAGATATTAAGGTTGATATTGATATGTACTGACCCAACGATATCGATATATCGCCGATATATGAATCCTTGTTTTGAGGTGAATCTTCTTTTTCTATCTATTCCTCTTGTAATGCTTGTTAGTCCTCAATGCATATATCAACTTGTCACTATGAAAAACATTTATAATCTATGATTACCAACATTCTCCCCCTTTTTTGTAATGACAAAACCTATTCCAAATTTCTTTTTGGAATCTATATATATTATGTCTCCTTTTTGTCAATATCAAAACAAGGAAATATTAAGCAAAAACATAGGAGAAAGCAAAGGAAAGATTCATATAACCAAAGCAACCATAGAGTTTAACAAAACAAAGGAAATTGTTCCAACGACACAACCAATGAAGGAAAGAACGAGTTTTAGGAGTGCAAGACATAAAAGTCTATAGGGAAATAAAACTATGGGTGCAAAGTAGCCCAAGCTAAACTAGATGCAAAGAGAAGTCAAAAAGAGAGATCCATCCATCCATGCCATTCCATGCCATATCTTCTTCTACATCATTCTTTGGAGCTTCTTGTACTCCATCTCTAAATTTTTCATCCTTTCTTCAAGCCCTGTCATGTGCAAGGAGTATTAAGTGGTGAAGCTTTGAACATAATCATGGTTTGCGTGTTGTCTCTTGAGTTGGACCTCTATGCCATCAAATATGGCCTTTTAAAACACTTCTTGGTTTCCCTACACATCTTCCCATGTATAGCCCCAAGATGCATTTTAATGACAAGAGTGAGCATTGGGGTGTGGAAGCAAAAGAGGAGCTTGAGAAGATTTGAGGAGCATGAGAAGGTTGAGAAGGATGGTCTTGTTGAGAAGGGTTTCCCTCTTGATTTTTCCCTTAATTTTCTTCACCATTACCCCTCCTAATTCCCATAGGAAGAAGGGTGGTCCTATCAAACTTCTTTATGACTCATCCATGTATTGTCTCTTAAGTTCAAGATTGAAATATGGAAGCATGTTGGAGATGAGGGCACCTAAGGGAAGGTTCTTATGATGAGTGGCCACAAGGGAATCCATAAGATCACATCAATTCAACTTGGTGCAATTCATGATGGCATAGAGGATATAGGCTAGCTCTTCAAAGACATGGTCAAAAGAGCCAAAGTTACCATGAAGATTCCAAGAGACAAACCTAGCAAGGAGTTGAGGGGTGGTCATTTGGAATTCAAACTCAAGCTTAATACCATCAAAACAGACATCCTACGTAGACAATGTTTTGGTGATGATTTTGAAGTCAACCTCTCTAGCAATGATGAGGGGAGAAAAATCCTCATTAAAACTTTGCGAGCAAATCTAATGGGTCTAATGACCCAATGACCTAGCAGACTTGGCTACTCGATGTCCTACCAGATCCAATCTAGTCCAAGGATCTGATAACTTGTCTAAAGATACTATTGAGTGAAGTTGAAATAGATGACTATTGTGCCAATGTTTGCAATGGTAGTCTATGTCGATTAATCAATTGAATTCTATTAATACCAAAATCACATGATCGTGGGGGAGGCCACGAGATCCACGATCGAGAGGGTTCATCTTATAAATACCTAGCATGGGTTAGCTTTTGTTTTTCACGCAATTAGAGAGAAAGAAACACAAGTGAGTGCTATTGTATTGCCAAAACTATACTTGTGAAACTTGGGAGTATCACTCTCCCCCCAGATGTACACCTTGTCTAGGTGGAACTGGGTCATCAACCCCTAGTGTGATCTTGCTCGTATCTGTTTTTTTGAGTTAAGGCTCCTGATCTTAGGGTCTTGATCAGTTGGCACCGTATGTGGGAAACACTTGGTATTGTTACCACGTTTCTTAGTTCTAAGCTTGAGCAATGGTTCCTGCCACGCGTCATTCCTCTCGTGCTAATCTCAAGAAAGCCATTCCAGCGGAATCAAGCATCTCCATGTCAAGGAGATGCCATCAAGATGCTGGGCCTAGCAAAGAGGAGGTGCAACCTGGCTTGCAACGTGAGCCTTCTTGTCAGGAAAATCCTCAAAGTGACCTCTTCTCGAGATATGGGAGAAAGCGGAAGAGTATGAGGCCAAATTGGCAGCCTTGAAGGCAGAACAATAGCTGGTGGTGGACCAGCTCTAGGAGATCCAATTGTTAAAAGAGAAGGGGATGACTTAGCCAACTTAGCCAGAAGAGCCTCAAAGCTCTAGCTCTACTATTAACTTGGTGAAATCAACTTTTAAAATAAAGCGTTGTAATATAGTCGAAATCGCTTTGGAAACAAATAGATTTTATTACTCGAAAAAGTTCCGAGGTCGAACACAGGGAGCAATATGGAATTCAAAACTCAAGATCACAATTTAAAGTAAAAGAATTTGCAATAATAACAAGATCAATGTGCAAAAAGATGGGAGTAAAATGGTGATTTAGATCACCAAATACTCCTACAATATCAACTAAGGAACTCAATGTATATGTATGCAATCAAACCAAATCGTCATCTGATTATGAAATCAGATGACTTAAACTTCTGTTTTTCTTCTTCTCTTCCTCTTCTTCTCGTGCAGCTCCTCTTCTTCTTCTCTTTCTGCTTTGGCTTCTCAAGCCTTCTTCTTCTTCTTCTTCTTCCTTTTGCTTCCTCTTTCTTCTCGTAGGGGAGGGGAACTTCTCACATTGGCTAAGTGTCAGCCAAAGCCTTCAGCAGCAAAACCCTCCCCCTACCCCGCGTAGCTATCCACTCCTCTCTTTAGGTTCCACTCTCCCAGAGCCACAGGTAATCGGGTTATCGGATTCAGTGTACCCGGGTCCAGGCTCACCGGTGTGCGGTAGTGAGCGAGGAGTGTAGGTCAGTCTAGGTAGGTAAACGGGTCGGCCAGATCCACGAGGGATAGAGTCGCGGATGAGGCGCAGGTGTGCGTGGGTGAGAGGTGTGAATCCCTACCTGGAGGGGGTGAGATCAGTGTGACGTAAAAAATGCGAAAATAAAATATAACAATCTCACAAAAATAGACAATCACATAATGTACACAATGATTTTTAGGTGGAAATCTAATCCGGGTGAAAACCACCACCTAACCCTCTCGAGTTAGGATTTTTCGATCAACCAAGTTGATCAAATCCACTAAACGAATCACTTAAACGAGGGTGATTCAACCTCAATTACAACCACGCTACAAGTGCAAGGGTAGCATTCCTCAACCCCTTCTCTTCACGAAAAGGATTTTGTCCCTCGATGGAGATGGGAATTCGTAATGCGAATACCCAACCAAATAACAAAGTAAAATACAACAATAATCCTATAGAGCCAACAAAGTAATTCTTAAACTAAGCTTCTATAGGAGTTATGATGCTTCCCTTTGCTGGAATTGCGTCGACGATGCGGATGCGTGAACTACGTGATAGCGCAACGATGCTCTCGTGAACTATGGCAGGAGAGCGGGTGCGCAAATGATCAATGCTCTCTAGATGTAGAACTTAAGCTTGGAGAGCTAGAGCTTCAACTACTTCTCTTGGACACAAAAGATATGGAAAGGGGTTTGCTTAGTGTGTCTTGGTGTGTATTTGAGTGGCAAAGGTTCTCCTCTATTTATAGAGGCCCTAGGAAGGCTTTGGAAGGCCTTGGAAGGCTTCCACAGCCATTGGGTGCAAGCTCCAAGAGAATCAGGCCGGAATCAAGGTTAATCATTACACTGACAGGGTTATCAGATGTCTGATCCTGGCAGCGGACGTCTGGAAAACCAGTTTAAGACATCTGAGAACAAAGTCAGACGTCTGATTATAGGCGGGTTTCCTTCCTGACTTCAATCAGATCTAAACAGGGTTCTAGTGAATTGTCATCAGACGACATACAGGATGTCTGGCAGTAAGTTTGGACATCTGGAAACCTACTTTTTTGCGGATATGGATTTCCAAGAGAGTGCAACGGCTATAAAATCTCTAAGAAGAGATTTTGGGTCAGCCGAGGTAAAACGATCATGTATCTGACGTCTGGTGTCCTCTACGGATGTCTGATACGAGGCTAACTGTCATTTCCTTCATTGTTTGCTAAGGCTGCCAACGGTCCACTAATTGGACGTTTGGAAAAATCATTAGACGTCTTCTAAGATGTCTAGACTAAGGTCTGGACGTATGATTTCATCAGACAGAACTAACTAAGTCCAGCCTAACTATTATTGGACGTCTGAGTCAACAGTCAGACGTCTTAAAAGTCAATATTTGACGTCTGATTTTTAGATTAGATGTCTGATATGGCTGTCTGAACCCTATTTTGGTTTTCTAAGTTCTCTACAGAAAATCTAAGTATCCTAGGGTTGTGCAAGTATTCCTAGGACTATTGTTAGGGTACTTTGAGGCTCTTTAACATGAATCTAAGTAACAAAATAAAGAGCAAGAAAAGAAACAAAAATACATAGAGTACAAGGAAAAGAAATCTATCCTATTCTTCATCTCCTTCCTTCATCAAGCCATCTCTCCTCATGAAGCTCCTTTGTTCTCCGTCAAGCTCCTCCAATCCACCATGGATGCGAGCTCGAACTCTGTCTAACCACGTCTTCATTTGCAATTAACCTGAAATCTAAGACTTCAAGTGCAAATGTTAAATGACATGTGTTTTGTTATCATTAAAATAAATGATCGTGGTGCTCTAGCACCAACAAGAGGGACCTCACCCTGTGTTATGAGGCGAATAGCCTCTAACACTTTTTCACTTTATGCGCTAGCGGGCTCTCTGTCACAACCGATGTGGGACTATTGTTCCACCCTTTTTTTTTCGTGCATCTGCAGCAGTAGCTCCTTCGTCAAATTCGTGCAATGAGGAGGTAGACTCCTCCAATTGTTAGCTCGGATGAAGTTTTGGAGATCTTCCACATGTCCTGGAGGTGAAATTCTGGAGCGAAGGCACCTGGAGTAGCTTCAAAGCTTGCTTGAACTCACTGTTAATGGTGAGAAGGAGCTCGACACCTGAAAACACAAAAATGGCCTCTCGGCCTTCTCAGAATGCTCAGGGAGGATTGCCGGACTACGGCAAGTGCGATGAGGGATTTTGTGTGGTGCCTCATGGTCCGTGCGTGCATGTCGAGGTTGGTTTATGTGTGTGAAAGTGGGTGTGTTTGGGGGTGTGCATGAGTGAGTGAAGTGGTGAATAAGGAGAGGGGAAATGAACAGAGAGGTGAGGCGGAGGTTATGAGGTAGTCGGCGAGGAGTTTGGTGGTCTGTGGTGGTGAGATGGGCTCGTCGGAGGAGTTGTTGGAGATGGAGAAGATGGAGTCGTGGAGGGTTGTCGGTGGTCGAAACGAGGTGGGGTGAATGCAAAATAAAGTAAAGAAGGTAAGGGACTTAGCTAGGAGGTTGTTGGATGAAGCGAGGCGGAGATAGCTTCGGTTGAGGTGCGGCCAATGTCGAAGACAAAGGTTGTTCCGGTGTGGTTGAAATGGCGAGGATGACGGAGAAGGAGGCGTCTGTTGGTATGGAGAGACGCTGAAGGAGGTGAGGAAGATAGATCCGTCGTTGGTATTGCAGACGGATGATGAGGAAAGGCAGAGGGGATCGTTGGACGTCGAGGAACCTTCGACCGTGAAAGAGAGAGGAATTATGGGGAATCTCGACCGATTTCGAGCGTCGGAAGTTCGGGGGGATCTGGGCTCTCTTATATAAGGATCTAGAGGTGGTTTGAGCTTGGGAAACAAGCTTTCCAAGCTTGGAAAGCCTTGTTGGACTTGGGAGTTCCTTGATACCCAAATCTCTCATGCGTTTGCATGAGAGATTGGGTAAGTTCTAGGGCTTAGGATTGGGTCCGATATGAAGGGAATTTCTTGATGAACTTCCCTTTCAATTTTGAAAGAGATTCGTCAAGAAATCAGGGTGTTCTTTCCATTTCAAGGTTGCCAGAGGAAGTAGGATTAGGATTAATGGTGGAAGGGACCTTTTTTTTAGAACAACGACAAAGTTAGGGGCCTATCTGAAAGGATTTTGAAAGTTAAGGGTAGAAATGAAATTAGATAGGATCAATTTGCAAACTAGGTTAAGACAAATTCATCTTGGGTCCAAATTTTATTGAAAACCTAATTTGGACCTAAGGAATCCAATGGTGAAGTTGGATTTTGATTTTGATCATGTTTGTCTGGATTATTTATGCAAAAACCTAAATTAGGGAAAATGCCTATCTGTGATTTTGTTTTGGGTCAAAATGGGTTCTGATGGTCAAATTGAAAGTTCAAAACCCTATAGAATATTTTTCTATGAATTATAGAGGATTTAGGTGAATTTTATCCTGATCATAGCCTCAGTTAATTAAACGTGTCTGTTTTTAGGATTTCAAAAGTCATTTAATTCTTAGAACACGTGCAAACCCTTTTCTGTTTGTCTTATCCCACTTGTTATCTTTTTAAGACCAATTGACCTTCATTCAACCCCTAAGAAAACCCTTGGTTGTACTGCATTCATGATGAGTTGGTAAAATTGTAGTTTTAGCCCTAGTTTGTTATTTTTTTTCATAATGAATATGCAATGACTTGTGACTCTCTGGCGGTTATATAGGAGCATTTATTGACTTAATTGGGTCAAAATGAGCTAGTTTTGGCTCATGATGGTGTTCCCATCATCTACCGATGACTACTTGAAATGGAGTCACGTGGTGGAAGGGGAAAATGCTCAGCAGCGCAAATAGCTCAAAAAGTTCATGTGTAAGCTTGGTAGCCAGAAGGGGGAAGTCCCACTGGGTCCACCCCAAGCTCAACCTTTGCCTTTGTGGGAGTTGAAGGAATAGTCGGGGGCTTACCCCATGGTGTCGAGCGGAGGAGGGTCCTTACTTGAGATCGTTCAACAAGTCGCCCGAGAGATGAGGGGTATATGCCCACAGGCATATGTCACCACATTCTTTTACAGAACAAGTGATGACCGTCTCTTTGTTGAAGAAGTTCAAGCACCTCATCCTGGCACAATACGATGGGACATATGACCCTAATAGCTTTGTGGGGAGCTACCACCAGATGATGCTCATTCATGGTTGTCCTGATGGGGTACTCTATCGGGTATTCCTGTCATACCTCTCCGGCATGGCACATGAATGGTTCAACGAACTGTTGACAGTGCAAATTGCTTGTTTCCAAGAGCTAGCCAACAAATTTTGCCAATATTTTGAGGGACAACAGTGTGTAAGAGACAATCTTGAAAAGCCATCGGAGGTTCGGTAGTGGAGATCTGAGTCTTTTCGATCTTATCTTGATCGGTTCAAGACTTAGTACTTTAGGTGCAAAAGGCCCCATGATGTAATTGCCATTCAATATTTTAAATTAGGCCTACTAACTCAGAGGTTTTGGTGTGATATTGACGATTTTCTACCGAGGGACATGGTAGAGTTATGGGGTCGAGCTATGAGATTTATGGAACAAGATGATTTGTTCTGCTCCCGTAGCTGATTGGATGATAGTTATGGAGACGATCGTTATTCCCTTAACGAGAAGAAGGTAACTGGGAGCCTACCCATAACTATCTATTTGCAATGGTGGTCGCCCCAACAAGTGAAAGGGAAACTTCCAGGACCAAAGAGGAGAAAGGTCAAACAAAGGTCAAAATAATAGCCCCCGCTAGCCTAGGCAGGACTTTTTTGAAGAATACACTCCCCTGGTTGTGAATCAGGTGGATGTATTGGTGGAAGTATGGTCAACTAATAAAAAAACTCTTATCGCCGTCGAAGCCTTTAAAAAAGAATGCGGACTCGGGGCCTTATTGTAAATATCATCAGGCCTGAGGACATGCCACTGAAGACTGTCAAGATCTTTGTGACCAAATTTAATCCTAGATCTGGCATGGCAACTTGGCACATTTCGTGAAACGAAATGAGGGTCAAGACAGGGGAAAACAACCCATGGTGTGTTCAGAGGATTACCATAGGGGGAAGCTTCAACAACTTTGAGGGGTGAATGTGGTGTTTATAGAACATCAGAAGGTGGGTGAATTGATTACACCCCTGGTGGAGCAGGGAATATCTCCATAGCTCCCCCTACTCGAGTATCATTGGCAAGTCCTGGTGGCAATGGCAACGTGATCCCAGGATGTTCATTCACCCCCTCAAGTGCCAATAAGCGGTAAAGTAGAGGTCATTTTTGGGGTCAACGTTGCGCCTGGTAAACAGATCACTCATGTTGAGGGTCACCTAAAGATGCCTACCCTACTTTCTAATGGGTATAGAGAAGCGCTGTTAAGCAGGCATCCTGGAAGCTTTTCTCCACATTACCAAATCCAGTAGACCACACGGATCTGCTTCTAGTGACCCTCTTGCTAGCAGGACAACTCCAGCCAAGGCTCCTGGTGGATGAAGGCAGTGCAGTTGATGTTTTGTTTCTTAAAATGCTACTAAAATTAGGGTTTAAAGGGGAGCATCTTTCCTTGTCTACCCATCTAGTCGTTGGATTTTGGAATCATAAGGTGATGCCCAAGAGGGAGATTAACCTGCCCATGTCCATATGCGATGGAGATAAACACCTCATTCGAACGACCATGTCTGTTGAAGTCGGACTGGTGGTATCATTTGATGGCATTGTGGGCCACCCAACAACTCATGCCTTCTAGGTAATCCCCTCCTCATTTTTCCAATTCATGCTTTTTCACACACCTCGGGAGGTGGGAATAATACATGGAGATCAAACTATTGGGCGCAAACTCCTACGAATCGAGTTGGAGCGGTCCATGGAGCGAAGATCCCCAAAACCACAAAAGTGGGGGAAGAAGCCAAGCTAGGTTCAAACAATCCAGCAGGAAGCAGACCCGACAAATGCCACAACTGGTTTAGAAGTACAGCCTGCTTCAACCATGGCTATACAGCTATACCTTGATATAGCGGACAAGGTTATTCGGGTAGGAGCGGACCTTGATCCCTTTAAGGTCCATGAACTACTGCTTCTTTTAAGGGCTAACTGATAAGGTTTGGCTCATCATAGCTAAAATAGCCAAGTTAAGCTAGAAATCCGGTTAAACACTATCTAATTAACACAATAAATGGGTTAAGTGTGAGAATTAAGGAAAATGACCTAAAACATCAAATTTGGGTTAAAAATACATAATTAGGTCAATTTATGAGATATTCTATACATAAATACAAAATGATGATCTAATTGCCAATTGAACACATTTTTAGTTCAAAAGTTCAAATCAAGAGTAAAATTATGTTCTAATATGTTCAATTAAGCTCCAATAAAAATCTCATTGCATTTGGACATCATTAGGATCTTGCATTCATGACATACATATAGGTCCTTCATCCTTCACATTTTCTTAAGCCAAAAACCTCTAAGGACCATTTGGTAAACCGTAGGGACCTATTTGCTAGGCTTAAAGGACTGCTCTGACCTAATTTCACTCACTAATGGGCTTCTTTGCAAACTGTCTACCGTTTCACTTTAAGCCCTTCTCTGAAATTTTACCAAACACCTGACATCGCGCTTTCACTATTCATCAATGAGGAGTAGCTGCTATAGCTGTCGTCGATCTTCTTCTGCACCTATCCAAGGGTAAATCTTCCTTCGTGGTTCACACGCCTTTGCACGCAGCACTGCTACCTCCTTCAGATCCCATCTAACTGTGGGATTCATCTGTAATCCTTCCCACACATCATCCTTATCATCTCCTTTGTCCATGACCTAAAAGCTTAATCTCACCCCTCTAGTCACCATAATCAGTCACTCGCCTACTTAAGAAGGTCCTCGGAGCTCACGCGACACTATTGATACCCTCCCCCAGAGTTGGTCATCGTCCACATCTCCAGTTATTCTCTTCATCCTTCATTAGGGTTGTTTGTGACAGAGGTGGCTCTTCTTCCTCAATTTCATTGCCACAGCAACCTGTTGTGGATCCAAGGACCCCATTCATTGCTGGAGATCTCCTCTACCCCTTCGGCCTTGCAGCAACCAGCTGCAGCCCAGGCATCCCATTCTTTTACTTAGTTTAGGATTTTACCTGCTTTCTAGATAGAATTTTACTCGCTTTTGTAGTTAGATTAGATAGTGTAGATTATAATTGCATTGGTGTATTGTGTTTGATTAGTTATAGATTAGTTTAGTTATAGTTTCCCTCGATTAGGCCTCTCTGATCAATCCAGATCAAAGAGGATAATTCACACACACATTTGTTCATTTTCTTCCCCCTCACCTCATGATCATGTTCACTTCCTCTCCTCAATGTTTTTAATCATTGCTCATCTCTTTCATCAGAGCATTCAACAAATCTATAGCTCATCAACTTTTAGATTTGTTGAAGTGCTTAAAATCAATTTGAGGGCATCCCATTCAGCCTAGACAATCACTGATGCCCTCTCTATGGTTTTAATTGAGATTGATTCACTTGATTTAATCAAATTTGGTTCTCTTTCTTGATCGAGAGATTAAGGATTCAATTTCGTTTTCATGTGTTTTAATCAAGTGAATCGAGTTTATTTCTATGTAGTTGGATTCAATGCAAAGGGTTTGAGCATCTGAGATGGGATTTTTAGAGTTTAATTGGCTTTTGCCAAATTTGAATGTTAATCTCTAATTTCTGGCATTTTGGTAGTTCAAGCCCATGAGAATTGATGCACTGATTTGAGGCTTGAGTAATGATCCAATGGGATTTGAATGATTGCCCAGAGCTCCTACACACCAATCAATGGCAGGATCTCTAGATGAGCAATTCACCTTGGCGAGTTCACATTAAAATTCCCAGGTAGGAGACATCTGATGGAATCTACACATGATTTATCTCTTGATTAGGGTTTTGATTGAGTCCTAGAAGGTTTTAGATGAAGGTTTTGAGTTGTGTTGCAAATGGATTAAATGTCTAGTTTGATCCACTCTCTTTTGTTTCCTATGACAAGGAGAAGGGTTCAACTAGGGTTTTTAGAGTGAATTGATTTCAATGGATTTTAGACCTTCTAGGTGTCTTTTCATGGATTTAGAGTGAATTTCCTTGGATTTTATGCAATGATTTGGACAATTTCAATAGTAGCAATTGCTGCTCAATTTGTCTGATCTAGGAGTTTATCTTTGGAAATTAATCCTTGATTTCAAGTGGTTTTCGGAGGATAGGGCTTGTTTTGATTCAAATCAGACCTAAGAAGGTCTAATTAAGTCATGTTGAGCAATTGACAGATTAAATTTGCTCTGAGTTGAAATTTTTGTAGCAGTTGTCGATGATTTATGGGTGATTTTTGGTTGAAATGGTTCTCTGGATTGAACAACACCTTGATCTGATTTTTCAGACTTAAGATTGATTCATTTCACCTCAAATTAGATCTTGAAGGACTGACCTTGGTTGTCTGAGCAGCTAACTAGTAGTTGAACTGAAACTATAGCAGCAACATCTGATTTGAGAGATTCTAGTGGGTTTTGAATTGTGTTTGAGAGTTTAAGTGAGCTTTTCATGTTTTATATTGTTAAATCTTCTTGTATAAGCATTCATATATCATTATAACTCAGGTTTGATTTGAAAATTGAATTGCAATTGTTGTTTGATTTAATGTTAGTTTCTTGCAATTGTTTAAACTGTCTAAATGGTAAATTTAATGAAAATCATGTTTAATTGCTTCAATACCTTCCATGTGTTGTGCTAGATGTTTTGACTGACATATATTCCACTTTCAGCACTTAGACTGACTTTTAGTGGCTTAGGTTCTTAGTTTCACACATCTCTTTAAGTCACATTATGCCAAATTGAAAATATGTAGAAAAATAAAAGAAATTGTAAAAAAAATAAAATAAACCTGTCTTGAGTAAGATCAAGTATTTTTCTAAGTGTGTGCGAAGTTTCAACGTTTATCGAACCCCTGGGCTGGTAGAACATAGCAACCAATGGTTTGATCTACTTTGAAACTCATTAAAAGAATCATATTCAAAAACATCACAAGAAGAAATTCTTCCTTCAGCTCACATTTTCTCTCTCTTCCCCTATCCATATTAAATATATAAATATCATAAAAATTAGAAAATACCCAAAAATACACAAATAATATGTATATATTATTTATACTTGTAAATAAAACTTAACACGAAGTTAAAATGTAAATATTGTAATATATGTAAATAATGTACATAAATAACTTATAATTGTATTATGTATATGTAAACAAGTATTTAGGTTGAGTTATTGTATATATAACTTTATTATATAATTATATACTAACTTATAGTAGATTATATGTATTTAAATTAAGATAATTATAAATAAATGTGTACTTGTATAATTATATCTTTTACTATATATACTTATTTAAATAAGTATTATATACCGTATAACACCTAAACATTAATTTAATTATCTATTTATTGTATGTAATTATATTATTACATTAATTAATTAACTTATTAAGTTAAAATAAAATAAATTAGTAATTTAACTTATTACTAAAGTAACCTATACTGAACACTTGTATATATTAATTTTAAATATTATAAACTTATTTATAATATATTTATACTATATAATAGTACTTATAGCTACAATATATGTATATCTTTAATAATGTGTAAATAAATGGACATAAATTAAAATAAATGTTCTAAAATAAATTGAAAATGTATAATAAATACCTTATTATGTAAATTAACTAATTATCAAGCCAATTGAATCATTAAATTATTAATTTGTACATTAATTAAGTAATTAAGTTGTATAATATCATGTACACAACATTAAATTTAAGTAATTTTTATATATAATTAAATAATTGATTTTTATAAATTAATTATACAATTATGTAGCCTTATATAAGGGCTTTCAAACCATATAATTTATTTGAAATTTGGACATCTGTAGGGCACTCAAATCAAGGCCTAAAATCATCCCAGCGAACACATTGTGTTGTCAATTTAGCCCTAAAACATAGTCCCACCTCGTTTAGTCATGAACGCCCGCTATTATATAAATTGAATTGCACTGCTTGAGGATGCAGTTTTCAGCGCTCGACATAAGAATATCTCATTACTCCCCCTCTCTCTGAGCATTACGAGCATGGTATTCTGAGCGTTATGTTGTGGGCTGGTAGCCTAGGTCCATGCCTGATTCAATTGAGCTAGACGATGGGTTAGAACTATGCACTCTAAAACACATAATTAAGAATTAGGGTTTGGTTTGTAGTAGTGGTCTGGTCCTACTTGACGGAGTGCTATGTATCCCGCGAATTGAGCCCGATTCGCTATACCGAACTTTTGCTTCAAGTGAGGTTCAGTGTTGGTTTCATGAGTGAGGTAAGTGTTGTATTTATATACTTAGTGTGTGAGATTAAGTGCGAGCCTTAGTGTTGTGAATGTATGTTGAGTGTATATAAGTATACTGTAACGAGAGTGTGGCCCAGACGCCTTTTAAGACTTCTGGAAGGTTGTCCAGACGTCTGACCAGACGTCTGGGATAGTTTCCAGACGTCTGGAAATCCGTTATTTTCGACACACGCGAGTCGTCTGCGCGCCTGAGCGCGCAGACCGCATATTCGCCCTTCCTCCCTCCTGCGGCTGCAGATTCCCCTGCCACGAATCCTTCTCTCTCCTCCTCCCGCGGCCTTAAAAGGCCACGCCTCCCCTCCCGTCTCGACCGTCTCCTCCTTCTTCTCCTTCAGCCAGTGAGCGTGAGCGTGAGTGCGAGCGCGAGGGCGGCAACGACGGCCGTAGTGAGCGCGGAGGAGGTGCGGCGTGCGAGAGCGGAGCTCTGCCGTGAGGGCGAGCTCGCCGGAGCGGCTTGGACGGCCGGCGGAGGGCGCAGGGGGCGCGGAGCGACGCGGAGAGGGACCTGCTGCGGTCTGAGTAGCAGACGCGCGAGGTGCGACGCGGGCGGTGTCGCGAGCGGAAGCCGGGTGGCGCCCTATTCTGGAAAAATTTCCAGAATCGGACGTCTGGGTTGATAGGCAGACGGCGAGGACGACGTCTGGTAGCTCATACAGATGTCTGAAAGGTGTGTATTCCGCTTTCTTCTTCCTTCCTGTCGACTGACCGTACTAAGGGAGGGAGTTGGCTGTGCACAGGCTCGCTGATTCGCCATCCTTTGCGAATCAGACGTCTGGAAGTTGTACCAGACGGTGTGAGTGACCTACAGACGTTCGGGGTGACCATCGGACGTCTGGGAGCTAGGACAGACGTCCCCGCAGACTTCTAGACGTCTGGGAAACCACGCTGAACAGGTAATTCTCTGATCCACTGTTTAAGACGTCTGGAACTCTGATCTTGCACAGTATCGTCTTTTTCGACCCGTTTAGGGTCCGTTCGGGCTCCGTTTTCCGCGATTTGAGTTGCGTTCTTTTCAGAATTAATTCCTCTACCCGTCTACAGTAGCTATACACTGTTTTGAGACACTCCTTGTGTTTGATCCTTGTGATAGGACCTCGTTCAGTTGCAGTCTTGGGAGTCGCGGAGGCACGGGGGATTCCCGATCACGCCCCCATTACTCCTGTTGTACCTGGTAGAGTGGCTTAAGTATTAAAATCTGTTAAAGTATGGAACCTTAACTAGAATCTAGGACATTGCATGAATCCTAGGAATGAGAAATGTATGGAATGATAGCTCTTAGGTGTTGCATGAATCCTAGGGCTGAAAAATTAGATTGTATGATAGATCCTAGGATATGGCATGAATCCTAGGATGTAAAACTAGCGGAATGTATAATACTGCAGTCTTGGAAAAATGAAAAGGAATATAAAGCTGCCTGTAAATTGAATTAACAGCTGCCTGTTATGAATAAAGAAACATGATTGAGATCATGGATTGTGAGAACGTGAAACTGGAAAGTGAAACATATGATGTTCTGAGATAAAGAGCTGGAACCCTACGGGGAATTAGGAGTGGAACTCCTGGAAAGAAAAAGGAATGGAACTGAGATGTAGTTTGTACTGTCTCTTGGGTACGCAGTACCAAGGGAAGTACCTGTACCTGTTTAGTGCAGAGTGGGGCCAGCCACCCCAGGGACCCGGGGTTAGGATTGGCCGCTCTATACCGACTTGTCGGCTCTCGTGTACGTAGTACCGAGGAGAGCTACTAGTGTTAGGAGAGTACTAGCTACCCCACGGGCCTCGGGGTTCTGCTAGCCTCCTTCACCGACTTGTTAGGCCCACTAGGGCAAACCAGGGTAGTCAGGCGAGGGTGCGCGGACTGTGGAGGGGCAAGGCCCCGGTTTGGTTACTGTGGAGGGGTTGGACCCCTGTTACTGAGAGGGCTCTGCCCTGGTTCCGTGCTGTGCTTTGGGCGCACCCGTTAACGGAAACGACTGACCGCGTGCCAGTGCGGGCTAGCTACCTATGCGTTTATCGCACGTGCCGTAGTCACCGTTACGTCTGTCAGTGACCTTGGGGTGGTTGACTGAGGGTAGGATCACCACGGGGGACTCTCCCGGCCAGGAGAGCACCACGTGCTACTTCTACTTTTGGAAAAGACTGCAATCAAGATCGTTCCCACGAGGACATTCGAGATCAAGTAAAGGATCTGAGAAATAAATGAAATAGTGAGAAAATTAAAAGATGTAAATAAAGAAAGTAATAGAACATAACAGCTACTGTACACTCTACTGTTGTCTTTAGTTTAGTTTGCCACTCTACTCAGCGTTTTGCTGACGTGTTACACTCGTTACCGTTTTCAGGACCAGGTGTTGAGCAGCCAGGGTCAGTGGCTGCAGAGGACGCTGGGCTGAGTAGGGTCCAGTAGAGTTTACCACAGTCTTTTGTACCTCTTTTGTTTCTGTTATAGTGAGTAGTTTTGTTTCCGCTGTACTTTCTTTACCTGCAGTTCGTGTTATATGATAAATGTTGTTCTACTGTTGTGGTGGTACCTACTGTAGTAGTTTCTTTCCTTACTGCTGTACTTTCTTACTGTTAGTTATATTCATGCTGAATGTGGTTTATTTTACTGTCTTTTGGTTACTTCCTCGTTGGATGACTAGGTCTTGGGATTAGTCGAGTCGGTCCGGTTCTCGTGTCTCGTAGGGACTCGGGAATCGGGTCGTTACATATACTTATATGTAAGTATATATCTATAGAGTATACATACATATATATAGTGTATATATAAGTGTTTTAAGGCTTTAGTGACATTTTTATCCGTCACTGTAGGTATATATATGTTAGTAAATATAATCCTTTTTGGCTTACAGCTTGTACATACTTTTACTAAGGCTATAGCGACACTTATATATATCACTGTACATATATTATATGTTACTAAAGTCATTAGTATTTGTTAGTTTATTTAGTATAGTACATATTAATAGTTATTTCTATACCTATACTTGGGTAATATTAAGGATAGGTGTATATAACTAACATAGCGTAGTTTTACTTAGTTTTTGATGCTTGTTTAGTTGTAAATATATTTAAGGCATTGTAGTGAGCATTAATTGATTCTTTTGTACATAATTAACTCATTCATTCATTCTTTGATTCATCGATTCATTTTGTATATACAATTGACATTTTAGAATAAAGAGCATTTTTTGAATATAAATAGTGATGTATATCAATAATTGCCTCCTAGTGAATGACTTGGAATAAACTAATAAAAATTATGTAAATAAATAAAACAACACAACATTTGTTTGCATTACGACTATACTACAACAATAACATGATTAAATCATCATTTTTATGCAGTATGGATTGTTGTTGATCACTAACACGGTTGTATTTGCTTGGTTTGCCAATGATTTGCTGGGAGTCAATCCTTCATTGATCGAACACTGCCTTAATATTCAGCTGGAATCCAAGCAGACTCGCTGGCTGATTGCACAATAATCATAGGTTCTAAAATGCCTAGATTAAGGAGATTTCTAACACAGTTATAAATATTAGATTAATTTCATGCATAGTTTGTATTTACATCATGTTTACTTGCTTATTTATGAATAATGTATTTTATGGACCTATTTATGCTATAATGTCTTATGTTATAATTGCAGGTCCATATGTGAATAATAAACTAAGAAGAAGACCAAGAAATAAGGCAGGAGAAAAAGAGAAGAAAAGATCCAGGAAATCAAAGAACAACAGAGGAAGTAAAGGGAGAAGAGAGGAGGAATAAACCTATTACCCTATCCACCGCTAAATAGGCTTATCCTAAACCAATCCAACCTAGGACGCCTAATCCCTTTGCATTAGTGCCAAAAATCTATTTAGGCTCCCATACACATAGGAACCAAAACCTACACTAGAAAATCCTCAAAACACATTCTAGCCCTCTTCTGGACATCTAAATATTAGGCTGGACATCTGATTTTTGCAAAAAACCAATCTAGGAGGCTAAAGCCCTCACTGCTTCAGTATTGGACGTCTAACTTGTTCTTTAGATGTTTGAGTTTGAAGTTTAAACTGTTTGATAGATTCCTTGGACGTCTGATACTACTCTCTTGTTCCTATTTTGGACTTAAAGGCCATTTGATACTGCTCTTTAGTTCTTGTTTTGAACTTAGAGGCCCTATCATGTCTCATTTGACTTAAGAAACCTATCATACATCTTAGGAAATCTATTTAGAGACCTCTTAAGCATAGTCCACACACCCTCACGTAACCTAACCTAGGTTGAACCAACCCAATCCCACCTTATTCCTATACACTACACAACAAATTCCCACGTAAATCTCTTCTCTATCCCATGCAACAATTCCAACAAATAGTCCTATTCCACCGAACAAAACAAAACCCATCCCAACAACCCACGTACGCTCACCGGCCATGCAAAATTTTCCCACCTTTTATTTAATCTCATTTTATCCCCTAACATCCCAGCGCCACAGATCCAAACAACCCCACGTCAATTCGCATCCACTCATTCGAACCCTCTCTCCATTATTTTATATATACATCCGATTTCTCTCCACCGGACAGCAGCTGATCCCTCGCCCACCTAAATCAAATCCCACATCCGATTTTCCCCAGCCAACATCCCAAAAAAAATCCCACGACCCTTCGTCCCTGCTCGTTCCTTCTGGCCACCACCTCCTTCCTCTCCGGCTTCCTCCTCTACGTCATCAACCAAGGTCACCCTTGGTGCACCATCACTGCTCCTCTAACACCTTCCAAAGGCCACCATGGACTACTCCTTGGTGTTGTCTTTCTATTAGCAATAGATAATTTTTTCATTAGTTCTTCTAATTGAGTTCCAGTAGATTTAGTTCTAATAGTTCTAGTACTTATTTTATTTTGAAGTATTCAACTACACTATAGCAGTAGGCGGGCTTACTCTTGTTGTAAACCGTTGCCAATACCCTCTAAACCTTCGCCACACACCGTCGTGGCATATCACATTGTTGTTTTAATGTGGCAACGATTATAATATCTTATCGTCGCCTTTTTAGCACGTGCGGCGAACATGGAAGTACGTTTTGATGATTTTACAATTGTCGCTAAAATAAATTACGAATGATTTTTAATTACACCGTCGCCAATTTTCTTGGTAGGAACCTGAATTACATGCCAAAAAATTACGTACTTTTATGAATGATTTTCATTAAACCAGTCCTCTATTACAAATGGCGACGATTGGAAAAAACAAGACCAATTGTACATAATTGTCGCCAAAGAAGAGGTGACACCTTGTGCAGAAATTGTTGGGGAACCTAATGGCCCTATGGCAACGGTCTTAAAATCATCACCGCCGAATGCTTTAATTCTTTTTTAGAAAGCAATTAATTTCAGTAGTATTAGAATTAATTACATATAACAAATAAGAGATGCTCAAAAATAACCTAAGTTATTCAAAATATTCAATTGAAAGGAATTATAGAATGGAACTAATATATATATATATATATATATATATGAGATTTAAATATTACAATAATAATAAAGACGGGAAGAATATAAAAACATATACACTATGCTGGGGCACCTACGCCACCAGCCTCAAAACCACCATCATCATCATTGCCATGCCTCGGAATGTGGAACGACGAATGGTCAGGCCCACCACCACCTCAGAGATAGGATAAGATCTTGTTGTGCTGCTCTAACAACTCCTCCTGGCACTCCATCCTATGAGTGGTGGCCTACAGTTGTGCGGTGACCTTATCCATCCTCTTCACCTGCTCCACATCTCGACATTGTAAGGTCTCAACCTCGGTGTGTAGACTGTCAACATGGGCGGATGAGGAGGATCCTTTCCTACCAAACCAGGAGCAGATCGTCGCACTCCTACTGCTACGAATGAAGCCTCCATGCTCTGGAGACATCACGGTCCTAAAGGCCTCCTCTGGTGTCAAGGGGGTCTGCAGAACAGTTCTGGAGTTCTCATCCATGACCTCAGAAGGATGGATCGAATCCTTCATACGAACCTGTAAATATATATATATTTTCTTCAGTTAATTTTTATATAATTGAAATTAATGTAATTGACTTTTAATTACTTACATGTGTCTCCTGATATGTCAGATGTATCCATACACGTGGGCCGCCTAGTGTTTCTTTACTATGAGTCTGCTCATAGACTCCAACTCAATCTAATTGAGCACCCTTTTGTGCCTTCGCTTGATGAAGTAATATTTTCATCTTCTTTTAATTTAATTAAATTTCTTTAATTTTGTTTGAAATACTGAATTAAGAAACTTACATATTTGTCCTTTAATTAGCCAATACTCATTTGACCCGAGCAGTGGGTCTGGGTAGGAGGTCGGGCCCTTTTGGCCTTGTTCTTCCTGATTTGCTCCTGTAAGAAATATAAATTTTATTACTAAAAGATTATGTAATTATTTTTTATAAACTGATATTAAAAATTAAATTCGAAACTATTTATTTACCTGTATCACTGGATCTCTCCAATGCTTGCAACACTCCCGCTAAATGGTAGTCGTAATTGTAGGAGGCATGTTTCTTGATGCCTTCTCATGTGGCATATTGTTAAAAAATTACAATAAATTTACAAATTTTTATTAGAAATTGTTGATTATATATAAATAATCGAATAAATTGAGAATCACTAAGAATATCCTACCGTACTCTTATATCCTCTCTCCATCCTCGATATATCCTACCTGAATGCTGCAAGATAGCCTTGAGTGTATTGGGATTCTCTCCCGAATCAAAAGTGACTTGTATTCAATAATATATAAATCGATTATCATTGTTATAAATGTAAATGAATGAATTTCACATTTATACCTACAACTCCTAAATAATGGACGCCTTTAACTCCTTGACGACCCTCCTCCAGTCAAAGTAGGAAAGTGGCACGGTTGCCTTAACAATCATGTCTAAATGGCTAGTAAAGTTGGGATAGTTCTTCACTTCCCTTGCTGCAGTAATGGTCATCACAATCCTGGTGCCCTCAGGTAGCTTGTCGAGGTTAGCTTTTGTGTTAGACCTCGCGTGTTTTTCCTGCCTAAAAATATGAAATAACATATTTTAAAAGATTAAATAAGAGAAATTAAATATAGTAAACTTTTAAATAAAATTACTTCAAAATCTTACCAGCACTGGTGCCTGCCTGAGTAGCAGACTCCTGTGACTTGCCAGCCTGAGTATTTGGCTAGTTAAACGGTTGGGATTATTTAACAACTCTTGTTTAAATTGAAGCATTTTTGACATCAATTTTGTTGTATCTCTATTCATAACTTTCATTTGAAATAATTTCAACAGGAAGGACAGCCTCGACATGGAACTTATTCTAGGCACGATAGGCTCCTCAGCTGCCTTCATCTCATCATAAAACTAGTTACAGCTATTGAGTGCTTCCTCATCATTTGTAATATCAGGATCGACCTCTCTCATCTCATGTAGCATCTCATCAATTTGATTATCATTATCTTCATCATCATCAGACTCATCCACTTCCACTATATTCCGTATGTCATCCTGTGTTGGTTCCCCTTCATGTGTAGTCCACTTCGAGTAATGCTGCCTCCAACCATTACAGATCATATGCTTTAGAACTGTTTTCTTATCTTAGACAAATCCATTGAAATACTTCCTACATGGACAGAATATTTTCTCAAAATATTCTTCACATCTGTATTGTTTCCTATCTTCATGGAAGACCCAATCCAGGAATGAGATTATTCCACTCTTATACTTAGTGTAATCCAAATTCCTTAGACTAATTCAAGACTTGTCCATGATAATCTAAAATTTTTAATAAACCACCTGTAAGTTAGGAGAAAACATTACACGAAAATATTTTTATTTTGAAGAAGGTTTTCACTATATAGCCTATCCTTAAAGATTTGATTACAACGTTATTTGTTACATGCAACTAGTGTGTGGAGAAATTCAGTAACACCTTCTCACACTTCTCTAGTATACCTCCTAGGACTAACCTTAACTACATTCTCAATAGCCCCCACTAAAGGGTGCTTCGAGAATGGAGTTAAGATTAGTTGATATACCGGAGAAGAGTGAGAAAATGAGACAGAAATTTCTCTACACACTAGTTACATGTAATAAGTAACCTTAAGTTGTGATCAAATCTTCAAAGACCCTCTTTAGCTCGGGATCTTCACTGAACTAAAGATGATCGACACTTATGGCATGCTACAAAGACAACGCATTGTGCATGTAAGTGAAGTATACATACACTCTGCATTATCCGTATAGTATGATTGACGGGTGAGTATTTTGACACAATTATATCCTTCCCACAACTTGTAAATAAGGGTTAGAGTTCCTATTGTTTGTCATGAAGTGTTTCTAAATTTGTGCAGGTGTGTGGTACTACGAGATGATAATCAAACATTTAACTTTTGAATTAAATTTTTGTAAATAAACTTCATCGAGAAAAAACCTAAACCCTAACCCATAAACCCTAAACATTAACCTTGCACTTAAAACCTAGATGCTAAACTCAAAACACTAAATCCTAAACAAAAAATTATAAAATATAATCCCAAAATTGTAAACTTGAAACCCTAAAACCTCTTCCTGAAATCGTTAACTTGAAGTTGTGAAACCTAAACTTAAAATCCTAAACTCAAAACCTTAAAAGTTAAACCTGAAACCCTAAATCGAAAACCCAATTGAAGCCCAAAGCTGAAACCCTAAATCCAAAACTCAAAACCCTAAAACCTAAATGCTAATCCTTAAACCTAAAAACCTAAATTGAAAACTCTAAACCTAAAATAGTACTCAATCCAAAATCGAAAACCCTATACTCAAAACTCTAAACTCTATACTTAAAATCATAAAACTCAAGACTTTATACTCAAAACCCTAAAACCTAATACTCTAAACTGTAAACCAGAAACTTGTAAATCGGGAACCTAATACCTAAATCAAAGAGCCTAAACCCTAAACTAAGAGCCGAAAATTTTTTGGCAGAGTTTCCTCTATAACATTACACATTTTCCATTTCTTGCATATAATACAACACGATATCGGTGGGCACACCCCATTTTTAACTCAACTTACAGAAAGAATTAAACATGTGGGCACACCACATTTAACATTTAGCATATAAATCAAATAACTAGTTAATAAACAATTTTCAAAAAAATTCCTAATTAAGTACAATAACTTACATGCAAAGTTGACAAAATTTAATTTTCATGCAAAGTACTTTACATCCAATTAATTAACATGCAAAATTAATTCATCAATAATTTACATTTGAATTTATATTACAAACAAATACAATTTAAACACAATTACAAAGCAACTAAAACATACAATTAATTTAAATTAAAAAAAAAACATGGGGTGGGGGATATTGCAGGGAGGGGGACGGGGGACGGTAGGGAGGTGGTGGTGGAAGGTGTGGGGGCGACTGTGGTAGGGGGGAAGGGGGATGCGGTAGGGCTGTAGGGGGTGACGCAGGTAAGGCATGGCAGTGGTAGGGGGATGGATTGGCAATGCAGGTGAGGAGGAGAAGAGGTGAGGGAGGCGGTGAGGGGACAGGCAGGCGAAGAGGAGGGGAGGTGAGGGAGGTGGCAGGAGGCGTTGACGAGGAGGTGAGGGAGGATACCTCGACGAGATGAGGAACGGGTGCTCGACGAAGTGCGGAGGAGTGGTTGGACGAGGAGGAGCTCGCGCGGCGGAGAGGAGATGAGAAGGTGAACTGCTGTGCCAAGATATCTTGAGAATTGGCAATGGTTTACAATAAAATCATTGACAAATGAAATTATGAGGTGTGCTTAGTGACTGTTTTAGTTATAACCGTTGCCAATTTAATTAATAATACCAATTTCATTGTATATCAAATTTTGGAGGGGCGTGCCTTTTGATTGGTCACAGGCGACGGTTTACAAAATTACCGTCACCATTTGGTAAATATTTCAACTACGCATGCAAAGTTGCCTGTGCCTCCAAGAAATAATCGGGGACAGTTAATTTTATAACCATCCCTATGTTAGTTCAATCCCTCATAAATAATATTTTGATGATTTTACAAAGTAAAGAAAAAGAGATAAAACATAAGCGTAACATATTTTTCCCTGTAATAACATAATTGCTGGTTTCATGGAGTTTTCCAAGTCGGAGGATTAAAAGCGTGAAGACTAGAGTAGCATAAGTATTGTCATAGGTCATAGGCTTTTATGTAAACTTTCAAAGGTTGTAATCTTCATTTTATTTGAGTCTAGAGATGTTGTAAAGAGCCCCCAAACATAACTTATAAATGGCTAACTTAGGCTCTCTACACTTAGGATAAATTAGAAACAAAAACTTAACACTAAGATACAAATCAAAAATCCATAACAACTGTCAGACGTCTGATTTCAACTTTAAGACGTTTGATCAGTGTTTCAGATGTCTAATTACCTATAGCATTGCCTTTGCATTCTGACTTCTTAGGCATCAGTCGAAGCAACCTTCTATTAGATGTCCATAGCCTCATCCACACATCTGATAGTTTGCCTGGACGTCCTTAAACCAATCGTTAGACTCAAGTACCCATTTTCTTTCTGTTAATGACAGGAAAAATACATTTTTAGACATCTGGACATGTCTCCAGACGTCTATCAATGGACCGTTGCTCATTTATTTCTGTGCAAATCTTATTAGGAACCAAAGATCTACTCTTAGATTTCCAAGAGAAGTCCTTTTTATGTTTCCAGACGTCTAGGAAATCCTACAGACGTCCATACTGATGTCTGTTCTTTAAAATCTAGAGCCCTGTTTGGATTAGGTCAAAACAGGAACAAATCCACTTATAATTAGATGTCCAATATTTTTATCAGACGTCTTATATGAATATATTAAATGTCCCTATTTCGATCAAATGAAAAGAGTAAGCTTGGCTAATAGTATCAGACGTCCATAATTGTAATCAGACGTCTGATCCTAAAATTAGACGTCTGATATTGCTGTTAGATTCATGGTTGCTTTGATTTGTGTTGGATTTCGTCTTAATCTCTTGGGACTTGCCTCCAACGGCTTGGAGACCTCTCTCAAGCATTCTTGAAGGTTGCAAACTTGCTTATAAATAGACTACAATCCCTCTTAGGCAAGACACACCTCTTGAGATTCAATTCCCTTAGAAAATCACTTGCTTACTACTCTTTGCTTCCTTTTGCCCTTGTGTTGTGCCAACACTCTGATTAAAGGGAAAACCCATACTCCCGGTGCACTTCATTTTGCAAATTCTCAGGGAGTTCTTTTTATGCTTAATAGATAAGGAAGTCATATTTTGGGGTGTTTTATAGGTGAAGTTTCATTCTTACTTTTGTAGTTTGGGTATCCAGCCTGTCGGGTCCCTGTCTCTTCATTATGAAGGGAGAAACCTCTATTTAGGGATTAGAGGTGGGATTTGTAATTGAGGTACACTACCCTCATTTAAGTAGTGTGGTTAGTGGATTGATCACTTTGTGATCGCAAATCCTAAGTCAAGGGATTGGCTTAGGTGGTGGTTTTCACCCGTTTTGGGTTTCCACCTAAAAATCTTTTGCCTCTTTTTGTGATTGTATTTTTATCTTACAATATTTTATAAATTCACTATTCACCCCCCCTCTAGTGCAATTTCACCCTAAACAACCACGAGTGTTAACTTCAGCTTGGTGGAGGAGGGAGGAACTTAAAGCAACGGTTAAATGGATAACCGTCCCTAAAGATTACAATTAGCGATGGTTATTAATGGTAACGCCATCATTCATCATAAATAATTTAATTTAGTTAGAATTAAGAGATAAATGCTCGTAAATGATTGCCTGAGGACCATAATTCCACTCTGATTCGATTTAAGAAGACAAGAAAATATGGTTAATTTTGTTATTTTAACAGCACATCACAAATGTAGATTAACCATGGGGTCACTCAGGGGTCAATTAAATGTCAATTGAATATAAAAGTCTAAAAAGTGGGTGCACATTGACAGAATCAGGGTTTCACGCATTTCAAGAACCAAAATAGGACTAAAAACCCTAATTATCAACCCACTTAAATTGAAAAGCCTTTTTTAGGATAAAATCAATCTAAATCCCTTAATATTTATATAAAAATATTCTAAAAGGTTTGGTACCTTTGGTTTGACCATCTGAACCTATTTTGACTTAGAATAGAGATTCAAACGGGAATTTACCTTAATTTGGGCTTCTACGTAATTTACCCAGTCAAACATAGTCAAAACTCAAATCCAAATTCACCATTAGATTTCTTGAGTCTAAATTAGATTAAAACCAAAATTTGGGCCCAATAAGAGCCCATCTTGACCTAGTTTACAATTTAGTCCCTAAATCTCTATTTCTTACACTTAAGCCCCTAGGTTTCAAGTTTATTAAAAAAAGTTCCCTAAATTTTTCATCGTATTTGCGATTAGGTCCCTTCTGCCATGAATGTGAACATAATCTCCACTTCTGACTTTGAGCGAGGATTTGTCGCTTGATTCTCGCTCAAATCTCTCCAAAATCGGAGAGATTGTTTCTGAGACAACCCCTACACATTGGACTTGATCCCAAGCCCTGATTAGAATCCTAGAGCCCTAGATAACTCACGAAACCAGTGTGGATTCCTTGCGATTCATGTGAGGAATTTGCACTGATTTTCGTGCAATTTGGGGTTTCTCCATGCTCTATATAAGTTCCCCAACTTCCTAGGTCCAATTTGAGCCCGATTCTAGGCCAAATCTCCCACTTATCTTCTCCGGCCACCTCCGTCGCGGCTTGGGAAACCATCCTCCCCTGTCCTCCTATGGCCTTCCAACGTCAAATTGGGAGCACCTCCTCCCTTACATTCGTCCACCTCTTGCCTGCCAAAGTGGAGGCACTCTCCCCCTTTCCTTGTCGCCCTCTCCATCATCGAAGTCTCTTCGTCCACGGCACCTGCGAGTCAAGCTATTGTGGACTCTGGCCCCCTTTCTCCCAATAGCTAGGTCCCTTCAATTCCTCTCCTTCTTTAGGTTAGATTTAACGTCTTCTTACCCTAATTGAACCATCATTCGCCTCTATCCCCCTCGGTCTTCTTCGTGTCCGACGAAGCTCCGGTGGGCTTCGCCCAACCACCATCGACCACCAAACACCAAACTGCCACCACCTAAATGCTCCTAGGCCCTCACTAACCAGAAGCCCTCTACCTATTTGGGCTTTCAACCTCTCCAACTCCTTACCAAACAAACCACCAATCACTTGCATCTCCGCCCTTGCCTGAGCTCCACACACCACGAAATGCCATTAAACCTCCACCCTCGCATTCGCCATGCTCCGGCGACGCTCTTGAATACTCTAGTTGGGGCTTTTAGCCCGTGTTCTTGTTAATAGTACTCACCGATTCTCCGCCATACATTGCCATCGTTAGCCATCGTTAGCCCATCTTCGACCTCGATTCAACGTTCAGTTGACGCGGACCGCTTCCAGGAAACTGTCTAGGCTTTGAATTAGAGACCGAGACCAATAGCATCATGAATTGGCATGGAGTCTCTCAACTGCTGTGCACGAAGAAGATAGCCTGATAGTCCCACATTGAGCAATTACAATTTGGAATTGCGTTTATAACGCATTTCATGCGTTAGCTATTTTCCTCGACACACGGGGGTGAGGTACCCTCACTCACTCTCTCTCAGTCCCCACCCGCAACCATTGCCTGCGGGTTTGGTCCTTTTTACTTGACTCGATTACTCGGTTAAAGACCCGATTAGAAAATAAAAGATGAGAGAAAGTCTAAGTGGGGAAGGGGGAGGTTTTGCCTTTGGAAACGTGCATCCATGACTCGAGAAGCATGCCAGTGTGCCCAACACTTAGTGAATTTTTGAGTTGGCTTTGGTTGAGGCTTTGGTAAGTTAAGGCATCTGACCTTAGGGTCCAACGTCTGATTTGGGGCACTGTCGACTTGGCTCTTGACTGACATGGATGTTCTTGATTAGTGGTTGAGAAACACTGTTGAGATATTTGGCTATGAATTGAGATTGGGAGTTGACATTGGGATATGTGCTTAATTGTGGGAATTAATTGGTGATTCAAATCACCATTTTTAGGTTTTACTTGTTCTTTTTGTCCCATTGATTTCTGAGACACAATTTGCTATTATTGAATATCATTTTGAGTATATTTTTATTATTTATTGCATATCTTTGTTGTGAATTATTGTGATCATTATTTCTCATTTTGACCAGTGTTTGAATTCCATATTTTCTCTCTGCGAATGACCTTGGAACTCACAATTTTTCGAGCATTATAAATTTAAATGTTGTTGCGATTTTCATCACTATATTACAACGTGATGTTTTTACAATGATTTTCGAGCGCAACTTTTTGGCGCTGTTGCAGGAGAGCAATGCATAATTCACCACTAGTCAAATCAATTTTGAGCTAATTTCTAACTTGCCCTATATGCTTTGCTTTATTTTGCGAGGTACATCACGAGAGGATCTTCCGCACAATCAATCACTCCAAGGGCAGGTAAAATTTCTCTTCTTTTGTAACCACCTCCTAATCTTAGGACTAGAAGAAAAGGAAGCAAATTAATTAGGATCCACTTGTCTTATTTTCCTAGTAATATTTAAAGGCAAAGACTTTCTTGATTTGCTAAATTAATTGAAATCCGATTGATGTTGATATGATTTGATTAGAAATTCCCATCCTGATTTCTTGTACCTATTAGGGATTTGTGCTAAAATTCTCAAACATCTTGGATTATTCACCTTCTTGTTTAAGTCCAAGGTGTTATATTTGGAATCAAATTAGACTTGAAATAGAGCCAATCTAGGGTTTCCACATTAGGCTTTTTAAGTGTTAGTAAACAATTTCCTACAATTAAGGAAATTGATCTTCCCACCTTTGCGTGCTACCCAAGCCTTGGTTTGAACTGATCTATTCAAGTGAACCCTAAAATCATAGCTCTAAATTCACTTGAACCATAAAATTTTGGGACCTAATAACTTGAGAACCAATTGAGGGTGATTTCGGTGTCTTAACCCAAATTTCATCCTCAACTTTTAGGGTAGGTTAGGTGAAGTTGGTTCACTTGGTGAATCAACCAACCTGCAAATTAGGTCACAAATTGAAATAACTTCTAAATCAAGTGAAATTCAAGGCACAATTAGGGCTAAAATTGGTAGACTTAGGTCTAAATTGATACATTCCAGTCTACTTGGAATCTTAGTAACAAGGAAGGTTGGGTGGGGGAAACCTTTTAACCCATGGGGACGCTCTACCTTGTCGTTGCATGCTTTCGTTAAGTGTTAAGAAATATATGCGTCGTAGTATAATCGACAAAATCATACAAACACTTAAATTTATAAAACTTAGAATCTAATTGAAGTCTGAGGTCATTCGTAGGGAGTGAATGTGGAATTCACACACTAATCTTGATTCAGAATTAATGAGCACAGTAAATCCAGCATAATAAAAAGATATGCAATGAATAAATTACTCAGATTGATATTCAAATGTAAATCAATGTATCTCAAAGAATATAGAGACAAAAAGAATAAAGAAACCTAAAAAGTGATGATTTAGATTACCATTTAGATCTCTCTAATTAAACATACATCCCACATTTAATTCAACTAAATAATTCAACAGTACCTTAATTAGATAACTTAGGTACTTAAATGTTCCAACAGTACTGGTAGAATCAAAGGCTTAGCCAGACGTCGCTTATCAGAGCCAAGCGACTTAACTTCATCATAGCAAAACCCTACAGAAGGTACACAAGGGTGCCAAACCTTCCTTCTCTCAATCACAAGGCAAGAGCCAACTCACCTCAAGCCTTCACAAGAATAGGGCCAACTCTCTCAGAGGCTAGGCATAAGCCTCTTCCTTTAGCATATGTCCAAGGCATTCCAAGACGAAGCAAAACCCTCCCCCCTCCTCATAGATTTCTCCTCTTCTCTTCTCTCTTAGAACCGAGGGTAATTGGGCATATAGGTGAGTTATCAGATCTAGGTAGAGGACCAGGCCTGCGTGCCATGTGCACAGGTGAGGAGTGAAGACTATGTGTGAGCGGGGCACTTGACCCCCCGATGTTCTTGGGCGGAAAACACAGATCACAAATCCCTTTTGCACCGCACAAGCGGTTCGTTTACTTCCGAGGTGGAACTATGTCCCACCCTCTTCTCTTCCAGAGTAGTAGTAGCCAAGCTCAAAGGAATTGAAGGTGTTGCTGCTGCTGTTGCCTTCAATTGTTGCTGCAGATATGCCCTTGGGTTGAGTTTGCAGCACCTGGGCATGGTAGCAAGGCAGGAGCAGGTCAGAGAAAGGCAGTTGGAGGTGGAGACGATGTTGGCAATGGCAAGCGATGGTGAACACCTGAAACGATGAACACAGGCTCAAAAGCCCCAATTAAAGAGCTTAGGAGGATCACTGGAGGACCGTGAAGGTGGTGGCGGTGTCCGTGTGGTGTGTGGGTGCATGTGGTGGCCCAGTGAAGTTAGGGAAGGGGTGCGGAGATGGGTTTGTTCGGTGGGGGTTTTAGGTGTGTAAGGGGTTTTGGTGGTGGTGTGCCGGAAAAGGTTTTGGAGGTGATGCTGGGTTGTTTGGTGGACTGTGGAGTGCAGTTGGCTTCGTCAGAGCGTTGCCAGACGTGGGGAAGATGGTGGTGTTGAGGGCATGTTGGCGGTCGAAACGGGATTGGGAGGAGTTGAACCTATTCTAGAAAGGGAGAGGAAGAACTTGAACTAACTAATGGACGAAGGGGAAGGTGGTCTATGTTGGCTTTGATTGGCCGATGTTGGAGGGAACGAACTCACCAGTGGAAGAAGCGGCGACGACGAAGGGGTCTAGGATGCTCTTGCTGGTATTGTGAGCGGAGGAAGGAGATGAGGAAGGAGGTGCCTCCAATTTAATCGTTGGAGGCCCTGATGAGAGGGATCGAGGAGGTTGTCGGAGTCGATGGAGCTCGAGGTCGGAGAGAAGGGAAGACGAAGATTTTTGACCTAGAAACGACTAAGGAGCACGGTAAAAGATGCGTGAGCTTATATAGAGCTCAGCCATGCCTCAATCAGGAGGAATTATCATGATTTCTCCATGATTTGGCTTGGGTTACAATGTGGATTTTTGGAGCTTTTCTTGAGCTCCATGATTCAAATCTTGGCTCAAGATTGCGTTCAAACATTCTCTCTTGGTTTGAACACCAATCCTACTAATTTTGGTGGGATTTGGCGAGGATCTGATGGAGATCTTGTTGAGTCATCGTTAGTGGAGTTGGGTTTAGGAGTTTAGGTTGAAATCAAGAGGCAGGGGGCTTTTTTTGAAGTAGGTGACAAAATATAGGGGTCTATTTGTAATTAATTTGAAAGTTAAGGGCCTGGATGTGAGTAATAGAGATCTTAGGGACTAAATTGCCCTAGGTTAATATGGACTTTTATTGGGCCCAAATTTTGTCCTTAACCTAATTTGGACCTAAGGAATCTGATGGTGAAGTTAGATTTCAGTTTTGACCAAGTTTGATTTGAAAATTTGCGTAGAAACCCAAATTAGGGAAAAATTCTGTCTAAGACTATTCAAGGTCAAAATAGGTTCAAAGGGTCAAATCAAGGATGCCAAACATCAAGGAATAGTTATTATATGAATTTTAGGAGGCTTAGATGAATTTTATCCTGACCATAACCTATGTAATTTAAGCAGGTTTGAAATTAGGGTTTTGGGTGTTGATATGGTTCTTGAAACACGTGAAACTCTGTTTCTGTTTGTATGGACCCTCTTATTAGACTTTAATGCTCATTAGACCTTTGATTAACCCTTGGAAAATCCTGTGGTTACTCTACTTTCATGATGTGATGTTAAAATTGCAAAATTAACTTTGATTTAATGTCCTCTTAAAATGGATCTGAGTGGAATTATGGCTCTCAGGCGATTATGTAGGAGCATTTGTCACTTGATTATGACTAATTAAAGCTAGTTATGACTTATGATGGTGTTACCTTCACTAGTAGGGGTCTTTGCGGGACACTCCCTTCCTAGCTGCCCAAGTAATTCTCGGGTGTGTGGATTTTTCTTAATCAAGAGGTCCATTTATCTCTAGTAGACTTAGTCATCCAAAATGTTTGGGTACCTTGATTGAGTCCAATAAACATCTAGTCCCATATCTAACCTTTAGTGCACATACACAGGAGAGGTCCCTAGGTCTGACCTAGAGGCCTCCATTAGAGTTGATCTTTTGGGGAAAATCTTATCTAATTTGATCAAATCAATTTGGAACTGAATTTGTTTTTTCATCTTGATCCACCACCTGATTTGAAAATGCAACTTGACAATGTAGGAAAGATTTTCAAGAAACCTGAATCCCGTATGAGCTTGAAAGAGAAAATAATTGAGGCTACCCTAAGAGATAGGGAAGAATTTGATAAGACCTCAAATCTCTTTAGTGGCATTTAGGTTAATGTGTCAAAAACAACAAACCTCATTATGAATCATGCCAGGATGATGTTAACTCAAATGATACATGGTACAACCCAGGATACTCTCTTATCAGAATACATTGAATTAGGGAAATTATATAGCACTAAGTGTTTACAATGTTTGACAAATCCCCTACTTTAGGAAAAACATCAGGATCTCATTGAGAAATGTGGGAATATGCTAAATCTATTGCACGAGGCCATCAATTACAAATGTCTTGATTTTGACCTGGAACTTTATGATGAATCTTGGAGAATGTTGAGGATTAATACAATTTCCCAAAGCTCAGGTATGAAAATGGAGGTTGTTATGGACCCCCAACCAAATGGAACCAGATTGGGATTTTGTGGAAAATGACATACCTGATCATGATGTGGGTTGGTTGGATCCAGTTACAGGTATTCCCGATTATGAGCCAGCCATAGGAAGCTATGAAGCTGGTCCACTATGCCTAGATTTCCCGAACACCAGTGATGAGCTTGACTCAAAATCTCTTGAGGATGTAACTCCCGCACCTTATCCTATTAAGGTATTCCTCCAGAATAATTCTAACATCCTAATAGAACCAAATTCAAATTATAGTGACCTAATTCCAACACCTAACCAAGAATCTAGATTTGAGCTTAGTTGGGATGATCATGAGATCCAATGCGATGAGAACCATATTTTAGATCTAAATTATGATTTTGGGCCTGTATTTGATGATTATATCTATTCAAACTCAAAAGAATAAATAGATTTTTCAGAAGACACACTGATTTACGATACAAAAACAGAGGAGTTGAAAGAGTTGGGATTTGATTGGATCTACCCTAGGTGCACAGAACCTGAGCCTATGCCTAATAAGGATATCTTTGTGAGATTGGAATTTAAGACTAGGTTAGACCAAAGTCAGGTTGATGATTCTATGCATCTTGATTTATTCTGTGGTGGAAATCTTGATCTTGAATCAGGTTTAGAAACTGATTGTTGCAAATTCTCCAATGATTTCGAATCATACTCTGATTTCAGAGAACCATTGTTTCCAGATGATTACGAGCCAGTTTATGACCTTAGTATTCATGATCGATTCTTTGATTCAGATTCTAAGGCTAATGATTTCGAACTCGAAGCAGCCATACCTTTGACTCTCAAGCCAAATCCATTCAAAAATCGATCCCAGCCCCAACCTGCCACTGGAATCAATTTCTATTCTGACTCACCTCTTTCTGATCCGATTATATATAATTCACCACCATGTTTCGATAGGGAATCAGACATTGGTTAAATGGATAACCACATTTTGTCCACCTTTGATCCAACCAGTAGGGTTCCTACACTCTCCACAGATCCATTATCCTTTGAGGACCCATACTCTGATCTGGCTGAGCCGATATAGCCAAACCCTCATTTCTCATTTCCATACTTTTTTGAGCCACAAAGCAATTGGTGGGCTTCACACCTATTGATTCACATTCCATAAACCACTGCATCATTAGCCTATTGATTTGAACAAGCACCAACCTATAAGCACCTAGTTGGACCGACCAGATTACTCATCAAGGTGCTTGTTCTACAAAATTCCTCCAATCTGACCACCCCTTCTCCTTGACCACCTTCTGCTCGGTTGAAGGCATTGAATTTAGCGCTTAACAGGAGGTAACCCGTCATTTCAAAAACCCGAGACCCTTCTGACTCTCTTTGAGCTACATTGCTGTTGCACTTTAGGGTTCAATTTTAGAACAACCAACTTTAGCTTTGATACTTATTTCAGAGCTTGAAATCATCTGTAACAGTCATCTTGATCCAATCACCCACCCTTTGACCCTATCTTAATCTTTGAACTAAGTTGAATTCGTATCCACCTGGTTTACAATGAGGACATTGCAAAACTTAGGCATGAGGGGGTATTAAAGTGCAAAACAGATGAGAAATTCAGTTCTCTTAGGGGTTCTCACAAAAAATTCATTGCAATAAAAAAGGAGAAAGGGGAAGGAAATTTTGTGAATTGATTGAAAAATATTTCTCAAGGAGGAAAAGAGGAGGAAATGCAAAGAATGTCAAAGGAGTAAAAATTCAAAGATAATTGATAGTCTTAGCAATTGATTATGGATCCTACTTAAGTTCTAGACCAAATCAAAATAAGGATTAGGTCCTGAAGTGCTAGAGACAAGGAGATAAGTAAAAGGTACTGATCTTAGGCCGCTTGGGCCTTTTTTAGAGCTTAAGCACTCACGTATTTGTTAAGATCTGGATTAATCCTCAAGAGGTTGAGGAAAGTGTGAAGCAGATGTATTAAGTCTAAGGCTTAGGGATTATTTAGCCCCGTTGCCTGCCCTTTGCTTTGTGGGACTTGGTAACCTAGGTACCCAAAATCACATACCAGTCTAGTTTAGTGTACTTAATGAAGAAAAATGCCAAAAGTGTTTTGTCTAGAAAGGTTTTCCTGAAGATCTAGCTTAGGAGTGGCTTGAAGACACAAGTTGATTGGACAAGTTCTCAATGTGGAGAGGCAGAATGAAAAGTACTCCCCTTGAAGATGCATAACAACATATCGTCTCCTCAATGCTTGTCTCTTAGGATATCTAATACCAGGGGCATGTGAGCACCTTGTGCTAGTTCAGGTGCCATGAGTGGGATTATCCCGAAATGTCGATTGCCAAGTGGTCGCACGTGTTTTGCGTGTTAGAAATTGGGGTTACAAGTAACCTATCGTCGTAGTTGCAAAACACGTCGATCAGATAAAATTTATACCAAAACTCCAAGGGAGTCCAGGGTTAAACACAAGGAGGCAACGTTTACTTTAACTGAAAACCATGCTTCGATTTGTTTCTTTTTGGTATTTTAGGGTTTTGTTATTTTTTTTGTATTTTTTGTAAGAAGAAAACAAGCAAACGAATCACAAGATAGAGATGGAACGAAAATGATATATATATCACTTCAATGTCTATTACAATCTACTATGAAAGCAGAAAAAGAGAGGGGGGTGAGAGGAAATCTCATGAATCGGCTGTTTAGCGAGACGATGACACCTGGCGGAGGCTCGGATGAAGGAGGTGAGGAGCGGGACGACGAAGGTGAGATGCATGAGGACGTTAGGTTGAGGAAAGCTTTGGCATGGCTTCGGAATAGAGGTGAGAAGATGGAGATGATCTGCTATCGGAATGGAGGTGGGAGGACGGCTCCAAGGCAACCCATAAAGGGGGATGGGAAGTTGGAGGAGTATTTGGAGGGGCAGAGGTTCGCTATACTAATAGGTGCCTTGGGAACTTGAGAACAAGCTTTAATGGAGTGTTGGTAGGCTTGCTAGCGCTTGGGAGTAGGTGGGAGTAGAGTAGTTAGAGATAGCTTGGAAGGGAGGGGGTGTAGGTTCTTTTATAGTGGAGGAGAAGAGGTAAAAAATAGGTATAAGACCATTAGTGACATCCAGGCCGTCGTTGGAAACGTCGCTGTAGGCAACTCATGATCGTTGGTGCCCACAGCTGGCTTTGTTGGCATGTGATGAATTAGCGACGGCTGTAAGCATCACTGTAAGTCTGTTAGTCTATCGCTGAAGATTTGCTGCATGCTCCGTTGGTGCTGCGTTGGACGCTCTTTGCGTGCGTGCATGCTTCACGTGTTGGCGTTGTGCTGTGCGCATGCACGCGTGTGGTGGCGAGTCATGTGCTAGGCAGCCTGAGCTGTGCCACGTGGCGCAATCTGGGCCATCCATCTTCTTTTTGTTGTAGAAGCTGCTACATAGGTCGGATTGAGTCAATTTTCACATTATTAGGATGCGATCGTTGATCCTAATCCATCCATGCATTCAGATTTGTCATTTGGAGCTTCGAATTATGTCACCTAGTCTCTTGGCCGTTGATCTTCCTCGAACTGCATATGGTGCTTCGGGACTCTGATCGAGGCGATTTTAGAGGCGTTGGACTCCTATCGTCGTCTTGATCAGATCCGTATGGTCGGATTGTCAATCCGAGGCTCCGAAATAAATATCCTTCTCTCCTGAACATAAAAACGATGCAATTAACCTAAATTATATACAATTACTCTAAATGCAGAATGATACATGCTATGCAATATTTATAACATGAAATGCAAATCTAAGCCTAGGAACATGCATGAATAGGCATTTTACTCTCAATAAATGTGTTTATATCATACCCCATGCTTATCTTTTGCTAGTCATTAGCAACATTAAACTATATGCTATGTATAAAAGCAGAATTAGGATTAGATTGCTTAGGCCTAAGTCGTTTATTAACAATAGAAAATTTCAAGGTTCTAAACTACGAAAACTCAACTGTACTCGGGTGCTTACCAGAATGCAGACTGCCCAAGTCATCGCCTTATTTGAAAAGGGAAGATACAATTTTTTTCTTCTTTTCTAATTTTTTTTGTACTTTTGGAGTTTAAGAGTTTTGGGATAACTTTGTACGGCTACCCGACCTACCCAAGACTTGAAAAGGACTCTAAGTGCTAAGCATCTTGTGCAAATAGTGAAAGACTCAATAGGCAACCGTTAAAATGGACTTCGGGTTTCTACGACCCTAGGTGACCTTGCCTAGAGATTTATCTTTTCGAATGGTAGCTTTCTCCCTACTTTTATTTATGGGGTCAACACAAGGGCGAACCTAGTGTATATCTCCCAGGTTTATTCTACTCTCCTGCTTCTTCCCTAAGTGTTTTAGGAATTATTGTGCATTTTTTTTGTGAGTTGGGTTCTAGACAATCGGCCGATGAGCTGTTACCACTGACAACTTGCCAGCCATACTCGTGTGGTGAAGTGTGGTTTTATTTATTTTTTTTATTTTCTCTTTTTTCAATTTTTTTCTCTATATTTTCTTTTCTTTTCTTTCTTTCTTTCTTTCTTTTTTTTAAGTAGGTGGCTTTCCTGATCTAAGATTTACCTAAAGGCAGTACAATAAAAATGGTCTTGTGACTGGGCTCTGGACAACCCGCCGATGAGCTGTTACCACCGACAACTTGTTAGTCGTATCACCCTAGATAGTTCATTAGCTACACAATTTTTGAAGAAACCGTCGAAAAGTGAGTTAGTGCAAAAAAATGTGTGTAGATGCTTAGGCTTAAAGTCCCCCCAAATTAGAGGGCGGGTTAATAAGTCGCATACTTATCATCCCAATTTATTAGTCAAATTAAAAATGAATTTGAATTGGCGAGGACTCGAGACTAAGTCCATATTCAAGTGGACACCTAGGCTAATTAAGTCCGAAGACCTAAAGAGTCTAGGTGTTTAGGTCCTCTCGTATCATTTCCTAAAGTTATTAACTTCCAAATGCCTAAGTCCGCTTTTCCTAATTTCTTTCTTTTTATAGCTCTTTCAAATTTTCAATTTTTTTTTAATTTTATAAGAAACTAAAAGAAATTCTATGGAGTTAACATAATGATTTCAAGAATTGACTATCCACCCCCCCATGCCTAAATGATGCAATGTCCTCATTATAAAAATAAAGACATGAAAAGGGAGAAGTAAACAGAATATCACCTGAGTGCTATGAAAATCTGGTCAGCTTCGCGGAGAGAAGAGTGTATACACACGTGCTAAGTTTAATGCCTTCAGCTAGGCATAACATACATACAAAGAAGAAATTGAGAATTCACAAGTGCGAGTCAGAATCAAAATAAAAATATTGATCCTCAAACTTGCCAATAGAATATGTCCACAAACGTGGACTAGATTATGGTGCAGACCCATGCCCCAGGGTCGAGTGGTTCTCAGGTTCTGGATGAAAATCACCTAGAACCGAAGGTTGTTATGCTTGTGGGGCCGGGCCTGCGGTTTCCAAGACCAAAATGGTGAACAATAGGTAGATCTGGTTCACTAGTTTCAGATGTGCACTTAACATTCAGCTCAGAAAAATAATTAGTTATTCCAGGCTTGGGTCACACGTGAAAGATATCGTAAGGGTCCGTAAAGAAGATAGGTGGTTTCAAGTCAATAGGTACCCTTATATCCAAAATCGTAGTTCCCTCAGAATTAGCCTCCCAGATTTTTATTACCAAATTCTTATCCTCTAAAATCAAGTGCTCAAGCTCTAGGACCTCCAAATCATTGTATACCCTATCTAAAGTGCCCAAGTTCAACAATTGCGGCTGAATCGGGATTGACTTGGGCTTAATGATCTTAGAAGTCAGCTCTTCAGGGCGCAGATGAGGACTAGGGTCACTGATTGAATCATCAAGATTTGGATCCTCCAAGTTAACCCCAACCGAATCCAAATCTTCAATGAACGGGCTATCAAATGGTTCATCAGAGTCCTCATGCCCGTTTGTCTCACTAAAATCATTTTCCTTATGTTCAAGTGAGACTTCACCTAAAGATTCTTCACCCTCGGAGTAAAGAATTGATGATCCTCATTTATATATGTCTCAAAATCATAAATCATTTCATGATCCAAGGAGACATAATTTTCTTCGTTTCCTGACTTGGGGATCTCAGGTGAATCAATCGATTCATCCTCAAATGGTTGCTCTAGCCCAACCTGGTCATCCCGGATCTCAGAAAATGTATCCCCCTCGACAGGTGCCTGAGCAGGTTTAGACATTGACTCTCCTGAAGGGGGTTCATCTTGAGAATCATCCCAAGATTTGACCAGGGCAACCACAAATTTCATCCTCAACCTCGACAATTTCCCAAGAAGAAACTCACCCAAGTCCCTATCCCTAACACTCTGGAGCAAATCCAATAGAGAACTATTAAGTTCATCAATCATTTTGATCATAGGCTTCAGTGCTTCAGTGCATGGTGTTGGCTGAGCTTCTAACAATTGCATAGTGTTTGGCAAATTAGCCAACACCCTATCCTGGATCTGGTTCACCTGAACCGACTGGTTCGGTTCAGGTTTGGGTGGTTTTGGGTTAAATCTAGGGGAGTTAAGATGTTGAGGTTCTTAGGTTCCTCCCTGATAGTAGGTTGTCTCAGGTTGTTCAAAGAATGGTGATGACCTATTTTCAATGGAATACTGGGGAGGGTAGCTGTTATAATTAGCATATCCTTGCTGATTGTAGATCGGGTTGGTTTTGTCATCAAAGGATAGAGATCCATAATCATTGTAGGTTTGGGAAGGATAGTAATCAAAGTCTTGTTGTCCAGGGTTAGGCCTTGGACACTGAGGTTCGGATTCGTATCCCCAATCAAAGTCGTCCCGGCTAGTGGATGGGTAATTACAAGTCAAGTCGGAATAATAATCATCTTGGGGATAAATGGTGGTAGGAGGATAGGATTGGAAATGTGTAAAAGATGTGGAAGGGTACATGGTGAAGTAAGGAGGAAAATCAGAAGAGAAAGAAGCCCTGCAATACAAAAATACAAGCCTATCCTTAGGTTGGGTAGCCTAAAGGTCTACAGACTCTCAGAATCCATCCTAAGATTTTGGATGATTTACTCTACTTATGTCCAGACAATCCAACCAGTTAGAAGGAGGGACTGAGGAGAAGGTTCTTCCTTTGGCTTGCACCTCCGGTTCCTAGTGTACCCACCAGCCGCGGTCGTTTGGCGCTACACCCCTAGCTAGACATCAGATTGACTAGTATAAGCAGGTTAATCATAAACAATCTCAATCTGGATCCCGACGAGTGAACCAGCCCTTAGGGCCAACGTCTAATCAATTTTAGTTAGGCTTGGGACAATGGTGCTTCAGGAATGTGATGGGCCCTTTAGATGGGTTGTGCCCTTAATGATTAGTTAAAATGTGTGTGCATGCACAACCAGGGTTCTCAAACAAGGTATTTTGATTATGTATCTTTTAGGGTTCAACCTTGTTTAGGAGCTTTTAGGGTTTAATGTTTAGGTATATTCAATCAAGGATTAGTAGAACACTCCAAGTTTTGAAAGCAATGGTGTAGATATATTCCTTTAAAAATTAGAAATAAAATGTGGAGTGTCTTGTTCAATCCTAAAAATCAACCCTAAGTGGCAAGTTTCTTAATGAATCAGTTTTAGATTGAGTGGTGCGGCCCAAACAGCTCAATCAATTGGCCTGTTGCACCACTTAGTTAAGGCACACAAGAATCTTTAACCTATTCAGATTTCTACTCACTTATGTGTATTGAGTTGAAGTGTACCGGGTCCATAGGTCAGATCCCGGTTAAGTGGTAGAATCAAAGTTATTATGCGCCTTATGACAAGAAGTTGTGGGTGTTAAGTGTGTAGCTTTCAGTTAAATCCCATAAGAGCAGAATAATTTTTTTTTAAATTTTTTTTTATATATGTGGGTGTGTGAGGTGAGTGGAGTGACAATCAAACAACCACAATCTACCCTAGGGTTTATGCAAAGCACTTAAGTTGATTTGGGTTTGAGTTATTAGGTTATGGAATGAAAACTAAGGTAGGGGTGGTGTGGGGGACACTTACAAAACACTCTACCCACACTTTACTCCGGTTTGCTGCACTTGAATCTCCATGCTAGGGTACCTGCAAGACAATAGATCAGAGATAAGAGGGGTTAGTGTTATGTAAATGCAAAGAAGCGTAGGAAACAATAAAGTAAATTCCGTTTCCTCCTCGGTAATGGCGCCAAAATAGTCACACGTGTTTCGCATGTTAGAAATCGGGGTTACAAGTAACCCATCGTCGTAGTTGCAAAACACGCCAATCAGATAAAATTTATACTGAAACTCCAAGGGAGTCCCGGGTCGAACACAGGGAGGCGATGTTTACTTTAACTGAAAACCACGCTTCGATTTGTTTCTTTTTGGTATTTTAGGGTTTTGTTATTTTTTTTGTATTTTTTGTAAGAAGAAAACAAGCAAACGAATCACAAGATAGAGATGGAATGAAAATGGTATAGATATCACTTCAATGTCTATTACAATCTACTGTGAAAACATAAAAAGAGAGAGGGGTGAGAGGAAATCTCTCGAATCGGCTATTCGGCGAGACGACAGTACTTGGTGGAAGCTCGGACGAAGGAGGTGAGGAGAGGGACGATGGAGGTGAGATGCAAGAGGACGTCGGGTTAAGGAAAGCTTCAACGTGGCTCCGAAATGGAGGTGAGAAGACAGAGATGATCTGCTACCAGAATGGAGGTGGGAGGACGGCTCCAAGGCAACCTATGAAGGGGGTGGGAAGTTGGAGGAGTATTTGGTGGGGCAGAGGTTCACTATACTAATAGGCACCTTGGGATCTTGAGAACAAGCTCTAATGAAGCGTTGGTAGGATTGCTAGAGCTTGGGAGTAGGTGGGAGTGGAGTAGGTAGAGATAGCTTGGAGGGGAGGGGGTGTAGGTCCTTTTATAGTGGAGGAGAAGAGGCAAAAAATAGGTATGAGACCATTAGAGACATCCAGGCCGTTGCTGGAAACGTTGCTGTAAGCATCTCATGATCGCTGGCGCCCACAGCTGGCTTTGCTAGCATGCGTGAATTAGCGACGGCTATAAACGTTGCTGCAAGTTTGCCAGTCTGTCGCTGAAGATTCGCTGCATGCTCTGCTGGCGCTGCGCTGGGCGCTCTCCATGTGCGCGCACGCTTCACGCACTGGCACTGCGTTGTGCACATGTGTGCTTGCGCGCGCGCACGTGCACCCGCGCTGCTGCATGCGTGCGTGCGCGGGGTGGCCTGGGCTATGCCATGTGGCTCAATCTGGGCTGTCCGTCTTCTTTTTATTGTAAGGGCTGCTACAGAGGTTGGATTGAGTCAATTTTTGCGCTGTTAGGCTGCGATCGTCGACCCGAATCCATCCACGTGGTCGGATTTATCATTTGAAGCATTGAATTGTGTCACCTAGTCCCTTGCCATTGATCTTCCTTGGATTGCATATGGTGCTACGGGACTTCGATCGAGGCGATTTCAGAGGCGTTGGACTCTGATCGTCATCTTGATCAGATCCATACGGTCGGATCACCAATCTGAGGCTCCGAAATAAATATCCTTCTCTCCTGACCACAAAAAGGATGCAATTAACCTAAATTATATACAACTACTCTAAATGTAGATTGATGCATGCTGTTCGTACGCTTTTGTGGGGTTTTAAAGAATGTCACGTTGTAGTATAGCCGACAAAGCGTTCAAACAAATAAAGAGTTTTTATTACTCGAAAACCGGAGTATCCAAGGTCGAACACAGGGAGCAATTGGAATCTACTACTAATCTCAAATGTAATTGAACACTCTAATTTACTCAAAACTTTACTTCAAATGTATTTAAAAAGTAATTCGGGCAAAAGAGTAAAATTGGACGTCTGATCCCAAGATCAGACGTCTTAAAAGTATTTTCCCTTCTTTGATTATTCTACTTCTTCTGATATGCTTTCTTTCTGCTGCAGTCTTCACTTGGCCTCTTCTTTCTCTGCAGTCTCTCTTCTCTTTTTCCTTCTGCCTTCTTCTTTGTAGGCTCTTCTTCTTCTCTTCTAATCTACAGGTCTTATTCTTGCCTTGATCTTCTTCCTGCCTTTGCTTCTCTTCTCTGCCTTGCCTTCTGCAGTCCTTTCTTCCTTCTTTCTCTTCTTCTCCCTCGCGGCTAAGTCTTTCTTCCTCAACGTTCAGCCTGCCTACACAGAGAGCAAAACCTAACCTTTCCCCTCTACCCGAACATCTCTCTCTCTCTAAAATTCTCTCAAGGACGCTCTCCCAGAGCCACGGGTATTCGGGTCGGATCTCGCACACGGGACCAGGTGCACCGGTAGGTGGGTGATGCGCGAGGAGTGCTCAGGATAGGGTCGGGTCGGATCCCGCCAGATCCGCGAGGTGAAACCGCGGACGAGGCGGGAGTGGGTTAGGTGAGGGACCTCACCCCTGTGCGTTCAGAGGCAACGAGCGTATAACACAAAATCAATTTAAAGCATACCTGCACGTTGTGTTTCGCCGATGTGGGACTATCTGGCCTGCCCCAATCTCGCGCGCGCCTGGAGACGATTCTTACAATCGCCACAGCTGCAGCCTCTCTTCCGTTGATTACTGGATCAGATGGCTTCGCAGTGCTTGCCCCAATGCGCAGCACCTGAAGCCTGGAGCTACTGGAGCCTGGAGCTGCTCCAAAGCTACTTTGCATCACCGTCAATGGCGGTAGCAGCTGGCATACTGACATGCACGAATACGGCCTATTGGCCTAATCAAATCACCTGCAGACCTTTGCCGTGGCACGGCGAAGATGGTGAGCCATGCAGCAGGCCGCAGGATGACCTAGGCGTGCGTGCCTAGGTCAACCTGTGGCCGGATGTGTGGGTGTGTTCGGGGGGCTACTGTGGAGGTGTGGAGTGGCAGTGGAGGGGCGGAGATTGTTCCTTGTGGTGAGGCGGAGCTTATGAGACAGTTGGCGAGCCGTGTGGAGGGGTGGAATGGTGGATGCGGCTCGCCGGAGGTCGGTGGGAGGCGAGGAAGATGGAGGTGGTCAGCGATGGTCGAGGGTCAATTAAATGAAATAAAAGGGGGAAAAGAGAGAGGGGAAGATGGAGAACAATTATAACCTACTTACAGGGACGAAGGGGACGGAGAGGCAGACAGCTGTACCTGCTGTCGCCGGAGAAGACGTTGCCTAGTGGAGGAGGACGGCGGCGACGACGGGGCTGAGGCGGCGTGCGCAGGTATTGCGCGACGCGGAGGAGAATAAGGAAGATGTCTCTACCACTGGTTTTGTGGCAGAGCGAGGAGGGAGGGGAGGGGGGCTCGCTGGGTTCTTGGCCGGAGAAGAAGAGATGAATTGGAGGTGGACGTCCGGCCAAGTCAAGCTAAAATTGAGCGGCCGGAGGCGTGGGTTCTTTTATAGGCACTGGGCCGTGCTTTCAGAGCGTGGAGGGAACGCCTATTTCCTCTGATGGCTCTCCGGAGTAGGAAAGAGGTTAAGATACCCGAATCCCTCGTGCGTTCGCACGAGAGATTGGATTCACACCAGAGATTGTGATTGGCCGTAGATGGAAGGAAATTCCTTAGAGAATCTCCCTTCCATTTCTGGGAGGGGATCTCTGAGGAATCAGAGAGTAATCCCTCTCTAAACCTCGTTGGAGGTTGCTTATGCCCTAACAATGGCGGCAGGACCTGATTGCAAAGGTGGCGAGGAAATTAGGGGGTTCTCTGCAAGGATTTTCAAAAGATAGCAAGTTGTGATTTGGGTGTACTAAATTGCAAAGTAGGTCAAGATGACCTCCCCTTAGGTCCAAATTTTGATATAAACCTAATTTTGACCTAAGGAATCCAATGGTGAAGTTGTATTTTAGGTTTGACCTCGTTTGACTGGACATTTTGCGTAAAAACCCAAATTAGGTTACTTGAAGATTTAGGACCCTAATCTAGGTCAAACTGGGTTCCAAAGGTCAAATTAAGTGTTCTAAACCCTAAGGAGTATTTTTCCATGATATTTATAGGGTTTAATTGATTTTTATCCTGATCGGAACCTTGTTAATTTAAGCGGGTCTATTTTAGGGTTACCAAATGTCATTTAATTCCTAAATTGCACATGAACCCATTTCTGATTGACTCAACCCACTTTTTATCTTATTTAGACCATTTGACCTATTTTTTTCCTCTGAGAAATCCTGCTTATGCACTGTAATGGTAAAATTGTAGTTTTAACCTTTATTTCATGTTTTCTTTTCAGAGCACTTATTCCTTCATTTAGGCCTTCTTCTAGGTTATGTAGGAGCTTTTATCTTCTTTATTGGGTCAAAATGAGCTAGTTATGGCTCATGATGAGACTCTCATCACATGCTATGCAATATTTATAACATGAAATGCAAATCTAAGCCCAGGAACATGCATGAATAGGCATTTTACCCTCAATAAATGTGTTTATATCACCAGGGCTTGAATTTAGCTACAGAATGCCATAGGTAGCACTATCCTGAAGTGTTGACAGCCAGGGTTCTGGGAGTTGCCTTGGGTGGTGCTGTCCCAAAGCATCGAAAGCCAGGGACCCTTTGGGGATTGATGGTGGGGACAAGGAATCTGATATAGACTGTGTTTTGGGCTAATCCGATGTTAGATTTAGGGGAATATAAAAAGAAAAGGGAGAAAACTCTCAGAATAAAAATCCTTCTCTATCTTTCTTACTAAAAATGAACTTGCAAGCTAAACTTGGACTTGATAGTCTACGCATGGGTGCTTTGACCACTAGGGTCAACAAACCTCTAGGTAGTCTTTGTGGGCCTTCAAAACCTTCATGGCAGACCTAAGGCTAAGGTCGGTCAGGTCTAGATCTTGGCTGGTACTTAAGTACTTCTAGGGCTATTATTGGTATTCTGATTTGATTTCTAGAGAAGTGGCATAATCAGGCATCTGAACATCAAAAACACGGTCTAGAACTCTAGTTCTTTCCATGAGATTTTGCTAGGGACTAGTAAAAGTTAGGCATGGGGTTATGATGGTAATGCCATCATTTGTCATAACTAACTTAATTTAGTTGGAATCAAGAGCTAAATGCTCCTAAATGATCGCCTGAGGACCATAATTCCACTCTGATCTGATTTAAGAAGATAAGAAAATAGGGTTACTTTTGTTGTTTTAACAGCACATCACAAATGCAAATTAACCACAGGGTCACTTAGGGGTTAATTAAAGGTCAACTGAGCATAAAATTCTAAAAAGTAGGTTCACATTGACAGAATCAGGGTTTTATGCATTTCGAGAACCAAAACAGGACTGAAAACCTTAATTATCAACCCCACTTAAATTGGAAAGGTTTTGGTTAGGATAAAATTAATCTAAACCTCTTAAAATTCATAGAAAAATATTCTAAGAGGTTTGATCATTTGGTTTGACCATCTGAACCCATTTTGACTTGGAATAGAGATTCAGATGGAAATTTGCTTTGATTTGGGATTTTGCATAATTTACCCAGTCAAATGTCGTCAAAACTCAAATCCAAATTCACCATTATATTCCTTGGGTCCAAATTAGGTTAAGACCAAAATTTGGGCCTAATAAGAGTCGATCTTGACCTAGTTTGCAATTTTGTCTCTAAGTCTCTATTTCTTACACTTAAGCCCTTATGTTTCAAGTTTCTTACAAAAAGGCCACTAAATTTCTTGTCATCTTTGTGATTAGGTCCCTACCATGAATGTGAACAGAACCTCCACCTCTGAGTTCGAGCGAGGATTTCTTGCTTGATTCTCTCTCAAATCTCTCCAAAATTAGAGAGATTGTTCCTGAGACAATCCCCTACACATTGGACCTGATCCCAAACCCTGATTTGAATCCTAGAGCCCTAGCAAGCTCACGAAATTGGTGTGGATTCCTTGCAATTCAGGCGAGGAATTTGCACTGATTGTCACGCAATTTGGGGTTGCTGCATGCTCTATATAAGTTCCCCAACTTCCTAGGTCCAATTTAAGCCTGGTTCCAGTCTAAATCTCCCACTTCTCTTCTCCGACCACCTCCGTCGCGGCTCCAGCAATTGTCCTCCTCCATCCTCCTATGGCCTCCCAACAGTTAAATTGGGAGAGCCTCCTTCTCCCTCACATTCGTCCGCCCATCGCCGGCCAAAGCAGAGGTGCTCTCCCCCTTTCATCGTTGCCCTCTTCATCACCAGAGGTCTATTCGTCCACGGCACTGGCAAGTCAAGCTGCCGTGGACTCCACCACCTTTTCACCCAATAGCTAAATCCCTTCAAGTCCTCTCCTTCCTTAGGTTAGATTTAACCTCTTCTCACCCCAATTCAACTGTCATTCACTTCTATCCCCTTCTATCTTCTTCGTGTCTGACGAAGCTTTGGTGAGCTTCGCCCAACCACCACCGACCACCAAACACCAAACCACCACCACTGAAATGCTCCTCATTCCTCATCGACCAAAAGTCGTTTACCTATTTGGGCTTTCAACCTCTCCAACCCATCACCAAACAAACCCACCGATTACTAGCATCTCTACCTTTGCTTGAGCTCCACACTCCATAAAACACCACGAAACCTTCGCCTTCACGTTTTTTGTGCTATGGCGATGCTCTTGAATGCTCTAATTGGGGCTTTTAGCCCATGTTCTTTTCAACAGGTACTTGTTGACTCTCTGCCATACACCACCGTCATTCTCCACCGTCAGCCCATCTCTAACCTCGATTCAACCTTCAGCTATGCGAATCACTTCCAGGAATCCATGTAGGCTTTGAATTAGAGACTGAGCACCAATAGCATCACCAATTGGCCTGGAGTCTTTCAGCTGTTGCGCACGAAGAAGAAGATAGCCTGATAGTCCCACATCGAGCAATTACAATTTGGAATTGCATTTACAATGCATTTCGTGCGTTAGCTATCTGCCTCGACACACGGGTGTGAGGTCTCCTCACTCTCTCTCTTTGAGTCCTCACCTGCGACCACTGCCCGTGGGTCTGGTCCCCTATACTCGACTCAATTACCCAATTAGAAAAGAAAAGATGAGAGAAAGTCTAGGGAGGGAAGGGGGGAGGTTTTTCCTTAGGAAACATACGTCCATGCCTCGAGAAGCATGCCAACATGCCCAACACTTAGTGAATTTCTGAGTTGGCTTTGGCTGAGGCTTTTGTAACTTAAGGTGTCTTGCCTTAGGGTCCGACGTCTAATTTGAGGTACTGTGGACTTACTTGGCTCTTGGTTGACATGGATATTCTTGATTAGTGGTTGAGAAACACTGTTGAGATATTTGGTTGTGAATTGAGATTGAGAGTTGACATTGGGATATGTGCTTAACTGTAAGAATTAATTGGTCATTCAAATCACCATTTGTAGTTTTAATTATTCTTTTTGTCCCATTGATTTATGAGACACAATTTGCTATTATTGGATATCATTTTGAGTATATTTTTATTATTCATTGCATATCTCTATTGTGAATTATTGTGATCATTATTGCTCATTTCGACTAGTGTCTGAATTTCATATTTGCTCCTTGCAAACAACCTCGAAACTCATGATTTTTCGAGCATTATAAATTTAAATGTTGTTACGATTTTTGTCACTATACTACGACACGATATTTTTATGATGATTTTCGTGCACAATAGTTCTATAACCGTTGCCTAGAAATCATCATAAATCATGAATATTGTAGTAGTGCTAGTCGTGAAGCAATTCCATGATCTCTATTTTGAATAAAAGTTGATTTGCTTTGATATCTCATGGCTTATTTCTAGTAGTAGATCTTTGCTATCAAAATAAAAAAATCACAAAAAAATTGAAAAAAAAGAAAATCGAAAAAAAGATGTTTGCATGGCTGCACCGACCTGGATTAACAACTTACACAACTTTTTGAACTCACTTAAAAGTATTAACATAATGTCAATCGTGGAAATTGAGATGCACATATTTACGTTTTATATCTCATTAACAAGTGCGCTCATTATCTGCGAAAATAAGAGAACGGGTGAGAATTACATTCGTGAGTTTGAAATCAGATTACGTAGTTAGGTTAGAGTCTAAGTAATTAGGTTAGCAAAAATCACAATGATTGAAAAGTTAGAAATCAAGTTGAGTTGCATTTCCGTTTCCTTGAGTTTGACCGGGACTTACCAAATCTCATTACATTTTATTTGTCGATGTATTTTCGTGCTATGCTATGATGGAAATATTTTAAAACATGATTTTATGTCGATCACCGGCACAAATCTACAGAGCAATGGTAGGCTGATGAGGCTAAAGTGGACAAACTTCTGGAAGTAGGATTATCGAGAAATATGTATACCCTGCATAGCTATAAAATGCAGTCATGGTCAAAAAAGAAAGTGGAAAGTGGTGGCTATGCGTTGACCTTACGAACTTGAACGAAGCTTGTCTTAAAGATGAGTTCTCCTTGCCAAGGATTTATGTCCCTATAGATTCTTGCAGTGGCCAGTCTCACATGTCCTTCCTGGATGCTTACAGGGGTTATCATCAGAAAAGTTTAGCTCCTACAGATAGACTTCATACCTTATTCATAAGTGATAGGGTTCTCTTTCAATATAGGGTAATGCCCTTTGGCTTAAAAAATGTTGGAGCAACTTACTAGCGGCTTGTAAATATGTTTTTTTTTCATTTAATTGGAAAATCATTTGAGGTGTATATTGATGACATGCTAGTAAAGGGATTAAATTTCCCTCAACATTTGGTGAACCTCATTAAGGTGTTCCACGTCTTAAGGAGCACCTGGTTATGCCTAAACCTTGAGAGATACATTTTTGGCATTTCTTTAGGAAAATTTTTTGGGATTCTTAGTCTCTAATCGTGGCATAGAAGCCAACCCTGACAATAGCCAAATCCAAGCAGTAATGACCCTGATGCCACCAACTACCTTGAAGGGAATATAGTCGTTAGTTGGGAAAATTGCCTCGTTAGGATGATTTTTGTCTCGTTCTTCCGACAAATGCCTTCTATTTTTTGAGTGTATTAAGATGGGTAGAGGCTATACAATAGCCCATTGGACCCCTCAGTGTCAGAAAACTCTGGAATAAGTAAAAAATGCCCTTCAATGCCCTCCAATTTTGTCGGCTCTTATGACCAGGGAATCTTTATTCCTCGATCTTGCAGCTTCCATGATAATCGTTAGTGCTGTCTTATTATGTGATCGCAGAGGAATAAAATGACCAGTATATTTTGCCAGCAAAACGTTTCAGAGTGTAGAGAGTAAATATACTGTGATCGAAAAGATTGGGCTTGCACTGGTGACCGTCGCCAGGAAATTACACCCTTATTTTTAGGTCCATTCAATAATAGTTTTGTCTAACTATCCCCTGTGTTGAATGTTACATAAGCCAATGGGCTCTTCCCAGTAAATAAAGTAGGCTATGGAATTGGTAGAATTTGACATCTAATACCACCCAAGGATGTCAATAAAGGGCCAAGTATTGGTTGATTTCATAGCTGACCTTACAGATCCAGATACATGTCTTGTCTTACCTTGGAAATTATATGTAGATGGATCTTCTATGGTAGTCGGGTCAACGGTAGGTGTAGCTTTGACCTCCGCAGTCGGCACCACTCATAAATATGCTGTCAATTAATTTTCCCTGCCCCTAATAACATGGCTGAATATGAGGCCCTCCTAGCTGGCATTCATGTTGCCAAGTCCATGGGCGCTCCATCGTTAGAAGTATACACAGTTGGTGGCTGACCAAATAAATGGAGAGTACCAAGCTAGAGATCCTACTACGAGCCTTTATGCTGATAGAGTAAAGGTAGAATTATTTGATTTCCAGACCACCTCTGTCAGGTGGGTGCCAGGGCCTGACAAACCCTTGGCAGATGCCTTAGTTCGTCTGGCATCCGTGATTCCTCCAAGAGAAGAGGAGGATATATGCCTTCAGGTACTAAATGAACCAACGGTACCCTTACACAAGACTGTAATAAAATAATCCACTTCATGGATGTCCCTTATAATCTAGTTTCTAAACACAGGTGAGTTACCCCCAAATGAGCCACGTCCTAAAGCATTCCGACTAAAAGCATCAAGGTACACCCTGATAGGTAGGCAATTATATAAGCGGGGATACTCACCCATTTATTACACTGCCTTACAAAAGAAGCCCACGGGGCATCTATGGCAATGATGAATGGTATAAAGCTCTCTTAGTTGGGTTATTCCAATCGGGCTATTTCTGACCTTAGATGAAGTAACATTGTAAAAATTTTGTGCATAGGTGTGATAAGTGACAGCGGTTCATTGCACTTCATCACTTATCTCTACGGAAAAAATGGTACCTATTATGTCACCGATCCCTTTTGCTAAGTGGGGAATGGACTTTATTGGCTCATTTCCACCAGCACCTACTCAAAAGCATTTTATCCTGGTGGTCGTAGATTACTTCTCCAAATGGGTTGAAGCTGAGGCTATGGCTTGCCTAATAGTTGACAAGGTTGTCTCCTTTGTAAGAAAAAGTATTATCTCCCGGTATGGCATTCCTAATACTATTATCATTGACAATGACACCTAATTTGCTTCCAAAAATTTTGAAGAGTTGTGTGCTACCTGGGAAATTCACCTATATTTTACATCCGTAGCACACCCTCATGCAAATAGACAAGCAGAAGTAACAAATCGCACTATCATCATTGCACTAAAATGCCACCTGGACTCGTTAAAGGGCAGATGGTTGGAAGGACTGTCAGGTGTGTTGTGAGGATACAAGATTTGTCAAAAAACTTCCACTGGTGAAACATCTTTTAGCTTGGTATATGGCATGGAAGCCTGGCTACCAATAGAGACAATCCTCCCTACATATTGTTCTCAGTTGTGTGACCGTCTTACCAACGACAATCAAGTTCACCCAACGTTGGACCTGATGGACGAAACAAGAGAAGAGGCATTGGCATCAGAGCTTCAGTAAAAGGAAGGAACTGCTGTTGCCTATAACAAGTGAGTCTGGAAAAGAAAGTTCTATGGAGGGGACTTAGTCCTACGAAAGAGTATGGCACATAGCCAAGCAATGCAAGCGGGAAGCTCAATGCTCCTTGGGAAGGACCCTATCAAATTCGTAAGGATAGTACGAGCGATTTTTATGAATTACAAACTCTAGGCTATAAGTTGATCCCTCGAACTTGGCATGCTAGTAATTTAAAAATGTACCTTGCATGAAAAAGAATATGACAAAAGCCTTGTTTCCATTTCATTGCTTGTTTCCATCCATTCACCATGAGGGTCATCCCCACTAGATGACCCATAATAAAAAGTAAAAATGGAAAAAAAGAGAAAAACCACCATAAAACATCCACAATCATGAGACTTCAGACTGAATATTTGGGGATATAAACTTTGGGAGTCGAAGGAGAGGAAGCTTCATATGTGAAACTGTGATGGCCGAGAGGCGGTGTATTAGCTTTGGCGGTAGGCGAAACTTCTGACGGAATAGATTTGTCCACTTCTTTTTCGAGGTTAGGCTCTCCAGTTGGTCCCTAGGTGGCGATAGTAGAGCTTTGTCTTCAATAAGACCCTCAGTTTTCTGGCGGTCATACTCTTAAGTAGGTTTCTCTATTGACCATCCACAAAGCTCCTCTAAAGAAGTTTAGTCACCTTCTAAGATGGCTTGCACTATTGCCAGCATATATTTCCCAGCTTCACTCGAGACAAGATCCCTACTCTCTTTCATGGAAGGGTTTAAGGCAAAGAAATCCATAACAGTAGTAGGATCCATCTCCACCATAGGGGCATTCTCTAATTCTAGGACCCTCCAGCCCCTTGATGATAACGTCATCATCAGCCATAATTAGCTTTAATTAGTCTGAATTAATTGACAAATGCTTCTACATAATCGCTAGAGAGTTGTAATTCATTGCATATCCATTCTGAGAGACATGCATTAAAATAAGGGTAAATATGAAATTTTAATAGTATAACCTAAATGTAGAACAACCACGAGTTTTCGCAGGGGTTAATTAAAGGTCAAATGGTCATAAATGTCTAATAAGAGGGTTCGTGCAGAAAGAAACATATTTTCACGCATTTCAAGAATTAATGGACATCCGAAACCCTAATTTTAGACCCGATTAATTAACTGACATTCTGGTTAGGATAAAATTCACCTAAACCTTCTAAAAATCATGCAAAAATATTCTATAAGGTTTGGTACCTTTGATTTGACCATTGGAACCCATTTTGACCTAAAACAGAGTCTTAGACAGGAAGTTACCCTAATTTGGGTTTTTGCATAAATTACCTAGTCAAACTTGGTCAAAACCAAAATCTGACTTCACCATCAGATTCCTTAGGTCTAAATTAAGTTTTTACCAAAATTTAGACTCAATTAGAGATCATATTGGCTTAGTTTACATTTTAGTCTAGTCAGACTCTTCTATATCACATCAGCCCCTAGCTTTTGAAATTCTTGCGAATAGATCCCTAAGTTTCTCATCATCTTTGAAAATAGGTCCCTACTGCCATTGGTGTGAATAGAAGCTCCACCATTAAGATTCGAGTGAGGATTTCTCGCTCAATTCTCAATCAATAAATCCCAAATTTGAACCAGAGATTCCTTGAGGAATTCTCTTCCATTTGGACCCAGCCTTGGCTTCTAACTCTTTCCCAATCTCTCATGTGAATGGATGAAAGATTCGGGTACCTTTTGAGTGCGAAGCCCTGAAGTTCGCAAGCTTGTTTCCAAGCTTGGAACTCATCTCTAAGGCTTATAAAAAGACCTGGGGCACAATTCCATGCTCTTTAGCTTGGTTTGGAGGCTGGATCCCCCTCTTCTCCTCTCCCCAACCTCCTTCTCCGCCAACTTTGGCAAGCCCCTCTAATCACCTTCCTCGTCCACCATCACAGACAATGGCTGGTGGATTTTCCTTCCTCATCTTCTTCCACGTCGTACAGTACCAGTGGATGCCTCTTTCCCTGTCTTCCTCATCGCTCCTTCACCATCAGTGGTTTCTTCGTCTCCAGTGCTGGCCAATCAAAGTTGGTGCCTTTCCTTCCCTTTCATCCAATTAAAGTAGGTTAATTAGGTTCCTTTAGTTCTTTAGGTTCTTTTCCCTTCTTTCAAACCCCAAATCAACCCATGCTACCGTCGCCAACCACCTTCATCTCCATCTCCGACCACTCCTCTGGCAAGGCTTCTCCGCCGCTACACACCAAACACCTTGCTGACACCTCAAAAATCTCCACAAACACCCCCTCCTTAGCAAGCTGTTTAGTTGTGGCAAGCTCATACCTCAGCTCTTGCGCCTTCGCTTCAGCTCTTGCACCTCTACCTCCGCTTTCTCTTGAGCCACCTTACATCTGGCAAGCTCATCTATGTTGGCACCCAAGTGGAGGTACTCTTCTTCCAAAGCTCCTTTATACTCCTCCACAATAGAAGAATGCTTGGTTTTCATTACTTGCACCTCTCCATTCAACCAAAAAATGTTCGTATAGGCAGTTTCTAACCTCTCTTCAGACTCACATATTTTCATAAGATCTATCCTATGAATGGTGTCGAGTGAGTTGTTCAATTTTTGGATAGCCACTCCGACTGCCCTCAACCTCAGGTGGGCCTCCTTCAACTCCTTTTGAAGGAAGGGTACCTGCCCAATCGCTCATTGTTGAGATTGGAGTTTTCATGTGGCATTTTCAATAACCTTCTCTGCTTGCTGGCACATGGCTTGAGCTTCTTCAATCTGGAAGATAAAGTTCTGTTGTTCCACCATGGTAGTTACTGCCCATCTCACTGCCATGTCAGCTGCCTCACTAGGGATGGTAGAGCTGTTGGTGCTAAAGCACCATGATCATTTGTTTTGACGATAACAAAACACGTGTTATTTAACACTTGCAATTTGAGTCCTAGATTTCAGGTCAATTGCAAATGAGGACGTGTTTAGACGGAGTTCGAGCTCGCATCCAGGACGGATTGGAAGAGCTTGACGGAAAACAGAGGAGGTTCACGTGGAGCGAAAGATTGAAGATGGAAGGAAATGAAGAATAGGATAGATTTCCTTCTTTTGTACTTGTTGTATTTTTCGTTTCTTTTGTTGCTCTTTATTTCCTTAGATATTTTATGTTAAAGAGCCTCAAAGAACCCTAACAGTAGTTCTAGGAACACCGGTACAACCCTAGGATACTTAGGTTTTCTGTAGAATACTTAGAAAACCAATATAGGGTTCAAACAGCACTTCCAGACGTCTAATTCCCAAATCAGACGTCTGATAAAGTATTCTAAGACGTCTGACTGTTGTTTCAGACGTCTGATAACTGTTAGGCTGGACATAGGTAGTTCTGTCTGATGAAATTAGACGTCCAGACCTTAGACCAGACGTCTTAGAAGACGTCTGATGGATTTTCCAGACGTCCAATTAGTGGACCGTTGGCTGGCTTAGCAGACACTCAAGAATATGACCGTTAGAGCCTTATCAGACGTCCTTAGGCCTTTCCAGACATCTGATAATTGACCGTTTTGCCTCGGCTGACCCAAAATCTCTTCTCAGAGATTTTCTAGCCGTTGCAACGTTTGGAAATCAATTCCCACAGTAAAAGTAGGTTTCCAGACGTCCAGACTTAGAGCCAGACGTCCTGTATGTCGTCTGATGGACTTGCACAAAAGCCCTGTTTAGATCTGATTCAAGTCAGGGAGAGACCTGCCCAAAATCAGACGTCTGACCTTTGAATCAGACATCTTATAGTGAACTTCCAGACGTCTGATGTTAGAATTAGACGTCTGATAAGCCTGTCAGAACAATGATTGTTCCTGATTTCGGGCTGATTCACTTGGGCTTTGTTCCCAACGGCTATAGAACCTTTCTTAAGCCTTCCAAAGCCTTCCTAAGGCCTCTATAAATAGAGGGGAGCCTTTACACACCTACATACAACAAGAGAAACACAAGAAACACTTTGCGATACACTAAGATCAAGTATTTCCACTCTCTTGTGTCCAAGAAGCTCTTGCTCTCTAAGCTCAAGTTCGACATCTTGAGAGCATCATTCCCTTTGCGCACCCGCTCTCCCGCCGTAGTTCACGAGAGCGAAGTTGCGCTGTCGCGTGGCTCACGCACCGCATCATCGTCGACGCACTCCTTGCAAAGGGGAGTTTCCTAAATCCTATAGAAGCTTAGGTTTATTACTTTGTTGGCTCTATAGGTTGTTGTTTATTTTACCTTTGTCTTTTGGTTGGGTATTCGCTTTGCGAATTCCCGTCTCCTTCGTGGGACAAAATCCTTCTCGTGGAGAGAAGGGGTTGAGGAACGCTACCCTCGTACTTGTAGCGTGGTTGTACTGAGGTTGAATCACCCTCGTTTTAAAGTGATTCGTTTAGTGGATTTGATCAACTAGGTTGATCGGAAAATCCTAACTCGAGAGGGTTAGGTGGTGGTTTTCACCCGGTTTGGGTTTCCACCTAAAAATTCCTGTGTACATTTTGTGATTGCTTATTTTTGTGAGATTGTTTATATTTTCAATTCCGCATTTTTTTGTCACGCTGATCTCACCCCTCCTAGTAGAAGTAGGAAAACCACAAGAGCTGCTTGCCAAACTGATATCGCAAGTAATAGTGCCAGGAATAAACCTATTCCCTATAGTTTCCAACTGTGCAGTGAAAGGAGAATTAGTCCACTTAGAATAATGCAAGATCAGAGCACGACACAAGATAAGGAGACTTACCACACGGTGGCAGTAAAAGTGCATATGTTTAAAATTCATTCTCCCTTGAGGGGAGCTGCCCAAGTAAGGGCATCCTTCAGGTACCTTAGCACTTGCCTCTCTAAGTCAGTAAAGGGGGTGTCTCCATTAGCCATGCTTTCGCTAACTTGAGGGCTAGCAGATGATGAAATCCTAGAGGGTGGCATGTCCAGCCAAGGAAAGTATTACTAACTTTTCTCACCACTTGGGTCTACCCCTCCGTAGAACCCTTACCCTCAGTTGGGGGCCGCCTGATAACCACAATGCTTCCTTTACTGTGAGGATCAACAAACACATTAGTAGTAGTGGTGCTCTGCTGTTGGCCAAGGGTATGGCTAGTCGAAAATCCTCTTCTTTTTGCCGCTTGCTGAGCCAATTGAAAAAAAGCACCAGGCATGCTAGTGGGCGCAGATGGTGTGCTGGATGTGGTTTGGCCGCTTGCCTCACCGATAGCTTAAGAGGGGAGAGAGGGGGCACTTTCCTCTCTGGCCTCTCTAGAAGAGCTTGAGGAGACCTGCACTAGGACCTTTGAGGGCTACTTGCTCCTACGCTTGAGGGGGGCCTCCTTAGGACTACTGCAAACTTTAGTCATCTCCTTCCTCTTCCTTTCTTGTTGGCTGGTGGACACACTACCTTCTCCATGCCATCCTCGACATTCACTCGTTCCCTCTTGCCTTATATCTTGGGAAGGGCCTCCAGACCGCCTCCTCGTGGTATCTGACCGAGCAAACCTCCTGAAGGCTGTAAAAGAATAAAAAACACAATTATTTCATCTTACTCGTCGGATAGTGTTAAAAGTTATTACCCTTTAACATACTTAGAGTGGGGTAGGAGCCTGAACGAGAGATTTTTGCTTGAAAGATGTATTAGAAAAATACATCGTCATAGTGTAAATGTGGTGGAAAAAACCCCAATAAAAAATATTTAACTGTCAAACTAACCACGAAGTTAGGATGCCCTATTCATAGGGAGGAACGGACTAATAAATTCACATATGCTTTCCCATTATATTTGCTTAATCATGTGCAGAATTCGTCCCCAAATCCGATGCAAAATGAGGTGAAAGGAATAAGACACGCAATAACTCAAGAATGAGAGGGATATATGCGCAATTTTCCCTCAATAAAATAACCCATAATGGCATGTAATGTAAATAAAATTAGAATTCAAGACATTATGCTTTCTCCTTTAAGTAGGGTATGCACTTGTTGATATTTTCTACATGCATGTTAAGAACCTAATTCAACATATAAAGAGTTGAGTGCATGAGAGAAATAAAGTGGAAACTTGAGGGCATGCACTCAATTTTAGTTCACTAAAATAATCAAATTAGTAAATTTAGGAGTTGGCAATGGCAATAAATGTAAATTTTAATACATGCCAAAATAGGGGATCTTCTCCCCTTGAGCGTGCGCGAAGAGGAGGCAATGGTGGGCCATGGGAAGCTTGGAGGAGGTCGATGTTGACGAGGCTGTTCCGGTGGCAGTGGTTGCACGGCAAACGATGACCGGAGCTTGCCGGTCGGAGAGGAGGAACCCATCGGTGGTGAGGCTTCCCACTGGTGTGCGTAGACTTTGGAGCCGTCGTCGCAGGCATTGGCGAGCTCGGTGCGGCGTGGCAGATCCAGTGACATTGACGGCGCTTTGAATGGTGTGGTGTGGTGGCAGCTACGTGGAGATTGAATCGATGGTTGATGGGCTCCTATTCAACGGTAGAGAAGAAGAAGTAGAAGAAGATGAGAATGGGCATGGGAAGGTGGAGCTGGTGGTTATGGCACGACCGTCGGTGGCGCGCACTAGGGCTTGTGAGAGCAGTGATGCCGCTAGGGAATTGACAATGGTGAAGAGGAGAAGGTGGTGTTGGTTGTGGGCATGCGAGGCTTGTGTTAATGAGAGACAAGCACAAGGTTTGTGGCGCACGAAGGAGAGAACAACTCTGTTGTATGGTCTGAAGGAGGAAGACGATAGCGGAGGATGAGGATGCAGTGGCTCTGCACGTCTAAGAAGGTTACCGGACTACTTAAACAAAGGGGAGTTGGTGGGCACATGATCTGAGGTGGCTTTTGCTCTGGAGGAGGTGAATGGCCAGTGAGGTTGCATGCTAGCTTTTGTCAAGAGGGTGATGTCGGAGCACAGTCGAGGAGAATGGCATGGTGGTCGCAGTCAAGTGGAGTTCACGATGGAGTGGTTGAGGTCGATGCGTGGTCATGGAGAACTCGCTGTAGCGGATGTCGGGGCGGAGGCTCGCGGTGGTGTCTGTTGCACGGTGGAGATGTGGAGAGGGAGTTCTTCACCCTGTTAGGAAGATTATTCCCTGTAGTCCTCCTTGTGCATGTATGTAAGAGAGAGAAAAGAGAATGAGAGAGAGATTATCGGGGAGAGAGAGGGTAAGAGTGAGTGATGGGTATCTTTTTTGGCTCAAATAAGGAAGACGATCTCTGATGCAAAGAAATGATTGTGGGAGGTAATCCTAGGTTCCAAAATTGAAGATTTTAGAATCTCTTTCTACCTTTCTTTTTCTAATAAAACCAAAGATACCAAAATTGATATGCCTAATTTATTCTTGCAAAAACATATATATGTAATTGTATTAATACATGAATATAATGGGCACACCTTTATTCAATAAGCATGTGAGAATGATAATTCATGAGCTTAAATAATTTTATCAATCTAATGCATACACTAAATTAAATTCGCATCTCGTTGGCAATGTACTTAGGCTTAAATTTAGTCCACCAATGTGGACTAATCAAATGCCCCAATGCCTAAGTTTTGCTAGTCCCGAGAAAAAGCATATGAAACAGACCAGGTCCATAAGCTGGATTTTATCGTCAGGATGCCTTATCGTGCTGCACCTCTAGCGAGTAGATTGAAATACCATCTATAAGCGTAAAGGTACTCAAGTACCAGCCAAGATTCAAACTTGACTAGCCTCAGCCTTGGGTCCGTCGCGAAGGTTTCTAAGGCCCACAAAAATTGCCCAGAGGTTCATTGACCCCAGCGGTTAAAGCACATGTGCATATCTGCAACAAGTCTAGGTTCAGTTTTCCAGTGCATTTTTGAGAAGATATATATATTTATTTTGAGAGTTTTCTCTCTTTTCTTTTTAGATTCCCCTAACTCCAACATTGGATTGGCCCTAAACACGATTTGTATTGTATTCCTTGTCCTCACCATCAATCCTTGCAAGGTCCCTAGCATTCGATACTTTAAGATAGCACAACCCATGACAACCCCTAAAACCTTGGCTTTTGACACTTCGGGATAGTGCCACCCATGGTGTTCTATAGCTAAATTTAGACCCTAGCAATCGACATTTCGGGATAATGCCGCCCATGGCATTTGAACCAGCACAAGGTGCTTCCGTGCCCCCGGTAAAATATTTAGATATCCTAGAAGATAAGCATCGAGGCGATGGTATGTTATAATGCATCTTTGATTAGGCAGATTGATGGGAACACCATCATGAGCCCTAACTAGCTCATTTTGACCTAGAAAAGAGAATAAAGCCTCCTACATAACCAAGTGAAGGGTCTAACTCAGAGAATAACTGGGTTGAAAGAAAAGTAAGAAACAAAGGGTAAAACTACAATTTTACCATTGCAGTACAACAACAGGATTTCTCAGGGGTCAAACATGGGTCAATTGGACTTAACAAGAGGAAAAGTGGGATGGTTCAATCAGAAAAGGGTTATTGTGAGATCTAAGAATTAAATGACATCCTGTAACCCTAAAACAAATTCACTTAATTTAACAAGGTTCAGGTCTGAATAAAAATCAACTAAATCCTCTAAAATTCATGGAAAAATATCTTCTAGGGTTTATAACCTTCAATTTGGCCTTTGAAACCTATTTTGACCTAAATAGGGGTCGTCCTAGCTAATTATTTGCCCTAAATTGTGTTTTTGTGCAAAATGTCTAGTTAAACATGGTCAAACCTAAAATCCAACTTCACCATTGGATTCCTTAGGTCCAAATTAGGTTTGTACCAAAATTTGGACCTAAGGGGAGGTCACCTTGACCTACTTTGCAAAATAGTCCACCCAATTACTTTTATGCTCCTGACTTTCAAAAACTTTGTAGAAACCCCCTATCTTCCTCGCCACTCTTTGCAATTAGGTCCCTCCGCCATTACAATGGAGGAGTCTTACTCCGGCGAGGATTCAATAGGGAAGTCCTTGTTTCCTCATAGAATCCCTCTCAGATTTGAAAGGGAGATTCTTTGAGGAATTCTCGATTATGTGAACTCAATCACATGCCCTGATTCGCACCCAATCTCTCGTGTGAACGCTTGAGAGATATGGGTATCTCACGAATTTCGTACTCCGACGAGGAAACCCATGCTTGGAAGCTTGTCTTCCATGCACAAGGCCCTCTACTGGTGCCTATATAAGAAGCCCCAGGCCCAAATGATCATCTCAAGTCTGATTTGGCCGCAGAAAACTCCAAAATTTTTCCTCTCCCATCTCCGGCCAAATAGCCTGCAAGCTCCGGCGATCTCTCCTCCCTATTCTCGACGCTCTATCACCATACCAGTGGTAGAGTCTTCTCTACCTTACTCCTCCACATCGCGCCATACCTGCGCACGCTTCCTCAACCCTCTCTTCGTCGTTGCCTCCTCATCTTAGGCTTTTGTCTTTGGCGACGGCAAACACGCGTCGCTTGCCCTCTGCCTTCCCCCTTCGTCCAAATACCCACAGTTAAGTCCCTCTCTCCCTAATTTTCAGTTTCCCTCTCTTTATTTCACAAAACCCCCTTCGACAGCCATAGACCATCTCCGTCTTCCTCATATCTGACAGACCACTAGTGAAGGTGCATTCGTCGCTCCATGCACCCACACGCCTCGCCACCTACCGCAGAAGCTTCACCATCATCCACTGATCATCAGTAGCCCCTTCACTGACTGCCACACGCACCCTACACTCTCCCCGAACACATGCATTTTCACGGCCACAGTTTGACCTAAGCACTCACGCCTAGGCCATTCTGCGCCACGCCACCCACTGCATCACCTTCGCCATGACACGGCAAAGCTACCTATGTGCTTTGACAGCGCCGCGAGGCCGTATTAGTGATTTGCAGGTTTGACCCCTTGCCGCCATTGGAGCATGAGCAAAGCTTTCTCGCAAGCTTGCTCTAGGTCGCGTTGCTCCAGGAAGTTGAGTCCCAAGTGCACGGAAACACTCCACGATCCTTTCACACCTAGTAATCGAAGCCCACACCATTCACAGCTGCAGCAATTGAGCAGGCATTCTCCCTGTAGGCACGCGAAAGTCCCACCTCGGAAACTTTTGGCGCAGGTGAGTGGTTTATATTGTTTTTGTGTTTTAAGCTCTTCGCCTCATATCACGGGGTGAGGTCCCCTTGCCCGATCACCCGCCTCATCCGTGATCCATGCTACACGGACCTGGCTGCCTAACCCGTTTACCCTGCTTTCCTCGTGCACCACCCACACCGGTGCGCCTGGACCCAGGTGCACTTGCCTAACCCATATACCTGATTGGCTTTGGGAGAGCGAACCAAAGAGAGAGAAAGAGAGAGAGCGTACGCGAGGGTGGGTAGGGGTAGGTTTTGCACTTCTGTGCATAAAGAAGACGAAGAAGAAGGAAGGGAAGTTGAGGGAAGGATCTGTGGAAAAGAAAGAAGGATAAGGGCAGGAGAAGTTAAGGAAGAAAACTGAAGACTTGAAGGCAGATCTGAAGAAGGAAATCAGAGCTTGAAGAAGAAGGAGCTTAAGGAAGGAAGGAGAAGGCACAACTGAAGGAAAAGAAGAAGAGAAGAAAGGAGCCGTAGAAAGAAAGAAGCAAAGGCAGAAGACAAAGAAAGAGAAAGGAGCCAAAGCCAAAGAAAGAAGGAGATCAAAGGCAGAAGAAAAGAAAGAAGCCAAGGTAGAGACAAAGAAGGAAAGAAACCAAGAGAAGAAAAGAAAGAGGAAGAAGCCACAGAGAAAGGAGAAATCAGAGAAGGAAGAAAAGAGAAGAATGAAGACATCAGAGAGGAAAGAAAAGGAAGAGAAAGAACAGATAGAGATTAATTAAATTCTATTTCTTTTTACATCGCTAGTCATCTCTTTGAAGCATTTATATACATTGAACTTAATTCCATTGCTTCATAAATTGTTGAACATCACATTATATCAATTTGAGATTGTGCTCTTAGTTTTTAAATACCAATTTTCTCCCCATGTTTGACCTCGGATTCTTAATTTTTCGAGTAATAAATTCTTATTTGTTCTTCAAAGTGATTTCACCTATACTGCAATGCGATATTTACAAACCCGATTTCACTTTCTCAAAGAACACAGATTCGCACGCGTAAAGGGTTTGAGTTTGGAAAAACCCGTCGTCGTAGTGTGTGCGCCTGGGCAGCTTAGGTTGTGCCACGTGGCATGATCTGGGCCATCCATCTTTTCATTGTAGGGGCTGCTACAGAGGTCAGATTGAATCGATTTTCGTGCCATTAGGCTGCGATCGTCAACCCGAATCCATCCGTGCGGTTGGATTTGTTGTTTGAAGCTCCAAGTTACGTCACCTAGTCCTTTGGCTGTTGATCTTCCTTGGACTACATATGGTGATGTGGGACTCCGATCAGGGCGATTTCGGAGGTGTTGGACTCCGATCGTCGTCTTGATCAAATCCGTATGGTCGGATCATCAATCCAAGGCTCCGAAATAAATCTCCTTCTCTCCTGACCACAAAAAGGACGCAATTAACCTAAAATATACACAACTGCTCCAAATGCAGAATGATGCATGCTATGCAATATTTATAATATGGAATGCAAATCTAAGCCTAGGAACATGCATAAATAGGCATTTTAACCTAAATGGATGTGTCTACATCATTCTTCGAGGGGTGTATTTTTGTTTCCTCCTCTCTGTGCCAGGACTCATCCAATCAACTTGTGTCTTTGAGCTGCTCCTAAGTCAAATATTTGTGAAAACATTTTCAGAACAGACACTTTTTTGGCATTATTGTTCATTACGCGTACTAAACTAGACCGGTGTGTGATTTTTGGGTGCCTGATTGCACCGCAAAAATACACCTGCAATAGTGCCTTCTTGTGCTATTTCCTAGCATTACCTGTGCATATTAGGTCTCCATAATTGCATTGTAAAAATACTTTCATGCATGCATTTAATTGAGAGGAGAGGAGAATGAAATAAGTGGCCTTGCATTTTACATTTTTCCTCAAGTGCATCTTTGCAAAATTCCCATCTCTATTTTTATTTCCATTTGATTTTTAAATCTTTCTCCCGCGGTTGCATGGAGAAATTTCTTCCTCGCGCACCATTCCCTGCAGCTGCTCTTCCCTGCAGCTGCCTCTCCCTGCCAAGCCATTCCAGCCCTTCCCTGCAGCTGCCATTCCCAACCATGCCTTCTCCCTTTATAAAAAGCCATGGCTTCCACCTTCAAAACAGGCCTGGTCCCAGCCACGAAAAGAACCTGCAGCACAACCTTCTCCTTCCAGGCCGTCCTCTCCTCCATTCCCCTCCATACGCCGGCCCTCCTCGGAGACACCCGGCGGGCAGGAGCCCTCACTGTGGTGCACACTACCACAGTGAGACCACCACCGCCCAGCTCTTCAAAGAGCCGGTGGGCGTGGTGGCTTTCTTCATTGTATTTTACGTTCCAGCCCTTCCAGCCATTGGAGCAGCTTCAAGGTCTGAAGCTCAAAGCTTCGTAAGCCCTGCAGCAGCGGCAAGAAGGCAGTAGCAGCACGCAGCAGCCGCCCAGCCTCCTTCCGCGCACGCCTGCAGGTGCCCCAGCCCTCCGTGGGCACCTGCAGGTCCTCTCTGCCTCCGCTTTCTCCGCTCTGTCGGAAGCTCACTTTCGCCCTCAACCGGCCACCGCACGTCACTGCAGCGACCGGCCAAGCGCTTCCCCACCCCTGCCAGCACCCGCAAGCTTCCGTGCAAGCTACAGGCGCCCTCGCCTCCCTCTCCACATGCTCTATCACGAGCTCTCCACGCTCACAACTGACCCGCATTGGCCTTCTCCCTCGCGCACCACCCCACGAGCGCCAGCCGTGAGTTGACCTCACTCACAACACCGCCCACTGCCAGTCGCGCGGCGCGGATGACCACTGTAGCCACTGTTCACGTGAGTCTATGCGACACTGTGGCTACAATGGGGTGACCGGAAAGCTTCTCACTTTACCGGTCACCCGGTGCGCCGCGACCATCGTTCGCCCGTGCGCGCGCCTGCCCGCGTCGCCCACACACACCCGCACGTTTGCCAGCCCTCTCCTAGCGCCTGCATCGCTCGCTCCCTTCACGCGCGCCTACCTTCGCCTGCTCCAGCCTTCGCGCAGCGCTGTGCGCTGTGGGTTCCTCTCCGCTCCCCACTCCTATGCTCTCCTCTCTACGCAGACGCGCCTGCGCGTACGCACGTGGAAGCCCCAGACGACACCCTTCGCGCCCAGACGCTTAACAGCGCCCTTTCACGCCAGCAGAGCGGCTGCTCTCTCCTCTCCCGCTCTCTCTCTCTCTCACAACACTCTCTCACTCTCTCTACACCGACGCACACACACACCTACACTAACACTTCCACACACCCACACACACATATACACTATTATAAACATATATATATACGTATACTTATACATAGTGATATATATATACATATATTTATATACATATATATATATATCTATATATATATATACTTATATTTATACATATAGTAGTACGTATATACTTATGTATTAGTATACATACATACATACATACATATATATATATACCTATATATATACATACATATATATATACATACATATATACATATACTACTATACATATACATATATATATATATGTACTTACATCTATATATATAGTAGTGTTAGTATACTTATATACATATATATACATATCTATATACTTATATATATACTTATATATATATATACATATATACATATACTTATATAAATATACATATATACTTACATATATACATATATCTATACACACACACACACACACATATATATAAATATACATATATCTATATATATATTACCTATATAACTAAGTATAGATACATATATATATATATATATACATATATACACACCTACTTATATATACATACATATATACATATATATATATCTATATAACTATATATACATATATATACATATCTAGCTACATATACCTATATGTACATATATTATATATATATACATATACACATATATATAGACATCTATATAGTATTATATACATATATACATATATATATCTATACATATATCTATCTATACATATAGCTACATATATACATATATATATATATATACATATATATACCTATTTATAACCATATATGCATATAGATATATTTACATATATACATATATATATTTTCACATTATTTACCATACGATGTATCGCGGGAATATTTGCATCAGTTGCTGATATTTCCTGATACACGCGTACAAAAAGCATGGTCACATACATCTTCCACCATCCATCCCACACTCCACGCGGCACCTAGTCCTGTTGGTTGCATCTCTCTAGACGACGACCGACTCGACACCGTGCTACACTCCATCTCTACCTCCACCCCCACCCCTTTATATACATAATATATACATATATATATACTGTACTTACTGTATTTCTGTTTTGCTTTCCTGTTATTAAAAAGATAAAAAAAAATAATATATAAAAGAGAAAAGATAATCTTTGACTTGCAGGTACTCCGTCTTGCGAATAGCAAGACCCATTTTGGAACCCTGTTTTGGCTCAAAGCCAAGAACTCAATTTTGAGGGTGTGCCTCAAGGACAAAGATTACCAGAAAAAAATATAAATGAGAAAAACACCAAAAAACACAATAAACGAATGGAAGAGACTCATTGTAGGAAAGGTGTAGAAACTTAACTTGTAACCCCACTTCCCTGAGTTCGACCCTGGGCCTAAAAGTGACATGATAAATTCAAGTAGGCCAGGTTAAAAATTTTGTAAAGAGATGGTTAGGTCCGATTTAGGTTAACCACTATACACATTTCAACGATAAAATCGCCATATTAACAACCTATCCGGGCTCGAGATCATACTCTTTTCTTCTGGCATAGAAGACGCTTGCGCCCTGGGGAACAACCTATTCTCTTTCACGTATAACCCAGGGTGGTGCAATCATCCGAATTTCGCATGGTCCAACAACTCGTAGCACCAAAACCTCGCGAGTGGACCAATGCGACCGTTCGCACCCATCATCCCAAGGGCCCAGTCTAATCCTATGGCGAATCTGCCATCAGGCCCTTGCGTACCGCAAACAAAACACGCATCAAGTCCTCTTGATAAATTGATGCGAATGATGACGGAAATGTCAAAGCGCCATAAAGAGAACATGGCCTCTCTTCAGCACCATTTGGCGCAGCAGAATGCTGAGATTAGTCAACTACGCATGGCAACTCTATCTCAGGGCACTCTTCCCGCCGAACCTATTCTAAACCCACGAAACTTTGTACCCTATGGCCCTCAACCACAGGTACAACCTTCTCAGGGACATGTTCATCAAATTCTGCAAGCTTCGAGCATTCCACCGGGATTTCAGGTTAATCTCGCTGCAGCACCGCACTCTTATGATGATTGCGATTGCATCAAGGATGACACGTCTAACAAGGACATGACCGTCAGTGCATGTATCAGACTAATTGGGACCTATTCAGACTGCTGTGGATTACCTGTAAACACTGATGACTGCCTGATCAGCACATATAGTGACGTTCCCCCATCCCTCCCTATTCCTGTTCCTTCTCTTGGCCAGACTTCTGACGAGGTTTTCTCCGCTTCCCATGCCTCGTGGTCTAAGTCATATCCGGGCTACTCACCACCGGTCCACACTCTTGAGGACCGAATTGCCCTTTCTTTCTCGCGAAATCAGGCGGATTTGCAATTCCACACTGGGACCTTGAGCCCACATCTTACTCACTGGGGCTATTCCTTTTTGGATCCATCTATCCAAAAAGCCCCTCTTCTTGGCCAATCTGAGGGCCAACTTCTTCTTCCCGACTTGTTCTCTGATCCGCCTGGGACACTCTCGTCCCATGAAATTCCAGACCTTTCACCATCCACCATCACTTTTCACGCCACTATCACACTCTTCACTTCACCACCCACCATCCACCCACCCTACCACCCTGCTGTATACCTTGCACCTCAACTCTCGTTACCCGATCTTTCATCCTTTCTCTACCCTTCCCTGCATGCATATGAGGACATAGCATTGTTTGGCATGGGGGGTTGGATAGGCATCCATAGGATCGGGGTATTTTGTGGTATCATACAATTCCCACCTATTTATAAATATGCAAGAAAAAGAAAAAGAAAATAATAAATGGTGTTTAGTAATGATCTGAAAGCTGAAACAAAAATACAATAAGTGTTTATGGATATTCAACCTCTGTTTTGAAGACTTTCCAGGCCACAGAAGCGTGATTCGCTCAGGCTCGAGCTTAATTCACTTGAGCATTGACAAAATAGATCAAAATCTCTCCTAACTAAGGACGTATTCTTGTACCTGAGACACCAGTACAGGATCCGTTGGTTTGCTTTTACTTGAGAGCTTAAGTAAACTTGGTTTACACTACACATATCAGGAAAGACCAGGTGAACATAAGATCCAACCCTAGTGTTCATTAGGGAAAGTGGAGTCCTTACCTGTGCGCGTAGGTAGACTTTTTATCCCAGGTTTTAGTCTTGTGTTTAGGAGAAACTCTTTCTACCAAAAAGAAACTCTCCCACCAAAAAGAAAAGTGTGCTCCTTCAAAAAAATGTTGTAAGAGATATACTGACACGTGTTTCAAAAAAAAAAAAAAGCAAATAAGTCAGTATATCTCACAAATGTCTGTAAAGTCTTCGCCCTACAAGAAGTTTTTCAGGGTAGGTTACAAATACCTTATTTTCCTGTGAGCCACAAATATCAGAAAATGGGAGTTGAGTTTCCATCATCTTCTTAAGGGTCAATCCGAAGACACAAGCTGAAACTGGGACCAACCTTTACTTAAAAATTCGTGAAACCCTGGGCTTGAGTCTTAATGTTCATCTGGTCAGTCTTGATCCTTCACAAAGCACAAGCCATAATCTCTTGAGCTCTTGAGTACGGCAAAAACCTCCTGGATCCTAGAAACCGTACTTAAGGTTTAAATACCAAGAGTCCTGGTTAGTCGAGAGATGATCTATATCATGTGAGACTTAAAGTACTGGTAGTCTTCTCTACAATTTATTCTCACAATATCCAACAATAAACACACCTATATCGCCTCAGAAGAAAATCTTTAGCTTAAGATCATTTCTAAATACTACAAAAAATGTTTTGCTAGGGACTAGCAAAAGATAGGCATGGGGGTATGATTGCACTGCAACAATACACTTGCAATAGTGCCTTCTTGTGCTATTTCCTAGCATTACCTATGCATATTAGGTCTCCATAGTTGGATTGTAAAAATACTTGCATGCATGCATTTAATTGAGAGGAGATGAGAATGAAATAAGTGGCCTTGCATTTTACATTTTTCCTCAAGTGCATCTTTGCAAAATTCCCATCTCTATTTTTATTTCCATTTGATTTTTAAATCTTTCTCCCTGCGACTGCATGGAGCAATTTCTTCCTCGCGCGCCATTCGCTGCAGCTGCTCTTCCCTGTGACTGCCTCTCCCTACCAAGCCATTCTAGCCCTTCCCTGCAGCTGCCATTCCCAGCCATGCCTTCTCCCTTTATAAAAAGCCACAGCATCCACCTTCAAAACAGGCCTGGTCCCAGCCAGGAAAAGACCTGCAGCACAACCTTCTCCTTCCAGGCCGTCCTCTCCTCCATTCCCCTCCATACGCCGGCCCTCCTCAGAGACACCCGGTGGGCAGGAGCCCTCACTGTGGTGCACACTACCACAGTGAGACCACCACCGCCCAGCTCCTCAAAGAGCCAGTGGGCGTGGTGGCTTTCTTCACTGTTTTTTCCTTTCCAGCCCTTCCAGCCATTGGAGCAGCTTCAAGGTCTGAAGCTCAAAGCTTCGTACGCCCTGCAGCAGTGGCAAGAAGGCAGCAGCAGCATGCAACAGCTGCCCAGCCTCCTTCCGCGCACGCTTGTAGGCGCCCCAGCCCTCCTCGCGCACCTGCAGGTCCTCTCCACCTCCGCTTTCTCCGCTCTGTCGCAAGCTCACTTCCTCCCTCAACCGGCCACCGCACGTCACTGTAGTGGCTGGCCAAGCGCTTCCCCGCTCCCCTGCCAGCACCCGAAAGCTTCCGCGCAAGCTGCAGGCACCCTCGCCTCCCTCTCCGCGCGCTCTGTCGCAAGCTCTCCGCTCTCGCAACCGAATGGCACAGGCCTTCTCCCTCACTCTCCACCTCGCGCGTGCCAGCCGCGATCCAGCCTCACTCACAACACCGTCCACTATCGGTCGCGTGGCGCGGACGACCACTGTAGCCACTATTCACGCAAGTCTGCGCGACATTGTGGCTACAGTGGGGTGACTGGAAAGCTTCTCACTTTAACGGTCACCTGGCACGCCGCGATCGCCGTTCGCCCGTGCACGTGCCTGCCCGTGCGTCTCTGCCCACATCGCCCGCACACGCCCGCGCGTATGCCAGCCCTCTCCCAGCACCTGCATCGCCCGCTCCCTTCACGCGTGCTTGCCTTTTCCCGCTCCAGCCTTCACACAGTGTTGTGCACTACGAGTTCCTCTTTGCTCGCCACTCCCGTGCGCTCCTCTTTGCGCAGACGCGCCTGCGCGTACGCGCGTGGAAGCCCCAGACGACGCCCTTCGCGCCCAGACGCCTTAACAGTGCCCTTTCACTCTAGCAGAGCGGTTGCTCTCTCCTCTCCCGCTCTCTCTCTCTCTCTCACAACACTCTCTCGCTCTCTCTACACCGACGCACACACACACCTACACTAACACTTCCACACACCCACACGCACATATACACTATTATAAACATATATATATATATATACGTATACTTATATATAGTGATATATATATACATATATAAATATGTATATATATATACTTATATTTATACATATAGTAGTACCTATATACTTATGTATTAGTATACATACATACATACATACATACATACATACATACATATATATATATATAGCCATATACCTATATATATACATACATATATATATATACACATACTACTATACATATACATATATATATGTACTTACATCTATATATATAGTAGTATTAGTATACTTATATACATATATATACATATCTATATACTTATATATATACTTATATATATATATATACATATATACATATACTTATATAAATATACATATATACTTACATATATAGATATATTTATACACACACACACACACACACACACATATAAATATACATATATCTATATATATATTACCTATATAACTGAGTATAGATACATATATATATATATACATATATACACACCTACTTATATATACATACATATATACATATATATATCTATATAACTATATATACATATATACATATATATACATATCTAGCTACATATACCTATATATACATATATTATATATATATATATATATAGACATCTATATAGTATTATATACATATATACATATATATATATCTATACATATATCTATCTATACATATAGCTACATATATACATATACTTATATATATATATACATATATACATATATATATACACACATATATATATACATATATATACCTATTTATAACCATATATACATATAGATATATTTACATATATACATATATATATTTTCACATTATTTACCATACGATGTATCGCGGGAATATCTGCACCAGTTGCTGATATTTCCCGACACACACGTACAAAAAGCATGGTCGCATACATCTTCCACCATCCATCCCACACTCCACGCAGCACCTAGTCCTGTTGGTTGCGTCTCTCTAGACGATGATCGACTCGACACCGTGCTACACTCCATCTCCGCCTCCACCCCTACCCCTTTATATACATAATATATACATATATATATACTGTATTTACTGTATTTCTGTTTCGCTTTTCTGTTATTAAAAAGATAAAAAAAATAATATATAAAAGAGAAAAGATAATCTTTGACTTGCAGGTACTCCGTCTTGCGAATAGCAAGACCCATTTTGGAACCCTGTTTTGGCTCAAAGCCAAGAACTCAATTTTGAGGGTGTGCCTCAAGGACAAAGATTACCAGAAAAAAATATAAATGAGAAAAACACCAAAAAACACAATAAACGAATGGAAGAGACTCATTGTAGGAAAGGTGTAGAAACTTAACTTGTAACCCCACTTCCCTGAGTTCGACCCTGGGCCTAAAAGTGATAAGATAAAATCAAGTAGGCCAGGTTAAAAATTTTGTAAAGAGATGGTTAGGTCCGATTTAGGTTAACCACTATACACATTTCAACGATAAAATTACCATATTAACAACCTATCCGGGCTCGACATCAGTGCCTAGGTTACAAAGTCCTGTAAACGAAAGGGAAAGCAACAGGGTTGAATACTCCCTAATCCTTAAACTTAATACATTATCCTCGTAACTCCCTTAAGCTCTTGAGGAATAGTCCAGATCTTAACAAATACGTGAGTATTTATGCCTTAAAATAGACCCAAGAGGCCTAAAGTCAGTATCCCTCACTTATCTCCTATTTAGCACTTCATGACTTAATTCATCATAAAATCTAGCCCAAAACTTAGGTAACTCTTCCATAATCAAATGCTGGAACCAGCATAATTTTTGCACCTTTTCCTCTCCATGTCTCTCTCTTCTTCTTCCTCCCTATTTTTTTTTTATGCAATAAAAGTCCTTATTACATGCATGCAAATTATGTATAAATGCTATGTACAATCTCAGGTTATATCCCCCCATGCCCAGATCTAACAATGTCCTCATTGGAAAGTAAGAGCAAGGAAAGATATTACCTGAGTAGAGAGTGTTTGGAGCTAAGGCTCCTTCAACTAGCAGGTGTCCAATACTTGACCATCAGAAAGAGTAACATATGATTTCAAATGTTGGCCATTTACCTTGAAAGTCTCACCAGATGAGGGATTTTGTATCTCAATTGCACCATGTGGGAACACCTGCGTGACAGTGTATGGCCCATCCCAATGGGACTTAAGTTTCCTAGGGAATAGCTTGAGTCTAGAATTGAACAGCCAGACCCGCTGGTTGGGCTCGAAGGTTTTGCAGAGGATCTATTTACAGTGAAAGACCTTACTGCACTCTTTATTAGCTTGAGCAGTCTCATAAGCCTCATTCCTCAATTCTTCAAGCTCAGTCAGTTTTAATAAGCACGTTTTGCCTGCGTTCTTGAGATCCATGTTAACATTCCTAATAGCCCAATAAGACCTTTTCTCAATCTCAACAGGCAATTGGCAGGCTTTTCCATACACTATATGAAAGGGAGACATACTTAAGGGGGTCTTATAAGTAGTTCTGTAAACCAATAGTGCATCACCAAGTTTCTTAGACCAATCTTTCCTGTCAGGTCTTACAGTTTTTTCTAGAGTTCGTTTGATCTCCCTATTGTACACCTTGACCTGTCCACTCATTTGTGGGTGATACGGGGTGGCCACCTTGTGGGTGACACTAAGACTTTTTGAGTAGATGGGTGTTGGGATGCTTTCACTGAGTTTTATGAAATGCGTGTTGTAGTATGATCAACAAAAACACAATGACATTTAAATTTATAAGATTGCTAGAAATCAAGAAATTGAGTCCTAGGTCATTTTTAGGGAGCAAAGATGGAATTTACACACTAATGACAATATGAATCAATGAGCATAATAATAATGATGTGCAGTAAGAACCAATAATCAAAACTATATTCAATATCAGCCCAAATTGTATCTTAAGAATTAATAGGATGAAAAGAATGAGAGAAACTCTAAAAAGTGGTGATTTAAATCACCAATTAATCCCTTAAATTAAGCACATCCCAAAGCATTTATAATCAAATCAAATTTTTGAACAGTGGTCCTTGAACCACTTACTCAAACATCCACATCAACCAAATGTCAGAGTAACCTCAAATATAGCCATAGTAACTCACAATCAGACGCCCTTAAGGTTCCACAGACACCTCAAACCACCAAGGCACAGAGCCTCATCAAAGCAGATGCACAAGGGTGCTAAGCGACAGAGTAAAACCCTCTCAGAGATGCTAAGTATTAGATGTTTAGGCACGCATCTCGAAGAGCATAGTGTAAAACCTACCCCTACCCCCCTAAGAATTTCTATTCCCTCAAATCAGAATCGGGTAAGTGGGTAATCGGGTAAACGGTCATGAGCATAGGGGACTAGACCCGCCAGTGTGGTGTAGCGGGTGAGGTGTGAGAGGCACGTGAGTGAGAAGGACCTCACCCCGTGTCTGAGGCAATAAGCCTTGGACACGATTTCTCTTTATACGTTGTAGGCAGCTCATCTACTTACAAGGTGGGACTAAATGTTTCACTATACTCCTTCGCATAGCAACTAGGATTCTCAAGCAATTGGAGCTGCTGCTATCATGCTTCGTTCAATTGATGCTCCACGTAGGTTCCTGAGGCAAGCCTGTAGCCTTGCAAAGTGATGCGAGATCGGTTGATGGCGTGACAGTGGCAGATGGTGGCGGCGATTCAACGACGAGAGCAGAGGTCCGACGAGCACCTAAAAAGATGAATACAGACTAAAAGCCTCGGTTAGAAAGTTCAAAAGACTTTCCGTGGTGTGAGGAGTTCATTGGTGGTGGTAGAGAGGTGATCGAAGAACTGGAATGGCCTGACGGTGTCGGATATGAACGGTGATGATGGGTTCATCCAGCCGGATGAATGAGCAATCAATTACCCTAATTATGTTAGGGATTTTGGTGAGTGAGGTGTAAGGAATGTTTTGGGAGTGGCGGCATGGTGACTGGTGGTCGGAGGTGTAATGGCTTCACCGGAGGTGGAGAAGATGAAGTCGGAGAAGGTGTTACGGCGGTTGAATTGCTTGTTGGAGGGACTAAACCTAAACTAGAGAGGGAGAGAAAGAGGATAAACCTAGCTAATGGTCGAAAGGGAGGGAGCTGGTGCATCAGTGTGATTGTTGGACACGGAGAAGATGAAGTCTTCGGTGGGAGAAACGGTGAGGAGGAAAGAGTTTGGGGGCTCCTGCTTGGTAGGGTGAGAAGAGGAAGGAGCGGACGAAGATACCTCTACCTATCATATGTGGCAGAGGGCGACGATCGAGGATTGAGGAGCTCACCGGAGTTGCGGCGGAGGTGGCCGAAGGGAGAGAAAGTTAAAGAATTTAGGCTTAGACTGGACTAGTTTTGACCGCCGAACGATCTAGAGCTTTCATAGAGCTCGAGCGTGCTCAAATTAGAAAGAATTATTCCAAGAGAATGGGATTTTAGAGAGTTCTGGCTTTGGAAAAAATCTTGAGTTCTCATGAGATTCTCGCTTTGAATATGAGATTGAGATTGTGTTTAGATGGAAGAGGATCTTATTGTGATCATCTCCTCCAATTTTGGAGGAGATTGGATGTTGATTGAAGGAGATGCACACGATCAAAGTTGGCCTATAGGTCGGTTGACCTAACAATGGTGGCAGGGACCTTTCTGTGAAGAAGATGAGAAAATAGGGGCCTTTTTGCAAGGAATTTCGAAAGCTAGGGGTTTAAGTGAAAGAAACAAGGGTTTTAGGGATTGAAAGGCAAACTAGGTCAAGATGAATTATGATTGGGTCCAAATTTTGGTAATGACCTAATTTGAACACAAGAAATCTAATGGTGAACTCAGATTTGAGTTTTAACCATTTTTGACTAGGTAATTTGCATGGAAGCCCAAATTAAGGTAAAATCCCATCTGAGATTTATTCAAGGTTGAAATGGGTTCAGATCGTTAAACCACGGGTACCTGATGGTAACACCATCATTAGCCATAAATAACTTGAATTAGTCAAAATCTAGAGATAAATGCTCTTGAAGAATTGCTTGAGAGCCGTAATTCCTTGCAGATTCGTTCTGAGGAGAGAACATTAAAATATGGCTAAATCTGTAGTTTTAATATCACATCATGAATGCAGAATAACCACAGGGTCATTTAGGGGTTAATATAAGGTAAATTGAGCATTAAAGTTCAATAAGTGGGTCCACACAGACAGGAACGGGGATTCACGCATCACAGGAACTACATCAGAACACAAAACCCTAATTTTAGACTCGCTTGAATTGAAGAGGTTTTGGTCAAGATAAAATTCATATAAACCTCATGAAATTCACATAAAAATATTCTAAGAGGTTTCTTACCCTTGGTTTGACCATTTGAACCCATTTTGACCATAGATAGTCTTAGATGGGATTTTACCCTAATTTAGGCATCTGTGCAAATTTCCTAGTCAAACGTGGTCAAAAATGAAATCCAACTTCACCATAAGATGGACCCAATCAGAGTTCATTTTGACCTAGTTTGCATTTTAGTCCCTTAAATCTTTGTTCCTCACAATCATACCCTTAACTCTCGAAAGTCTTGCATTTAGGTCCCCAACTTCTTCATCTTCTTCATAGATGGGTCCCTGTCGCCATTGTTAGGTCAACTGACCTATAGATGAGCTTTGACCATCTCAAAACCTCATCAAATCAACTCAAAATCCTACCAAATTTGGTGGGATTGGTGTTCACATTGTAGAGAGTCATCTGAAGGTGATTTGGGATCGTAATTCTCTATATTGAGCTCCAGCGAACCCATGAAAATTGTGGGATCATTTGCTTCCAAACCAAGGACCAATCGAGCTTGTTTCTTCATTTAGAGCTCAGATTTGAGCTTTATTTAAAGCCTTGATGCACAAACTGTCCTCTTTAGTCCTATTTGGCCCCAAATTCTTCAACTTTCTCTCCCTTCGGCCACCTCCGCAGCGACTCCGGTGAACTCAATCCTCCATTGTCATCCTCTGCCACGTACTATAGGCAGAGGGATCTTCTTCCTCTCCCTCATCCTCTTCTCGTCGTACTAAGCAGAGGCCCCAAAACCCCTTCTTCCTCGCTGTTTCTCCCACCGGAGACTTCATCTTCTCCATGTCTGGCAATCACATCGGCACTCCAACTCCTATCCCCTTCGTCCGTAGTTATGTTCCCCTTCCTACTCTCCCTCTCTACTTCAATTCCATCTCCTTAACCCTTACTTCAACCCTCATGCCGTCATCTTCCCCAACTCCAACGTGTACTCCAACGAGTTTGCGCCTCCATTACACTCCACCAAATCACCCTCTTCCATGCCCAAAAGCTCCACCACATCACCCTCATCAAAATCCCTAACCCTATTTTGGGTTTCATGCACACGATGCCTCCATCGAACACCTACGCCCTCCGTAACCCTCTCTAGCGTCGACCCATCGCAACACACATGCATACACTCAAATACCACCATCGTTACACCCGTCGACACATAGCGATCACCTTGCGCTGGTTTAATTGGGTCACAAGGCCATATTATTGCATTTCAGGTTACACTAGACCTCCGTCACCTCCTCCGTCATCCTTAGCTCCGTTCGCCGTCCGCCGTCCTATGGCTATCACACGACCTGCAACCACTCCTAATAGAAGCGTGTTCCCTTCTGGAGTAGCACCGCATCTTCAATTGAGCAAGCATGTAGAAGCAGTAGCCTAGATTGGAGAGGTTGCCTCGCTTGCAGTTGCGTGGGAGAATAGCACATTAGATAGTCCCACATCGTGTGGGACAAAATGTGTGAAGTGCATAAAAGGAAAACATGCTATGGGCTATTTGCCTTAACTACACAGGGGTGAGGTCCCTCTCACCTCAGCTCTCTCACACGTCACTCACCTCACGCTCGGTGAGCTTGGTCCCCTATGCTCATGATCCGATTACCTGCTTACATACCTAATTACCTAGTTCTGAGAAGAGAATGAGGAAATTCTGAGGAGGGTAGGGGTAGGTTTTCATTGTTCATTCCTCGAGATGCTTGCCTAAACTCCTTAACACTTAGCATCTCTGAAGCTTTGCCTTGTGCTTTGTGACTTGTGTGGTGCTATGATCATTTAAGCTGTCTGATCTCCCTTGGCGACGTCTGTTGAGGCCTTGGGCTTGGTTCTGAATACTGTGGATATATTGGCTATGTACTGATGTGGATTAGTGGCTCAAGGACCATTGTTGAGATATTTGATTAGTTGATATGCTTGGGATATATGCTTAATTTGACGATCTAATTGGTCATTTAAATCAACATCATTTTGAGGTCTTTTATTCTTTTTATCCCAATAATTCTTGAGATACAATTTCTCATTATTGAATATAGTTTTGGGAATATTATTCATTGCATATCTTTGCTGAAATTTATTATTGTGCTCATTATTTCTAATCGTGATTAGTGAGTGAATTCCACATTTGCTCCCTGGAATGACCTCGAACTCAATTTCCTGATTTTGAGCACTCTTATAAATTTAAATGTTGTAAAAGCATTTTTTGTCGATTATACTATGACACGCATTTGTCCTTGAAACATCAACGCAAAATGCCTTTCAATAGTACCAAACCTCTCAGAATATTTTTCTATGAATTTTAGGAGGTTTAGATGAAGTTTATTCTGACCAGAACCTCTTTAATTTAAGCAAGTCTAAAATTAGGGTTTTGTGTTCTGATTTGATTCTCGAAACACGTGAAACCCCATTTCTGTTTGTATTAACCCGCTGTATAGACTTTAAAGCTCAATCGACCTTCAATTAACCCCTGGGTGACCCCGTGGTTACCCTGCATTTATGATATGTTAAAACTGTAGAATTAGCCTTATTTTAATGTTTTATCCTCAAAACGTATCTGCATGGAATTACAACTCTTAGGTGACCATTCAGGAGCATTTATCTCTTGATTTTCACTAATTCAAGTTAGTTATGGCTAATGATGGTGTTACCATTAATGGGCAAAATGTGCATTCCTATAATGTGGTCCCCTATCACTAATGATCTTCCTCGGGCAGCCATATCGGGAAATGATATTGGCTTTAACAAAATTTAGAAACACGGAGTGATCATTAGTCCTAGTTGGAATAGCCTTTATCCACTTTGACACAATCAACTACCACGAGGATATGTTCATAGCCATGAGACGATGGGAAGGGGCCCATGTTAAGACCCCGGCATCAAACGTCTTTTAAGACGTCTGGGAGTTGGTCCAGACGTCTGGTCAGATGTCTGAAAATTAATTTTTTCGGCGTACGGTTTCGCGTCTACGTGCAAGCACGCGCAGACTGAACCGTTGCCCTCTTTTCTTCTCTCTCTTTCCTCCCCATCCTGCAGGCGTAGCTTTCTTCCTCTCTCTCTCCCCACGACGCCTTCAAATACCTCCCCCTCTCCTCTCCCTCACCATCACTCCACCGTCTTCTTCTTCTTCTTCCTGTTAGCGTGAGAGTGAGAGGGCGAGGGCAGCAGCTGCTGCAGTGTGTGTGCGGGGAGGAGGAGTTGCCGCGAGAGGGAGAAGAGTTAGAGCGCGAGAGTGTGAGCTCGCTGGAGTAGCCAGGGTCGGCCGGCGGGCGCGCAGCGGGAGCATGGCACTGGGGAGGTGCTGTTGCAACTCAGGCAACAGGAGAGCGTAGCGCGGCACGGCCGTGCGCAGCAAGTGGAGGGCGAGGAGGTCCTGATTCTGGGAAAATTTTCCAGAATCAGACGTCTGGACCTACGTCCAGACGACGCGGGAGATGTCTGGAGGAAGATCCAGATGTCTGAAAGGTACGATATTTTCCATTTCTTCTTCCTTTCGCGTGTACGGCCATGCAGGCCATTTCACCGAAGGGTTCTGCCTTATTTTCGTGTTGAGGACGGTCGCGTACGCGTGCAGGTTTCGTTCGGGAAGGTGCAAGGGCATGCCCTCCCACACAGATCGGACGTCTGGGCACAGCACCAGACGGCGGAGAGGGTCTCTAGACGTCCAGAGTGATAGTCGGACGTCTGGAAGTAAGTCCAGATAGTTCAGTGGGATTCTGGACGTCTGAAGAACCGCGCAGAAACAAGGTATGACCTGAACCATCGTTTAAGACGTCTGGAAGATGTTCCAGACGTCTGATTTTGGGCAGACTTGTCATTTTTGACTTGTTTAGGGTCCGTTCGAAGTCCATTTTCCACGTTTCAAATTTCGTTCTTCTCAGAATTAGTTCCTCTACTTGTTTACAGTATTTGTATCCTGTTCTGAGTAGTTCCTTGTGTTTGATCCTTGTGTTAGGACCCCATTCTATTGCGGCTCTGGGGACTGCGGAGGCGCGCGGGCTTGCCGATCACGCCCCCAGTACTCCCGATTTTGCGGGTAGAGTGGCTCCCTTTAATTGTTTATCAAAAATTATGCACTTGTGAGATAATTAATAGATCCTAGGGTAAGGCATGAATCTTAGGATTGAAAAACTAGATTGAATGATAGATCCTAGGGTATGGCATGAATCCTAGGACTGGAAAACTAGATTGAATGATAGATCCTAGGGTATGGCATGAATCCTAGGACTGGAAAACTAGATTGAATGATAGATCCTAGGGTGTGGCATGAATCCTAGGAACAGAAACACCAAAACGAATGTCGTGAATATATAAATTGCAGTCTTGGAAAAGTAGAAAGAAAAATGATAATTGCTTGTAATTGGATAACAGTTGCTTGTTTATGAATGGATATTAACTGTTGAGAACATGGGCTATATGAATATAAAGCTGAAATGATGAAACCTAAATTGTCTTAGTTAAAGAAATATGAGCCTGAACCCTAAGGGGAATTAGGAGTAGAGCTCTTGAGAGGTGAATGGAATGGAAATGGGGAAGTGAGCTGGCCCTTGAGTACGGAGTACCAAGGAGAGAGACTGTCCCCCTGTTTAGTGCAGAGCGGAGCTAGCCGCCCTAGGGACCCGGGGTTAGGTCTGGCCACTTTGTACCGACTTTTGGCCCTCGCGTACACAGTACCGGGGAGAGCTACTAGTGTAGGGAGAGCACTAGTCACCCCACGGGCCCCGGGGTTCTGCTAGCCTTCCTACACCGACTTGTTAAGCCCACTGGGCAAACCAGGGTAGTCAGGCAAGGGTGCGTGGACTGTGAAGGGGCAAGACCCCTGTTTGGGTATTGTGGAGGGGCTGGACCCCTATTACTGAGAGGGCTTTGCCCTAAACTGGTTCCGTGCTGTGCTTTGGGGTGCACCCGTTAACGGAAACGACTGACCGTGTGCTAGTGTGGGGTAGCTACCCGTGCATTTATCGTGCGTGCTGTAGTCACTGTTACGTCTGTCAATGACCTTGGGGTGGTTGACTAAGGGTAGGACCACCACGGGGGACTCTCCCGACCAGGAGAGGACCACGTGCTACTTCTACTTTCCAGAAAAGACTGCAATCAAGATCGTTCCCACGAGGAACATTCGAGATCAAGAAAAAGAGATCTGAGGAATAATTCAAGAATGAGTAAATGGAAGAATAAAGAAAGAGATTAAAAATAATAGTTACTTGTCCACCTTACTATTTTTCTTAGCTTTTGGTTGCCACTCTACTCAGCGTTTCGCTGACGTGTCACCTTTGTCACCTTTTCAGGACTAGGTGTTGAGCAGCCAGAGCCGGCGGCTGCAGAGGGTGCTGGGCCTAGTAGAGCCTAGCATTTTTACTTGTGTAGTACCTACTGTACCTTTTCTTCTGTTGTAGTGAGTATTTTCTGTTACTACTGTACTCTTCTATTGTAAGCATCATGTTTATGTACCTATTTAATTCTCTATTGTTGTGGTGGTGTGTATTGTAGTAGTTCTTTTCTTTATTGCTGTACTTTTGTTACTGCTAGTTATATACATGGTGAATGTGGTTTATTTTACTGCTCTTTTGGTTACTTACTCGTTGGACGACTGGGTCTTGGGATCAGTCGAGTCGGTCTGATTCTCGTGTCTCGTAGGGATTCGGGAATCGGGTCGTAACAGCCCATGAAATCTATGCCCCAGTCGTCGAATATCTCTACAGGAAGAATAGGCTGCTGGGGAATCTCATATCGCTTCCCAAACCTTCCAGTCTACTGACAATGATGACATGCCCCCACATAAGTATGTGTGCCTTCGAAAAGTGAGTGATATAAACATGTTTATATTACATAAAATGTCTATTTGTGCATGTTCTTAAGTATAGAATTGTATTACATGCTATAAATATTGCATAGCATGCATCATCTTGCATTTATATTAGTTTGAATAAAATGGAGGTTAATTGTTTCCTTTTATGTTCAGGGATAGGGAAACTTTTTATCGGGGCCTTGGATCAAACATCCAACCATACAGATCCTATCATGGCGATGATTACAGTTCAACGACTCCAAGATCGCCCTAATCAGACATCTATAGCATCAGATAGAGACCAAGGAACCCTAGAAGTTCAAGGGCCAAGATGGTGTGAATCCGCACTTCAGACAACAAATCCGACCGCACGGATGGATTCAGATCCATGATCGTAGCCTAATGACATGAAAATCGACTCAATCCGACAACCGTGGCACCATCTATATCATCCAGAAGATGGATGGCCAAGACAGCACCACATGGCACCATCTCAGCCGCCCAACCGGCCGCATGCACCCGCCGCACCTACTCTTCTTCATCTGATTGTCGCTTCTCAGCCGTTGGATGCTCATCTAGCGGCTGCAGGTTGCGCACGCACATTTTATGAGCGTGACACAAACGCGCTGATAGCACGTTGGTCGAGTGCATTGTCGTGAAGGAAGGATGTGGGGTCGAGTTGTGAGGAGTAGGCGAGGGGCGTGTGGGCAAGCTGGTGTGAGGAGTGCACGATCGCGATCGAGCGGCTGCGCGCGCCCGATAGTGCCCATGCACCATTAGACGTGCGGTGAAGATGCTGGATCGTACGCGGGTGAGCGTGCGATATGGAGGTGAGGCGAGGATCTCTCTCAGCCGTTCGATCTCATGATCAAATGGTGGAGATTTGAAGAATGTGAACGAGCATTGCGCCTTGAGGAGATGAGTGGGCGCGCGCGTTGCCCCACTACACCCACGTTTGGACCTTTAGAGACGGATTTATCCGTCACTAAATGTCCTGAATTAATGATTTTCAACTTAAAAAGACCAAATTGCCTTCACTCCTTGCAACTATAAAAGGAGACCCCCTCCATATGAAATTCTCATCCCTTCTTTCTCTTCTCTCCCTCTCTAAAGCTCAAAAGAAGCTTGTCCCACACCTAGGATGCTTCTCAAGAGATAAAGTCAAAATTTTGCCCCCTTTTCGAAAGCGGATCCTGCAACGACAACGACATGCTGCCCTGTTCTCATTCTTCCTGCTTCGTCCTCCTTCCTGATCCGTTCCCCGTCTTCCTGCTTCATTCCCCGTCTTCCAGGCATCATCCCATTCTCTTCATCCTCCAAGCGATCGTCGAGGAGGATATCTCTCTCTCCATTCTTTTTACTGCTTTCTCGAGTAGATTTACTGCTTTCTAGAGTAGAATTTTCCTGCTTTCTAGTGTAATCATTTCCTGCTTTCTAGTCGTAATGAGTAGTGCAACGAACAACCTTTTTGATAATGAAATCCATGTTCATTCTACATCCCTTTTTGCTTTTGTTTGTAATATTCTCCCTCTCTCTCTTCTATTTATTGTAAATAGATAGATTGTTTCCAATCATCTATTCAGCTTCATGACAAATAAATTAAATGCGTATTTTTAATCAAACGTCCGCCTCCCTGAGTTCGACCTAGGATTTCTATTCCGGTATAAATTTTATTTGTTGAACACGAGTTCTTCGCTTTCAAACTACAATGATAGGTTTTCAAAACCAAACACGATAGCGTAGTAACCTGTAGCTTCAACATTTTGGCACCGTTGCTGGGGAGGCGATGCTCTTTGATTTTTTTCACGTTTTCCAGCTTACGAATCATTTACCTCACTTCTCCCCTTTTTTGTTGTGATTGCAGGTACTCTTTTGAGATGAGCAAAAGTGGTAGATTAGAGCAAAGTGCTGTTGAAGGTTCTGTAAGTTTTCCCCCACCTCCCACCCATTAGTTTTCATTCCACCACATAATACACAAGCATAAATCAACCTAGGTGTTCTTATAAACTCTAAGGTTAGTTTTGTTTTTTTGTTTGACACCTACACCCACCTCAACCTCTCTATTTAAAAAGAAAAATTAAAAAAATCTCACAGAGGTACACAACCTCATCTGATTTTCAAACTCAACCGGTAAACCGATCTTTGGAACCGGTACACACATCCAAACACATAATCGAGCAGAAATCAGATTAGGTAATCACTTGTGTGCCTAATTAAGTGGTGCAACAAGCCAATTGTTTGAGTTGATTGGGCCGCACCATTTCAATTAAAATCAACTCATCAAGTAGCTGCCATATAGGTTCAACTCTTAGGGATTACCAAGCACTCCACATTCTTTTAAGTTTCAAAGGAAAACATCTTCACTTGTGCTTTCAAAACCTGGTGTGACAGCAAAACTTGTTTGAAAATACCTAAAGTTGAATCCTAGAAGCTACTAAGCAAGACTTGAACCCTAAAATTCACCGCATCAAAATAATCTTGCTTGAAAATCACTGGTTGTGCACGCACACACACATCAATCATTCATTAAGGGCACAACCCAGATAAAGGGCCCATCACATTCCAAAGCACATTCAAACCTAGCCCTAAATAAAATAGAGTAGACATTGGCCTTAAGGATTCGACTCACTCTTCGGAGCCTAGAACGAGATTATTTTTGATTAGTCTGTTTCTATTGTTCAATCTGATGTCTTGCTAGGGGAGCAGAATCAAATGATTGCGGATGGGGGGTACACTAGGAACCGGAGGCACAAGCCGAAGGAAGAACCTTCTCCCCAGTCCCTCCTTCTAACTGGTTGGATTGAATAGATAGAAGTAGATCATATCATTTCTTTATCTCAAGACGGGTTCTGGGAGTCTGTAGGTCTTTAGGCTAGCCCACTTAAGGACAGGTTTGATTTCTTGTATTGCAGGGCACCTTTCTTCCTCTCGTCTATCATGAATCTTTCCTCATTTTATATGCATTCTCGCTCTTTCCCTCCTGTTACGAGTTATCGTCAACATGACGATTATCCCGACTCGTACTGTAATCAACCATCAGTTAGTTGGGATAACTCGGATTGGGGATACAGTTCCGGACCTCCGTGTTTGGGGTCTAACCCTGAACACTATGATTGTGATTTCTATCCTTCTTAGAGTCACATCGATTATAGATCGCCACCCTTTCATGGACAACCTAATACGATCTACAATCAAGGAGGATACACTGATCCTTACCCATCCTCTGATTACACTGCCTTTAGGTCATCACCACCTTTTGAACAATATGAACTGACCTATTATCAGGAAGGGTATCACAAATCTCAATTCGTTAACTCCTCTACACTGATCCCGAACCCGCCCAACCCTGGACCAAGTCATTTGGTTCAGGTTAACCAGGTTCAAGATAAGGTTTTGGCTAACTTGAGGAATACCATTCAATCTTTAGAAGTTCAGCCAATACCTTGCATTGAAAAATTGGAGCCTCTGATTGAGGTGATTGATGATTTGAACAAGTATTTGTTGGATTGGTTCTAGGATGTTAAGGATAAGAACCCAAGTGAGTTTCTACTTGGGAAGTTAGTAAAATTGAGAATGAGATTTGTGGTTGCTTTAGTTCAATCGTGGGATGATTCCCAGGATGAACTCCCTTTAGGAGAGCCAATGTCAGAACCCGCTCAGGCACCTGTTGGGGGGACACGTGACCAGATTGAATTAGAGCAACCAATTAAGGATGATCTGATTTCTTCACTTGAAATCCTTGAGCTGGGGTACAAGGAAACGTATGTCTCCATGGATCAGAAAGTGACGATTGATTTTGGGACATACATTAATATGGATTTTGGTTTCTTTGATTCTGATGGTGAAGATTCAGTTTGCGATGTTTCACGTGAGTTTACAGAACACGATTTCTATGAGACAATTGGGCCTGAGGAATCAGATAGATCATTTGATAGCCCAATAATTGAGGAAACCGATCTTATTGGGGCTCACATTACGGATTCAGAATCGCATTTTCTGGAGGATTAAATCCAATGCCCTGATAGTCAGTTACACCCCATTGAGCTTACTGATGATTTTGTTTTTGAGATAACTAGACCCAAGTCAATTCTGATTCAGCCACATCTTTTAGACTTGGAAATTTCAGACGGGGTGATTAATATGCAGGAGGTTCCGGAATTTGACATTCTGAATGAGGAGGATAGGAGCTGGGAAATTTTGATTTGGGAAGTAAACTCCAGAGGAAGTAGAAGACTGAGTCTAAGGGTTCCAATGCATTTGAAATCATTAAACCAGAACCTTACAACATTTGGTTTGAGGATGTCCAACCCAAGCACACATTCATTGATTATCCTTTAGAGCTTGATTTCTCTGTAAGTCGACTCTTTGGTCTTGGGTTGCATCCTCATAAATCGCAGGCTCGACCCCGCTTGCATACTGATTTTAGGTTTTGGGTAATTTTTATCCAGAACCTTAGATATTCTCGATCATCTGGTATGTGTCTGCACCACAATTTGGTCCACATTTGTGGACATCTGCTGGCAGGTCAGAGGTTTCATCTTTTTATTTTGATTTTGACTTGCACCTGTGAATTTTTTTTTTTGAAACTGTGAGGAAAGCTATCGTAAAATGATAGCAATTCGAAGGGCATTTTATTTCATATTAAACAAATAAAACTAATTACATATTGGATCTCCATCCATGTATGAGGGACCAGCACTCATTTACAATTAGCTCACACTGAACTGGTCTCTCCTGAAATAACTTTGCATTTCTCGCCATCCACGCACACCACAAGGTTGTGGCCATACACCGATATGGTTGTCCAGGTGTAGTAAACCTCTGCCAAAGGGATTCCCAAGTCTAGTTCAACAATTGGATTTGGAAGGCTAAATTCTGAGTAGCCCCAGCTTCACTAGCTTCCGCTTTCTTTTGGTGGATGGAAGGTTTTCTATCCTGATAGCCTGAGGTCAAGTGGATAGAATTATCACTTAGTGACTCAAATAATGTCCAATCCTCATCCTCCATTTTGGTAAGAAAAGTTCCAACACAAGAAGCATCCACTGTTTGCCTATGCCTATCAGATAGTTCAATATAAAACCTCTCTACCAGTTGCCACATAAGCACTTGATGATGGGGACATAATCAAATCAGATCATTGAAGCACTTAGTCTCATGAAATTGTTCCCCATCTAATTGAGTTAAACCCATATCTCCCTCATGAAGTGGTTAGTTTTGCTTATTGGGAAGTATTTCTTCAAGAATTCTTCCTTAAGGGTGTTCCAATCATTCACCCTTTCATCCAAGTTGTGATACCAGTGTTTTGCCTTATCCTTAAGGGAGAAGGGAAAGAGGGTCCTCATCAGAGCTTCGTCAATAAAGGTTTAAAGTTTCACTGTGGAGCAGACCTCGGTGAATTCCTCTAAATGCCGGTAGGGGTCCTCCCTAGTAATACTATAAAAGGAGGGCAACAAGGATATGGTACTACTCTTGATCTCATATGTATTATCCCCTGTTGGTTTTCTCAGTGCTTGAGCAGGTTGGTTGGTCGGAATGAAGTAGTTTCTTAGGGTCCTTTGTTGATTTGGTCCTTACTTAGCCATCTCTTCTCTCTTTTCTCTTTGGTGGGCTCTCCTAAGGATTCTCTCAAGCTCAGGATCAAACACTAGACTACCCTCAAGAGAGTGTCTACCAAGCATGCAATATCTACCAATCACAATTCAAGTTCTTGCCAAATGAGTAAGTAAAGCACCCACTCAACAGATCAGTTGACAAGGGTCAAGGCAATGTCCCTTTGTTCCCACGTAAGTGGTATAAGAGGATAGTGGCTACTTGAGATCTTGACCAACTCTGTTTTCAAGGGGCTGAGGTAAAATTGGTTGATATGGATGGCCAAACAAGTTATTAAATGTAGTTATGTGATCCAAGCCAAGCTTTGAGTGCCCTAAGACCTATACCTTGCTTCAATGATACTCTTAGGTGAGCTAGTGAGAAGTTACTCCAAGGATGGAACTAAGGGATGCAATTAGAGTGAACCCTTCCTTTGAGGTGATGCGAATGCAGTGACTCTTAACTACCCTTTTGTTCCTTTAAGGGGTGTCCCCTTCCTTAAAGTATCAACACACTTGGTCACAAGATAGTATCACCATCACAAAGTGTAATAGGAGGGTTTGCAAGATAAAGAGATTGGTGCCTATAGCCTTAAGGGATCAAGACCTAGTGCGGTGCCTAGTGTGTGTGCTCAGTGCCAGAAGTGTGCATTAGACTGCAAATCAGTTTGATTTTGAGAAGAATCACATACAAGTCCCTTTTGATCAGATCAAATGTGATTTTGATTTTAAGGTCAAATCTGATTAGCAGTCCCAATTTTAATTAGACGACCACTGAATTAGGCCAATTCAATCAATTTGGTTGTCTTGAGATTTAGTCCACATGCAATGCGTGAATAGGAGCTGGATGCAAAGATAGAATGATATACTTGACTCCAACAATCTCCTTGCAGATATGATGCAATGCAAGGAAAGAGATCTAGTATGCTGCTCAATCACCCCTAACTGCAAACACTTAAGGGTATGCAACTCCTAACCAAGCAACTCAATATTTTTTCCTTCTCTTTTAGGGTAGGCAAGTAGAACACCACATATAAATAGCCCTAGTTGCTAAAGAAAGTGGGGACAGACCCTCGAAAATTAGCCCCGATGTTACAAGGGCGAGAAGACAGAAATGAAATAAAATTCATGATGAAGGAAAATTCCCTATGAAAGTGGGATCCATGTTTCCTTCTCTTCGCGTTCTCCTTGCATGTGTGGGTGTTGCTCAAGGTCGATGTCGTCTCTCAGTTGCATCTCGTCTTTCCAGATTCCTCGCATAGAAAAAATAGAGAATGGTCTGATAAATGCACACCTCAAAATGAATAAGAAAAATGATCACGTAAATCTATTGCATCTAATGCCTCCTAGGCAATGACGCCATTTGAAAGGGAGATTTTTGCTTGAAAGATGTATTAGAAAAATATGTCGTCGTAGTGTAAATGTGGTGGAAAAAATCCCAATAAAAAATATTTAACAATCAAACTAACCATGAAGTTAGCATGTCGTATCCACAAGGAGGAACAGACCAATAAATTCACATATTCTTTCGCAATATATTTGCCTAATCATGTGCAGAATCCGTCCCTAAATCTGATACGGAATGAGATTAAAGGAAGAAGACACAATAACTCAAGAATGAAAGGGACATGTGCAAAATTTTCCCTCAATAAAATAACCCATAATGGCATGTAATATAAATAAAATTAGAATTCAAGACATTGGGCTTTCTCCTCTAAGTAGGGTATGCACTTGTTGATATTTTATGCATGCATGGTAAGAATCTAATTCAACATATAAGGAGTTGAGTGCATGAGAGAAATAGAGTAGAAATTTGAGGGCATGCATGCAATTTCAGTTCACTAAAATAATCAAATCCTTGAATTTTTATACATGCCAAAATAGGGGAAGATCCCCTTGAGCATGCACGAAGAGGAGGCGACGGTAGGCCGCAGAAAGCTCAGAGGAGGTCGGTGTTGATAAGGCCGTTCCGGTGGCGATGGTTGCATGGCAAACGGCGGCCCGAGCTCATCGATCGGAGAGGAGGAACCTGTCAATGGTGAGGCTTCCCACTAGGGTGCGTGGACTGTGGGAGTTGCTGCTGCGGGCATAGGCAAGCTCAGTGTGGCGTGACGGATTCGATGATGTCGACGGCGCATCGAATGGTGTGGTGTGGTGGCTGCTGTGTGGAGATTGAATCGGTGGTTGATGGGTTCCTCTTCAATGGAAGAGAAGAAGAAGAAGAAGAAAAAGATGAGGAAGGGTACGGGAAGGTGGAGCCGGTGGTGATGATGCGAGCAGCGGTGGCACGCACTAGGGCTTGCGCAAGCGGTGCCACTGCTAGGGTGCTGACGGTGGTGAGGGGGAGAAGGTGGCTCTGGCCGTGGGTGTGCTAGGCCTGTGCTTGCGAGAGACGGGCGCGAGGTTTGCAGTGCAAGGAGGAGATGGTTGCTCTGTTGCGTGGTATGAACAAAGAAGGCGATCGCGGAGGAGGAGGATGCGGTGGCTTTGGACGTCTGGTAAGGCTCCCAGACGAAATAAACAAATGGGAGCTGGTGGGCACGTGATTTGAAGTGGTTGTTGCACTGGAGGAGGTGAACGGTGGGTGAGGGTGCATGCTTGTTGTTGTCGAGAGGGTGACGTCGGAGTGCGGTCGAGGAGAGTGGCATGGTGACGTCAGAGTCCATGGTGGCGTTCTTGAGGTCAATGCATGGTGGTGAACTCACAGTGGCGGATGTCGGGGTAGAGGCTTACAGTGGTGTTTGTTGCATGGTAGGGATGTGAAGAGGGAGTTCTTCCCCCCGTCAGGAAGACCATTCCGTGCCATCGTCCATGTGCCTATATATAAGAGAGAGAAAAGAGAATGAGAGATGATTGGGGAGAGAGAGAGGAAAAACAAGGAAGGAAAGTAAATAACGTTAGGGAATGTGCATGCATGGAAATAAGAGAGAGTGGTGGGTATTTTTTTGGCTTAAATAAGGAAGACAATCTCTAATGGAATGAAATGATTATGGGAGGAACTCCTAGGTTTCAAAAATTAAGATTTTAGAATCTCTTTCTTCCTTCTTTTTCTGATAAAACCAAAGATACTAAAATTGATATGCCTAATTATTCATTCAAAAACATATATATGCAATTGTATTAGTACATGAGTATAATGGGCACATCTCTATTCAATAAAAATGTGAGAATGATAATTCATGAGCTTAAATAATTTTATAAATGTAATGCATACTTTAAATTAAATACTCATATCATTGGTAATGTACTTAGGCTTAAATTTAGTCCACCAATGTGGACTTATCAGAGTCTGCCACCCATGTTAATGTAGCCAAAAATTTCGACCATCTTAATTCTAAATGGGCTATAGGCCCAAAATCCATAATCTTTTTTGCATCTGCCTGTGCCTCCGGATCAATTTCATGAATGGCAGGTGGAGGTTCTTTTCATGCGATCCTTGCCACGTGCATGGAACTTCTAGTTTCTCCACGTTGTGGAGAAAGAAAAAGTGGTGGTCCTGTCCTTTCAAACTGTACAGTATATCTGTAATCCTATACTTAGTACGCCAGCTATATAAGGTGTATATATCAGAAGGAGGTTTTCCCCTTTTCACTTTAAGGGGCATTAGTCCAAAAATAATGCGGAATAGTCCCACCCACGGATGAATACTGAGATGAAAACAAATGACCGTGTAAGCATTTAAAATAGGCTAACAATTAAGACTCAATTGCAAAGGTGCAAGTTAGTAGTATTGAAGGAAAGAAGTTAGAAAGGGATTTAATGGCACTCGCAGGCAATTTTCTATTGCAGATTTACAAATAATGAAAAAATCATCCACCCCCTTTGAACACAGACAGGCTATAGCCCTAGGGGCACAGAAATGGACTTCACCAAGTCCATACGCAGATAGGAATTCCTGAATGTTAGCATTACTATGAAAATCTTAAAAGGAAGTATAAAGGCTCAGGGTGTCACGAGAATGCCCTGTCAAGGGACTCACCTTTCCCTGTGATCCTGGACATCTTGGCAAGCAAAAGTATCTTCTTCTCCGGCAACGAGGAGTCCTAGACGACAGCAGCGCAAGCACTGGTAGGGTTTATCTCTGTGATAGTAAAGACGGTGGGAGCATTAAATCCCCCCACCTACCCCTATTTATATCCCCCTTGAGCGGATTTCAAATCTCATAAATCCTGCTTTATCGGAGGACAATTAAATCCCTTGCGCAAATAGTCATTACGCAGCGAGTTGACAGTGGCGAAAATTCCTTGTTTCGTTCTGCTTCCTGGGGCAAGGATTTTCTTTCATAATTATGGTAATTAATGCTAGTCTTATCCATGCAAAATGACAAACTCTACCATGCAATGATTGGCCATCACTCGCAAAAGATGATTGAAATCACCCTTCCCAAGGATCGTTCGAAGCTTTCCGGAAAGATAGGGGTGTGATCGCAATTTTAAACCCCCTGGGTTTAGGTGTGTGGGCCTTGTAGGGAAGAGAAAGGTTTTGCGGGGGAGATTCTGCAATTTCGATCTCTCTTTCTTTCTCTCTTCCCACACAACACACCACTCTTACACCCACGCACACACACACCTCCCCTCACAAAACCCTAACCCTCTCCCTATTAATACCCCTCCATCCTCTCCATCTCCACACCACCACCACCTCCACCTTTGTTCCTCCGCCACCTGTCGATGACCACCTCCCTTCCCGCCCCCTTGTAGCCACGAGCAGGGAAAGAGGGGAGCTCGAGCTCGTGTGGAGGAGAGGGAGCTACTGGGGTTTGATTACAAGGAGCTCATGAGCAGTTCCCCTGAAGCTCCTGTGCGAGATGGGAGGGAGTTGATACGAAGAAGGAGTGTGAGAGAGGGAGAGGGAGAGAGAGGAGCTCAAGAGAGGAGGTGCAGCCGGAGGTACGACCGAGGGAGCTCGTGGAGAGGAGCTTTGAGGCCTGTTGCAGCTGCTGGAGGAGCAATTGCGGCTCTGCGGGCAGAGGGTTGCATGGGGAGAGAAGCTCACAGGGCATACTGCGAAACCATTTTCCTGTAGTATCAGACGCCTGGGACGCCATCTAGACATCTGGAGGAACCTTAGTACATTTGGGGCTGGTGCCAGACGTTTGACAACACGAAGAGTGTTGAGGTATGTGCTTGTACGCACCTGCATGGATGTACATTAGCATATGAGTCATGCTTTTGAAGTGATGCATGTGTACGTAGGTGCAGGATGTTGGAAAGGTGCGTGGTGCGCCCTTCAAGGTGCTTTAGGATGTCTAGACATCTCGACAGACGTTTGATAACCATCTCAGACGTTTGGGTGCACTGACAGACGTCTGGGAAGACCCTAGGATGACCGTGAGAAGTTTCAGACGTCTGCCATCAGTGCAGGAAAGCAAGGTGAGATTTTGCGGTCTTTTAAGATGTCTGGGTCTAGTCCCAGACGTCTGATTTTAGTGAGAGTACACGTTTTTGGCTCGTTTAGGGTCCAAACGGAGTCGATTTTACACAAACGAAGTATTGTTGGTTTCAGTTTGGAGTTTTCTACGTGTTTGTGTCACTCCTATATTATTTTGAACTCATTTGATGTGATAAGTCAATTGTATAGGTCTCCAGCCAGGAGAGTATAAGGGTCCCACGGAGACAACGGGATCTACGATTCGAGCCCCCATTCCACCTGTGTATCTCGGTAGAGTGGTTTTTCTCAATATTATGAATTAATTAATCAAGTGCATGCTATCGTAGAATGAATTGATTGAACCCTAGGATATGAAATGAACCCTAGGGCAGAATTGAGTGAATGAACATTTCTTGAGCCACACAGTCTATTCTGAAATGCCTGTTAGAACTCTTAATGCTAGCAAATGAATAGTTACATGATGTGATGCTTCTTTCAGTTATTAAATTATGAGTTTCCTATTATATGGTTGAGAACCAAGTTGTGAACAATGAGATATGCATGTTGTGAAATGAAATGAATTGAATACAATGCATGAACCCTACAGGGAAACTAGAAGAGAAACTTACGTATATGGAACGAATATCTAATGTAGGAGGGAAGTGAGCTAGCTCTCGAGTATGCGGTACTAAGGAAAGTAACTATCCCTTTTGCATAGAAAGTGAGCTAGCCCTCGTGTACACAGTACCGAGGAGAGCTATCGTCACTTTAGTGTAGGGGGAGCTAGCCGCCCTTGGGTTGAGACCCAGGGTTAGGAATGGCCCCCTACACTGACTCTTGTTACTTTAGTGTAGGGGGGGGGGGAGCCAGTCGCCCCATGGGGCCCAAAGTTAGGACTGGCCACCCTGCACCAACTCTTGTTAGGCCCACTGAGTAAACCGGGATAGTCGGGTGAGGGTACGTAGACTTCTGAGGGGCGAGACCCCTGTTCTGAGAGGGCAAGGCCCTATTCTATTCTATGCTGTACGTTTGGGCGTACTCGCTAGTGGAAATGACTGATTGCATGCCAGTGTGGGGTAGCTACTCGTGCACTTATCGCGTGTGCTGTAGTCACTGCTACATAGCGACCGTGACCTCGGGGGTGGTAGATCGGGTGTAGGACTACCACGGGGGCTCTCTTGGCCAGGAGAGTGCCACGTGTACATCCTACATCGTGGAATAAATTGCAATCAAGATCGTTCCCTTAGGGAACAAGAGGATTAAGAAATGTTGTGGATCCTTATTAGAATAACTGAATCAGAAACACCTAGTTGAAATAAATGAAAATGAATGATTAGTTATTTGCATATTTCTTTATGTGAAATTGCATGTAAATGGCTTAACCACCGCTCTACTCAGCGTTAGCTGACCATGGATTATATAACCATGTTCAGGTTAGGGAGTTGAGCAGCCAGCACCATCAGCTGCCGATGGTGCTGGGACCAGCTGGGCCCAGCCGTAGTGTTTTTCTCTTTTCCGTTGCATAGACTTTTGTAGTAGTGAGTACCTTTAGTATGTATTAGTTGTTCCTGCTATATTTCTATTCTATTTCTTTCTATTTTAGTTGTGATGGCTATGTATGTTATAGTACTCTTCCGCTTGTGGCATGTAATATTTTTGAAACTCTCGTTTTGATTTCCATTACTGCCTCTTATTCATTTCTGCTTAGTTACAATGCATGTGTGGTTGTAGAATATTTTTTGCTTTTGGTTATTTCTCGTTGGACGACTGGGTCTTGGGATTAGTCGAGGCGAACCGATCTCGGGTCCTGTAGGGAGCTGGGATCGGATCGTAACAACGATGCTCACATCGTACTTTATAAATACCTAGGATATAGGCTTCTTAAAGCTGATAGGAAAATCAGGCGGCAATATGCTTATTTATCCTAATAAAAAATAGTGAAAGTGGGAAGGTGATGATATGCCTAACACTGACAATAATAGGTGCCTTGCCTACTTATAGTTGAAAACCCTACAGTACCTACAAATGATCAGTCCAACTACGAATCGGTCGATATATCATTAGGGGTACCATATGCATGAAGTTTTAATATAGTAACTACTCTCTTAGTTGCATAAGCTAGCAAAGAGAGTAGGGGTAACCGATGAGGGGAGAAGAATCTTGATTAAAACTTCACAAGTAAATTTAATGGGACTAATGACCTGATGGCCGGACAAACCTGGCTACCTAGTGTCCTATTAGATCCAACCCAGTCCAAGGATCCGGTAACCCATTTGAAGATACTATTGACTGAAGTTGTAAAGGATGACCGTTGCACCAATGTTTGTGATGGTAGTCTATGTCGGTTACTCAATTGAATTCTATTAATAGCGAAATCATGCGATCGTGGGGGAGGCCACAAGATCCACGATCGAGAGGGTTCATCTTATAAATACCTAGGATGGGTTAGCTTTTGTTTTTCACGCAATCAGAGAGAAAGAAACACAAGTGAGTGCTATTGTATTACCAAAACTATACTAGTGAAACTTGGGAGAATCACTCTCCCCCCATACGTACACCTTTTCTAGGTGGAATTGGGTCATTAACCCCTGGTGTGATCTTTCTCGTATCTGTTTGTTTGATTCAAGGCTTCTGATCTTAGGGTCTTGATCAAGCAATGTCCCTTCAATGTACACCTTCATTAGGAGAGTTTATGATGGTTGAGATGGCTTCATTAGTCACGGGGAATGGAATGCTTAACATATATGATTTTAGGATGGATTCTTTAGTGGTGGAGTCTGATGGTAACACCATCATGAGCCATAACTAGCTTTATTTAGTGAAAATCAAGAGACAAAAGCTCCTACATAATTGCCTGAGAGCCACAATTCTATGCAAATCCATTCTGAGAAGAAAACATTAAAATAAGGTTAATTATGCAGTTTTAACATCACATCATGAAATCAGAGTAACCACGGGATTTTCTAGGGATTAATATAAGGTCAAATGAGCATTAAAGTCTAATAAGTGGGTTCATACAGACAGAAATGGGGTTTCGTGCGTTTCGAGAACCACAACAGCACCTAAAACCCTAATCTCAGATCTGCTTGAATTACATAGGTTTTGGTACGGATAAAATTCATCTAAACCTCCTAAAATTCATAAAAAAATATTCTAAGAGGTTTGGTACCCTTGGTTTGACCATTTGAACCCATTTTGATCTTAGACAGAGTATCAGATAGGATTTTACCCTAATTTGGGCTTCTGCGCAAATTGTCTAGTCAAATGTGGTCAAAAGTGAAATCCAAATTCATCATTAGATTCCTTGAATCCAAATTAGGTTTGTACCAAAATTTGGGCCCAATTAGAGTTCATCTTGATCTGGTTTGCAACTCAGTCCCCAGACCTCTATTCCTTACACTTAAACCCTTAGCTTTCATCTTTTCCTTTCAAAGAGGCCCCTAGCTTCTCGTCTCTCTTGCAAACAAGTCCAACCGCCATCTTCTTCCTCATGATCAAACTAGGAAAGAAGTAGAAACTAACCCAAACCTGCTTCATTGAATTCGATAAGTCGATTGATGAAATCTCAACCATAAATCGTCAAATTTGGCGAAATTGATCCTTAGATCAATCCTCATCGACCAAGGTCCTTCTTGAGGCCAATCATGGCCAGAAATTGTGCCGACGAGACTTGAGAAAATTAACTCTTCAGATGGCTTTGTACACCTTCCAAATAGGCATTTTAGATGAGGGAAGCCTCATCTATAAAAGTGACTGCATCCACCCAAGTCATCTTTGTCTAGTTTTTGGCGAGCAGCTCCTCCTTTCTTCTTCCACTGTTGCCATTAACGATGACTTGGAGCTTCACCAACCCCCTACTTCGGCTGCTCCCACATTCAATAGGGAGAGGGCTTCTTCTCAACTCCTCATCACTGTGCTTCCGGACAAGGAATGCAACCCAATTAGCCCCTCATCTGCTCCATCTTCACCTCCTTCGTCTAGAGCTCCAGCATACCTCTGGCAAGCTTCCTCGAAACTCTATTCATCCAATAACATTAGGGCTTCTCTCTCTCGCCCCTCCAATTAGGTTTAGGTTAAATCTCAGGTCCCAATTCCCTCTCCTTCTTCAACTCCAGCAACCACCACCACGACCACCTTCATCGTCGGAACTCCTCCGCCTCGTTCCACCCAAATTAGGTTGGGCATGAGTTCACGCTCACCTCCACCACACTTTTGTGCAACCTAATTTAATGCGTCAACACCTCCATCACCTTCCCCGACTCCGTTCATTGGAGCTCTGCCAACCTTCACTCTCCGGCCACTCCATTGCACCTCGCACCAAATTGCACCGACCATTACCTTTGCCACACCATTGTGAAGGTCACCAACTATCTAATTGGACCCTAGGTCATACTTCTCTTACAGGTCAATCTCGCCATCATCGGTCATCTTCCTCGTCGCCGTCACCAGCTATCTCGCTGCCAATGGTCTCGTATCCACCGAAAATCAACGCGGCTCGACTTCCCAACAAAGTCTACACTCTCAATTGGATGAAATGCATGCAAAACAACTCGATTGAAGAGAGCATCCAGCAAGTCTCTCTAGCGAAGCAGCAGGCACTGATAGTGCCACATCGTAAAGCAAGGAGGGGCTCAAAGAGTATAAATTGGATTTGTGTTGAAGGCTTTTCGCCTTTACACCGGGGGATGAGGTCCCTGCGCCACACCCTTTATCACTCCTCACCCGCGGTACATGCCACGTGGGTCTGGACCCTATACGCGACCCGATTACCCATGAATGGATCCGATTAAGCCCGGTTCTGAGGAGAGAAAAAGAGGGGGATTTCTGAGGAGAGGGGAGGGTTTTTCTATGGTTTGACCTACCTCGAGGTGCATGTTGAAGGCTAACACTTACCCTCTAAGGTGCTTGTGCGAGCCTTGTGCTGTGCTTGAGAAGGAGCCTTGTACCTTGAGAAGCTTGGTGCACTTGTGTGCCTTAGTGTGGTTCTAAGCTTGACACCTAAGGCGTCTGGTCATCAGATCCGACGTCTGACTTGGTTCAAAACACTGTGGCATTATTTGAGTATTTGATTAAAGTTACTATTGAATTATTTGAGATATTTGAGTTGCTTTGAATGTTTGGGATATGCTTAACTTGAAGGATCTAAATGGTGATCTAAATCACCACTTTTTAGATTTCTTCTATTCTTTTTGTCCCTACATTTTCTGAGATACATTTGATTATATTTTATCTTGACTAGTTTATTCATTGAATATCTTTTATCTGGAGCTTGATTTATTGTGCTTATAAATTCTGAATATGATTAGTGCGTGAATTCCATCTTTGCTCCCTGCGAACGACCTTGGACTCCAACTAGATTCTAAGCTTTATAAATTTAAGTATTTTGTGTGATTTTGTCAACTATACTACGACACATTTTCTAAACAACGATGATTTTTCCATAAACAGAGTCCTTGCATAGGTTAGCATAGAAAGCTTTAACTAGCTTGGGAAAGACTCTAACTAGTTTCCCACTAGGAAAAAATTCCTCATCAAAGAACTGGTCAACTCCTTGGGCTTTGAAAAGATCAAGAAAACCAAATTTAGTAAAATCATCTCACATAATAGCTTTACCAGTCCCAACTTTGAACTTCTTCAAATTATTTAGCTTTTTGGAAGCTTTCTTACGCAAAATTGCTCCATTACATTGGGCAATTCCCTATCTTCTTGTTGGTTGCTCAATCTTGCACTCTTTTGATTCTTGCACTCTTGATATTCTTCAAAATTTTGTGTTTTTCATTGGGCAAATCAAACATCTGGTTGATAAGCCAGACATCTGAATAGATTTGGAAGGATGCTTGTGAACAAATTCAGATGATCAGATGTAGCTGTAGTTCAATGGTTGGAGGAGTGATGACTAAACACATAGATGTCTAGAAATTAGAAAAATTATGTGGTTGATTAGGATGATGAATAAAATAGGTGAAACACAAGAATTTAAAAAGGGCAAAAGATAACAATGATTCCAAGAGAAAAACACAAAAACAAAGGAACACAATTTTTAGAATATCAAGAAACCAACTTTTGTAAAGATAAATCAAGAGAAAAGAGATACCTAGATCTAGATAATGTAGCCCTATTTATCCTTGACCTAACTCATCCTGTGCTCTCAGACATCCAATGTGGATGGTAGGATGTTGGTGAATTTGTAGATGGCCGAAAAATGAGCATCAAACGACCGGTGAAGAGTGAAGGTAGTAAAGGTGGAGAAAGGAAAGGAATGAAGAAGAGAAAATGAGAAGAGATGTGTCTTTTGAAAATTAGAAAGGGGACCTTTCAATATCTAGCCCACCTCTTTACTCATGTAAAGGGGTCAAACCTTTTCAAATCTCATTAAAAAGTTGAAAAAGGCATTAAAGATGAGGAGGGGTTATGAAATGGTTCAAATTTCCACACAAAACTCCACAACTGTCAAAAATTATACATTTGGTAAGGAATATAGATGTCTAAACTAACAAATGAAGGTGTTTTAGAGGTTTGTCAGACATCTTAAATTTAAATATATTTGAAACGGTTAAGAATTAGTCATTTGAAAATGAAGAAAAGTGAATAGTTGAGCCAGAAGAGTGAGAAAAAGCAGGCATCCTAAGATTTTGTTAGACATTTGAAATTCATCATAATTTTGTTTCCAGGAAAATTAAAATAAAGACTAAACAAGCATTTATACAAAGTATTCCAACTGACTCAAACAAACAAACTTTAGAAAAGTGTTTTGGTGAATATATCCGTAAGTTGCCTTCTTTCTATAAATAATGCACTAATATATTCTTATGAGAAGGCGATCTATATTGTGAGTGTGGTGTAGTTGAAGTTTCTAGGTTGGTGGTAAAGAAAACAACAAGCGCATCTTAGCATTGTATGCTATGAGGTTATTAATGAGAGAGTGCAATGGATGTTTCGCATATATACTCCATATTCAATAAGGAACCTAACTTAAGCATTGTGTATGTGGTCTAAGAATTTGTAGATGTGTTGGGGAAATTGTAGATCGCGTTTTTGATATGAAGGAAATGTGTCATAGTATAGTCACGAAGTACGATCCAACAAAGATATTGTTTTATAAAAATAATGAGACTTGACTCCCGGTCGTTCGTCTCTGGGAGGCATTGCTTTTACTTTTGAAATCGATCTTACTCTACTTTGTTTAGAATCGCATGCCAGTTCATGATTATTACATATTTAGGTATGACATGCTTAGTTGCAAGAATATTAGGAATTGGAAATAGGCAACTTGAATCACACAAAAAGAATGACAATTATTAAGCTCATGGTGATTTCAAACATATAGAGACAAATATATATATAAAAATGCAATTTCATTCATCATTGGAGAGTTTTTGCACAAGGAAATCTAGAGGAAAGCTTATACATGAATGCTTAAAAATTAAACCTAGCTACCAGAAAACAATTGCATGTAAGAATCGATGGGGGGATTTCGCATGCATCATTGGGGGAGAAGTAAGACTACACTACTAAGCAGTAAATAAAATTTGTAAATATACGAAAAGCTAAGCTACTAATCTAGCAAAAGGAAGGGCATTCGGAGGTGGTCTTCGATGGCCTTTGAGTGGCTGAGAGAAAGAGGGGCGGCCAATGGAGCATAGGCCAGCCCTTGGAGAGAGGTTGGGGAGCTGATCCAGCTTCCTGGCGTGGAGATGGTGGCCTCCATGGTGGTGCTCAACTCGTGGAGGTGGGGTGGAGATGGGAGTGGCTAGCCTAAGTGGAATGAATGCCAAGGAAGTGAATGGGTGCAAATGGCCACCCATTGGGTCTTTTTATAGACCTAAGGGAAGCTCTCTAGAGAATTATGGAATTCTCTAGAGAGGCCTATGATGGGAGCTCGTGGGAGAGTGAGAGAGAGAGGGTGGATGGTGGTTTTTAGATCCACCAAATGTGGATCTAAAAATTGAATGGCTTTTGGTTGCTATTTTTGGCAACCAAGGCAACCACACATGGTAGATAGTTCTAGAGAACTCCAGGCTAGGTATTTTCGTGTGGATGGTGTGTGTGGGTGTGTGTGGTTCGAAACTTAGGTGGCTAGGTTGATTAGGTTAGGTTCTAGTGGGTTTAGGTCAAGGTATGTCTCAAATTAGGATTATAAACCCTAATTTACTAAGGTAAAGTGCAATTAAACTTAATACAAGTTTAATTGGGTGTGTGGAAACTTAATTGAGAGTAAAATAACTCAATTAATTTAGGTCTAGGTCAATTGGACTCTCACTGAGTCCAATTGGACAGTGTGTGCTGAGATCAGGGCTCAATTGGACTTAATGAGTCCAATTGAATAGGCTGATGGAATTGACTAAGATCCAAGTCAATTACATTTAGTGAGGACCTAATTAGGTCCTTAAGGAGGTCTAGAGGTGATGTAATAGGGTTAGGGCACCTTAATTTAGGTTCCTATGGGGTTGGAATTGGGTTTAGGGACCTAGAGATCCAAGATCAAGGCTTAAATCTCAAAGTAGGAATTGGAGAGCATTATTAGATGTCTAATAATAGAATCAGACGTCTTATACTCAAAAATCAGAAGTCCAGACTTGTTGTCTGGACATCCAATCAGAGTCAGGAAGGATTTCGGGTTCTGTTTTGGGTATTTTGCAGAAATTGGATGTCTGACAAAGTGTCTGGACGTCCAATAACACTGCAGAAGTGGCTTTGAAGTGTGAGGGAGTTGGCTAAGGGTCCTGGATGTCCTATAACTTATCTAGATGTCTATATAAGGGTTGGAACTAGGGTTTTAGGGCTTCCTAGGATGTTGTGACCTAATCTAAGGGTGGCTAAGGCTTGGGGAGGTCTCTAGGCTATCCTAGGGCTAGGATGGACCTAAGCTCTTCACATTTGACTGCTTTATTTCTACTTAATAGAATAGAAAACCTTTAACCCCCTTACATTATTATTCCTACATCTAAGCTAGGCCTTCTGCTCCAGCTCTACTACAACTCCCGTTATTTCAGATTCAGCTTCAGATCCTACTCCAGATCCAGCTCCAGATCTGCTTATTGCCTGCAATCAACATAATATACTTAATCAGCACTTTATAACATTATTTTATGCATAGCTAAAGTAAAGTAGTAAAGATGCAGATAATGCTTATGTGTGCATGAATTTCCCTAACTTATGCTAAGTTCTAGCCTAATCTAGGTCAATTAAGACCTATGATTGTTGTGCAATCAAGATGCTTTCTAGGATGATTTGCATAGACTTCCTTTTGTCATGAGATTGAGTTTGATATTTTGCTTTTTTGAGAATGGACTTGATATCTAGAACTTCCAACTAGATGGAACCTTCAGGATTGAAGGATTTCATGATGTAATTGTTGGAACTACTCGAGAGGTAATTCATCGGGATAGTTTTGTCACCTTGGGGAGCTCCAAATCTTTTGGTAAAGAAGGATGGCACCTTACATTTGTTCATTACTTATTCTCAATTGAATAAGGTGCCAATCAATCACAAGTATTGACTTCCCTGAATTAACAATCTAGTTAATTAGTTGAGAGGTATGCATTATTCTCTACGGTTGACTTGTAATCTAGCCTCCATTAGATTAAGAGCAAGGGGATTGACATCCTAAAGATAGGTTTCCTCTTGTATTATGACCATTATGAGTTCCTTGTGATGTTGCTCAGGTTGATGGATGCCCTATCAACGTTTATGAACCTGATGAGTTAGCTTTTCTGGTCATACTTTTAACATCTTTTTCATGGTCATCGATGATGTTATGACATGTTCACACAACTATAAATATGATCAATATTTCTACATGGTTTTGTGACACTGATAAACAAAGCCTTATGTGGAGTTCAACAAGTGCGAGTTTTGGTTATGCAAGGCAACATTCTCAAGGCATATGATCTATGGTGTGGGGATCTCTATTGACCTTGACTTGTGCTAAAGTTGGGGGAAACTTAATTCCATGATGTTGATTGATCGATGAAAATCGCTTAGGATAAAATTGTGTTGAAGTAGTATGAAATTCGTGATCATTTTAAATTTGTAAAAATTGAACTTGCAAAAAAATATAAAATAGACTCAGGAGTCTGGCTCGTTCACAGGAAGGAAAGTTCTAATTAATCATCTTACAAAACACTCTTTTATTATTTTTTTGTATTTTATATTTTTATATTATTTTGTATTTTTAAATAATGATCAAAATGTGAGGAGAAATTATGATTTATGTGTAGCTATGAAAGCAAACACCTAGTTATGAGCATCAAAGAAATAAAGCTGACACTAATAAAAATGCATGAATAGAGACAAAAAATATGAAACAAAACTTTTCATTGATCAAAAGAGATGATTACAATTGATGACGATAAAAATGAAACTACAGCTTAGACAAAAAGAAAAGAAGACAACAATAAAGCTGAAAAATCACTAGAGTGATGAAGTAGGTGCAGAAGCCACTAGGTGGTGGTGGTAGAGGCTCCACCCAATCTTCTTGTCGTTAAAATGGTAGGAAGGAGGTGGAAGATGGAACCTAGGGGAGCATCTAGGGTGCTAACCTAAGCTAAGGTGGTGTGGAGGTAGAGGAAGGCTTAGGGTTAGGATTATGGTGGTAGGGAGGTGGCTATGGAGGGACCTAGTGGACGACCATTAAGGTAGAGAAGGGACCTAATTATTCTACTTAGGAAAGGCTTTGGAAGTGCAGGAGAAAAGAGATGGAAGAAGATGATCTTAAGTGTTGCGAGGATAGGTCTTTTTTTAGAGTAGTAAGGATGGAGTGGGATGAGGTGGAACCATTAGGGGGTTAGCCAAGGTTTAAAATGAGCCCTAGGATGTTGGTTGATGGGCGTGGATCTAAGCAAGGTTGGCTAGCAATTGTAGTAGGTTTTTGGTTGGACATCAAGGCTCCTTGGATAATGATTGGATGGTGGAGATGGGGTCCTATTTTTGGCCAACGATGGAGGATTTGTAGGATAAGAATGGGGTCAACTACTAGGTGGATTTGAGTAGATTTTTAGGTCATGTGTTGAGTTTCCTAGTATGGAAAATGAATGGTGAGGATGCATCCTTAGGTGGCTAGCCATGATGGGCTAAAAATAGGATGTTAGCCTAGGCCATTAGATGAAGGATGAAGGGTGATGTGGAGTTGTTTAAATGGGGTTTAAGACAAGGCTATATGTAGAATAGGTTGTCTTAGGTCTAAGGTGGAAGGAAAATGGAGATGTGCCACATGTCCCTTTGTCTTGTCTTCTGTTACGACCCGACCTAGAACACATGAGAACCGAGCTGGACTGTGCCAACTATTCTGGACAAGACCTGGTCATCCAGCAAGTAATAAAACAAAACATAGAGTAATATTCCACACATTCACCATAGCAATAATTTAATGACCGGAAGAAGTAAACTAAAAACCACAAGCTAGAATCTAAATTGAGAAGATAGAATAAGGTTCACACCATAGCCATCACAATGAAGAAATAAGAACAAGTGCAGAAAGTAAAAGGTTCCAAAGATAAGTACTCACTACTACAGGATGACACAACAAAATCTAAGAAACTACAGCTGGGCGTGGCTAGGCCCAGTGTTGAATGCGGAAATCTATGTGTTCGCAGTTGGATTTGAAAACCCATCGTCGTAGTTCGAGTAGCGAAGAAATCCGTTGAACAGATAAAATTTATACTAAAAATCCATAAAGAAGTTTCGGGTTGAACATAGGGAGGCTACGTTGATATCAAAATCCGCAATTATATATTTTTTTTGTGTTTTTGTTTGAAAACAAAATAATCACAATGGAATCGAGATAAATAATAAGAGAGAGAGAGAGAGGGAGAGAACAATCACTTGATATTTGAATAATGTTTTTACAACTAAGAAAGCAGGAAATGATTACACTAGAAAGCAGGAAACTATTATAACTAGAAAGCAGGAAATTCTACTCTAGAAAGCGATAAAAGAATGGAGAGAGATGTTATCCTCCTTGACAAATGCTTGGAGGACGAGCTGGACGGAGGCGATGCCTGGAAGATAGAGGATGAGGAGGGAAGAAGGAGAACAAAGTAGGAAGAATGGGAATGAGGTAGCACATCGTCGTTGTCGCGGGATCCACTTTCAGAACGGGGGCGAAAGCTTGGATTTAGCTCTTGAGGAGCATCCCGGGTGTGGGACAAGCTTCTCTTAAGCTTTGGAGAGGAAGAGAGGAGAAGGAAGGGATGAAGAAGTGGAGGTCGAAGGGCTATATATAGGTGTAGATTAGAGGGGGCTAATGGGTCATTTCATCTTAAAACATTAATTTAGGGCCTTTAGTGACCGATTTATCCGTCACTAAAGGTCTGAACGTGGTCGATGTGCGCACACCGTGTATGCCTCCCCACCTTCTGTGCCCAAAATGCCCACGCACGTCTTTCAAACCTTAGCCGTCCGATCGCGAGATCGGACGACTTAGATTTCTCCTCGCGCGCCTTCATCTGTGCCTTCACCGCACGTCCACGTGCGATTGGGAGTGCGCGTTGTGCATCAGATCTCACGTGCATGCTATTGGCTGATCCGCGCCACCCGCAGCCGATTGCATGGTCATGATTATTAGCCTGCATGCTGCGGATGTGGAGTCGAACGCGTGTCGCGTGCTCGCGCGATGCGCTTGACTGCTGTGCTGCGGCGGTGACTTTGTCACGGTTGTGATTTTAGGTGCATGTGCTTGTGGCCGTTGGATAAAAATCCAACGGCCCAGATCGTGCGTTGGAAGCCTTTTGGAGATGTAGCGGCGATCCTGAGGGCTGATTGGGTGGCTGGGATGATGCCACGTGGCACCATCTTGGCCGTCTATCTTTTGCATGTTGTAGATGGTGCCACGGATGTCGGATTGAGCCGATTTTCACGTCGTTAGGCTTTGATCATCGATCCAAACCCATCCGTGAGGTCGGATTTGTCGTCTAAAGTGTGGATTGGCACCATCGTGGCCTTTGAACTTTGGGGTTCTTTGGTCTCTATCTGGTGCTATGGATGTCCGATCAGGGCGATCTTGGAGTCGTTGAACTTCAATCATTGCCCTAATCAGATCCGTATGGTTGAATCTTCAATCTGAGGCCCCAGTTAGGAATCGTCCTTTTCCTGACCATAAAAGGAGACAATTACTATACAATTTATACAACTTGACCTAAATGCATGATTATGCATGTTATGCAATATTTACAATGTATGATGTTAATGTGACATTAAGAACATACATTAATAGACATTTTTGGCTATTTAGATGTATGCACATCACACCCCCATGCCTATCTTTTGCTAGTCCCTAGCAAATACTACATGCTATTTATAAAATAATTAGGTTGGATTACTCAGGCACAAATCGTTTTCAACATTAAGAAATTTTTACTTAGGACTTGAACTTTCAAAGACACAATAGTGTCCGGGTATTTGCCAAAATGCATACCGCCTCAAGCCCTCACCTTATTCAAAGAAAGATCTCTTTTTCTCTTTTTCTTTTCTTTTAATTTTTTTTTTTTTTGGATTTTGAGTTTAGGGTTACAGAGTGGCTTTCTATGGCCACTCAACCCACCCAAGACTTGATGAGAACCCTAAGTTCTAATCATCTTTTTGTGAATGTGATAGACTCGTTGATCGGCACTTAGAACAGACTTTGGGTTTCTATGCCCCTAGGTGACCTTAAAAAGAGTTTTGCTTAAAGTTGTATCTATACGACTGGTAGCTTTCTCCGTACTTTTATTTTTTATAAGGTTAACACAAGGGTTAATCCAGTGTATATCTCCTTGGCTTATTCTACTTCTTCACTTCTTCCTAAGTGTTTTAGGAATTTTTACGTGCATTTCTTGAGTTGGGATCTAGACAACCTACCAATGGGCTGTTACCTACGACAACTTGCCAGCTATACTCGTGCGGTGAAGTGTGGCTTATTTCTTTTTGTTTCTTTTTCTTTCTTTTCTCCTTTTCTTTTTCTTTTTCGTTTCTTTTTGAACTTTCTTTTTCTTTTTAAGTAGGTGGCTTCCCTGGTCTAAGATTTACCTAAAGGACGTAGGAAAAGAATGGTCCAGTGGCTGGGCTCTAGACAACCTACCTATGGGTTGTTACCCATAATAACTTGCCAGCAATACCACCCTAGAAGTTTCATTAGCTACCCAATTTCCGTTAAAACCGCCGAACAACGAGTCAATGATGAATAGTGTGTAGATGCTCAGACTTAAAGTTCCCTTAAATCAGAGGGCGGGTTGATAAGTCATGTACTTATCACCCAAACTTATTTAATAAAATTAAAATAGAATTCAGGATGGTGAGGACTCTATAAACAAATCCACATTTTAGTGGATACCCGGGCTGATTGAGCCCAAAGACTTGAAGGGTCTTAGTGTTCAGATACTACTGTAATATTTCCTAAGATTGAAAAGTCCTAATGCCCAAGTATTCTTTCCTAATTGTTTTTAAAATAAATAAATCAAAAGAAAACACAAAGAATCTATGGAGTTGACAAAATAATTCAGTGATAAATATCCACCCCCCATGCCTATCTAATGCAATGTCCTCATTGTATTAAAAAGATATGAAATCGAGTGGAGTAAAGTAGAAAACACCTGAATTATGTGAATAACGGGTTCGCTCTGAGATGAAAAGAACCTACATATGTGCTGAAGTTGGTGCCTTCAGCTAGGCACCCTATACAAATAAAGAAGAAACAAAGCATTCACAGGTGCAGGTAAGAATCAAAATAAAAAGATTCACCTCAAGTACTGCCAGTAGATGTCCACAGATGTGGACTAGATTGTGGTGCAGACCCACACCCCATGGTCGAGTATAAATAAGGTTCTGGATAAAAATTATCCAAAACTTGAAATCAAATGCAAGTGGGGTCGGGCCTGCGATCTGCAAGGATGCAACCTAAGACCAAAAAGTCGGGTTATAGAGAAATCAACCTCAAAAGGATAATCAATGAATGTGTGCTTGGGTTGGACATCCTCAGAGTCAAAGATGTCATAAGGGTCTTGGTAGAAGGTTGGGAGTTTTAGACAAATTGGAACCCTTAAACACAATCTTTTACTTTCTCCAAAATTGGCTTCCCAAATCAATATTTCCCAACTCCTATCTTCCTCATTCAAGATTTCAAATTCTGGAACCTCATGCATGCTAATCATCCCATATAAAATTCCCAAGTCTAAAAGATGTGACTGAATCAGAATTGACTTGGGTCTAGTGATCTCAAAAACAGGATCGTCAGTAAGCTCAAAGGGGTGTAATTGAGGAATGGGGCTTTGAATTAAATCCTTCATGAAATCAGAATCTGAATCCACCATGCAAGCTCCAACAAGATCAAGTTCCTCAATTTCAAGGCCATCAAATGATTTATCAAATTCTTTAAGCCCAGTTGCCTCACTGGAATTGTGTTATGTAAACTCATGTGAGACTTCGCATAATGATTCTTCACCTTCAGAATCAAAGAAATCTGAATCCTCATTAATGTATGTCTTAAAATTATCAATCACTTTCTGATCTATAGAGACATACATTTCCTTGTATCTCGTCTCAAGGATCTCCAGTGAAGAAATCAAATCATCCTTATTTGATTGCTCTAGAACAACTTGGTCAAACTTGGTCTTGTAACATGTGTCCCCCCTGACAGGTGCCTGAGCGGGTTCTGACATTAGCTCTCCTGAAGGGGGTTCATCCTGGGAATCATCCCAAGATTGAATTAAAGCAAGCACAAATCTCATCCTCAATTTCAATAATTTCCCAAGTAAAAACTCACCCGGGCCCTTATCCTTAACATCCTGGAGCCAATCCAACAGATACTTCAGATCATCAATCATTTCAATCAAGGGCTTCAATTCTTTAGAGCAAGGTGTTGCCTGAGCTTCTAAAGATTGTATAGTATTCCTCAAGTTAGACAACACCTTCTCTTGGACCTGGTTAACCTGAACCAACTAGTTTGGTTCAGAGTTGGGTGGGTTTTGGTTTGGTGCAAGGGGATCAACAAATTGAAGATCTTGATACCCTCCCTGATAATAAGTCATTTCAGGTTGTCCATAAGGTGGTGATGACCTAAAGGTAGTGTATTCTGGGGAAGGGTAAGGATTAGTGCATCCTTCTTGATTGTAGATCATATTAGGTTGTCCAAATGAGGGCAATGATCTATAATCAGTGTAGCTTGGAGAAGGATAAGAATCGAGATCATGGTGTCCAGGGTTAAACCCTGAACACGGAGGTCTGGAACTGTATTCCCAATCAGGATTATCCCAACTAGAAGATAGATGAGAATAAGTCTACTTGGAATAATAATCATTTTGAGAATAAGTAGTAGTAGAAGGGTAGGAGTGGAAGTGCGAATAAGATGTGGAAGGATCCATGATAGAACGAGAGGAAGAAAGGTGCCTTGCAATACAAACAAACCAATTTGTCCTTAAGTGGGCTAGCCTAAAGACCTACAGACTCCCAGAACCCATCTTGAGATAAAGAATCAATTTTATCTACTTCTTTACGATCAATCCAACTAGTTAGAGGGAGGGACTGGGGAGAAGGTTCTTCCTTTGGCTTGCACCTTAGGTTCCTAGTGTACCCCCCAACCACGATCATTTAATTCTGTTCCCCTAGCTAGACATCAGATTGAACGGTAGAAATAGACTAATCGAAAATAATCTCGGTCTGGGCTCCGAAGAGCGAGTCCAATCCTTAGGGCCAACGTCTACTCTATTTTAATTAGGGTTAGGTTTGAATGTGCTTTGTAATGTGATGGGTCCTTTATCTGGGTTGTGCCCTTAATGATTGATTGATATGTGTGTGCATGCACAACCAGTGGTTTTCAAGCAAGATTATTTTTGGATGCGGTGAATTTTAGGGTTCAGATCTTGCTTAGTAGCTTTTAGGATTCAACTTTAGGTATATTCAATCAAGTCTAGTTGGCACACCAGGTTTTAAAAGCATAGGTGAAGATGTTTTCCTTTGAAACTTAAAAGAATGTGGAGTGCCTGGTAAATCCCTAAAAGTTGAACCTATGTGGCAGCTACTTGATGAGTTGATTTTAGTTGAAGTGGTGCGGCCCAAACAGCTCAAACAATTGGCCTAAATTGCACCACTGAGTTAGTCACACAAAATGGTTAACCTAGACTGATTTCTACTCTTTTATATGTTGATTTGCGTGTACCGGTTCTACAGATCAGAATCTGGTTGAGTAGATGAAAATCAATTAAGTGCCTTGAATGTGGGTGTATGTAGTGTGTATGTTGAATTACCCCACAAGAAATATCCTTTTGTTGATTTTTTATGTGCGGGTGAGATGAATGTGAGTGGAAATCCAAGCAACCAAACTAACCTTAGTATTTATACAAATACCTAGGTTAATTGGAGTTTGAATTAATGTGGTGAAATGGAATCTATGGAGGGGGAAGAATGGGAAGCACTTATAGTTGTCTTCAACTGCACTTTTCTCCAATCTACCGCTTGAAGATTCCCAGTCAAGCTACCTGCAAAACAATAGACAAGAAATAAAGCAAGTTAGTAAACAATAAAGTGTGCGAAATGCGGAAAGAAAATCGAAAATCGTTGTCTCCCCAGCAACGGTGCCAAAATGTTGAATGTGGAAATCTACGCGTTCGCAGTTGGATTCGAAAACCCGTCGTCATAGTTCGAGTCACGAAGAAATCCGTTCAACAGATAAAATTTATACCAAAAATCCGTAAAGAAGTTCTGAGTCGAACACAGAGAGGCTATGTCGATCTCAAAATCCGCAATTATATATTTTTTTTGTGTTTTTGTTTGAAATGAAATAATCACAATGGAATCGATATAAAGAATAAGAAAGAGAGAGGGAGAGAACAATCACTTGATATTTGAATAATGTTTTTACAACTAAGAAAGTAGGAAATGATTACACTAGAAAGCGGGAAACTGTTACAACTAGAAAGCAGGAAATTCTACTCTAGAAAGTAATAAAAGAAGGGAGAGAGATGTTATCCTCCTTGACGAATGCTTGGAGGACGAGCCGGACGGAGGCGACGCCTGGAAGACGGAGGACGAGGCAGGAAGAAGGAGAATGAAGTCGGAAGAATGGGAATGAGGTACCATGTCGTTGTCGTCGTGGGATCCACTTCCGGAACGGGGGCGAAAACTTGGATTTAGCTCTTGAGGAGCATCCCAGGTGTGGGACAAGCTTCTTTTAAGCTTTGGAGAGGAAGAGAGGAGAAGGAAGGGATGAAGAAGAAGTGGAGGTCGGAGGGCTATATATAGGTGTAGATTGGAGGGGACAAATTGGTCATTTCATATCAAATCATTAATTTAGGGCCTTTAGTGATGGATTTATCCGTTACTAAAGGTCTAAACGTGGCTGACGTGCGCAGGTCGCGTGCGCCTCCCCGCCTTCTGCGCCCAAAATGCCCGCACACGTCTTTCAAATCTTAGTCGTACGATCATGAGATCGGACGAATTAGATTTCTCCTCTCACATCTTCTTCTACGCCTTCACCACGCGCCCGTGTGATTGGGCGTGCACACTGTGTGTTAGATCGCGCATGAGTACTATTGGCTGATCCACGCCACCCGCAGCCGATCGCATGGTCATGATTATTCGCCCGTGCTCTGTGGATGCGGAGTCGAACGCATGTCGCACGCTCGCGCAACGTGCTCGATCGCTGTGCTACGACGGTGACTTTGTCGCGGTTGTGATTTCAAGCGCGCGTGCTTGTGGTCGTTGGATCAAGATCCAACGGCTCAGATCGCGCGTTGGAAGCCCTTTGGAGATGCAGCGGTGATCCTGAGGGCTGATTGAGCAGTTGGGATGGTGCCACATAGTGCCATCTTGGCCATCCATCTTCTGCATGTTGTAGATGGTGCCATGGATGTCGGATTGAGCCAATCTTCACGTCATTAGGCTGTGATCATCGATTCGAACCCATCCGTGCAGTCGGATTTGTCGTCTGAAGTGCGAATTGGCACCATCTTGGCCTTTGATCTTTAGGATTCCTCGATCTCTATCTGCTGCTACTGATGTCCGATCAGGGCGATCTTGGAGTCGTTGAACTCCAATCGTCGCCCTGATCAGATTCGTATGGTTGGTTCTTTGATCCGAGGCCCTGATTAAGAATCGCCCTTTCCCTAACCATAAAAGGAGACAATTACTATACAATTTATACAACTTGACCTAAACGCATGATTGTGCATGTTATGCAATATTTACAATGTATGATGCTAATGTGACACTAAGAACATGCATTAATAGACATTTTTGGCTATTTAGGTGTATGCACATCACCCAGCTCTCTCTGCAGCCGGTGGAACTGGCTACTCACTCCCCTGGCCTGGGTGCAAGTAGAGTATGAGTTAGTAAAAGCTGAGTAGAGTGGTAGTAAAGAAAATTAATTCATGCAGGTATTTAAGTACAAGTAAGAAAATAAACATAACTTGTGTCACATCTAGTTCCCTAATGGTAACACCATCATTGATGTTAATAAGCTTAATTTAGCCTAACTACAGTAATAAATGCTCCTAAATATTCATTAGAAGATAATAACTTTGTCTTAATTGCATTTAAGAAGATAAAAAAATGGAATAATTTTGTTGTTTTAACATCCAATCACAAATGCAAATTAACTAAAGGGTTAATCAAGGCTTAATCCAAGGTCAAATGAGCTTAATTTTCCAAGAAGTGGGCTTGAATTAACTGAATCAGGGTTTTCTGCACTTTAAGGATTATTTTATTACATAAAAATCATAATTAACAGCCTCACTCAAATTAAAAGGGTTTTGGTAGAAATAAATACAATCTAAACCTCTTAAAAATCATTGAAAAATATTCTAAGAGATTTGGTATCTTCACTTTGACCATCGGAACCCATTTTGACCAAAAATAGAGATTCAGATGGGAATTTGTCTTGTATTGGGATTCTACGTAAATTAACCAGTCAAACTATGCTAAAACCCAAATCTAAGTTCACCATTAGATTCCTTGGGTCAACATTAAGTTAACATTAAAATTTGAGCCCAATTAGAGTCCATCTTTACCAAGTTTGCAAGTTAGCCCATTTGCTTCTTTTTCTCACAGAAAGCCCCCTAACTCTTGATTCTTCTTGCATTTTGGTCTCTAACTTTTTTTCATTCTTACAAAAATTCCCCTACTGCAATCACCTTCTCCCTCGAGAAAACATGGAAACACAACACCTCAATCAACCCATCACGCTGACATTAGATTTAGGATTTAACCCCTTAATTCCTCACAAAATCCCAACCAACTCAGTGGGATCATCAATCAGATCATGGTCAATTGATTGAGCTCGGTTTCGAGATCCGAGGTGGACAAAATCCTCATTGGTGACCTCGAGAAAGCTGAGCTCTAAGATAGTTAGGACACATGCCAAATGAGCATGTGTTGGTTTCTTTGACCTGGGATCTAACTCTATAAATAGGGAAGCACTTGTACATGCGGGGGGGGGGGGGGGGGGGGTGCCCAATTTTGCTAGAAACTCACTGTTCTTCCTTCTTGCTGGCGTTCTTTGGCTGCACCACCAGAGTTCTCAAATCCTCTTCGTCGTCCTCTACTATGCACAATAGGCAGAGGGTTATTCCTCCTTAAGCTTCTACGAAGCTTCCCACGAAGCTTTGGTCCTCAATTCCTCAATCTCTTTGGTTACCTCTGTCATCTTCCTCATCACCGACATAGTCTGGTGACATTCTCCCCTCCTCCTTTCACCCAATTAGGTTAGGGCTTCCATTTCTCTCCACTTCAATTAGTCTTAAGGAGCTTTTGAGCTCTGTTCATCCACTCTACCTCCCCCTCCGACTCCGGTAATCGCATCCACCACTGCCGTCAATGCCGGACGTTATCCACTCACCTCCACCTCAATTAAACTAGGCGAAAGCTTCACCTTACCCTCATGACTATTTCGCCTAAGTTAATTACCCACTATGTCATCTCCATCACCAACTCCGACCACGTTCCTTGGAGCTTCTTGAAGCTCCTTCACCTGGCCACTGCATTGCACCATACTCCACATTTCGACCACCACACACTCTGCCTCAACACGGCGGAGCTTCACGTGCATTTAATTGGGCCCTAGGGCATGTTTTCTATGAAGGTCAGTCATTATTGCCGATCATCATCTTCAGTTTTGACCATCATCATCCGGCAATCACTAGCCACGCCACCAGTCCCCTTGAACACGGAACAGCAACAGGAGCCCCGCTGGGCCCTCAATTGAACAAAGCAGCAGCTGTAGCCCCAGCAATTAGACCACTCTCCTCAACGTAGCAGTAGCAAAGAGGAGGAACTTTAGTCACATATCATAGAAAGAACTTTTGAAAATTTCTTCATAACATTTTGTGTGAGTAAGCCATTCGCTAAAAACATGGGGGTCGGGTCCCCACGCATGCATATCACATGTACCCTCGCCCGTGCTCACGCCATGCGGGTCTGGGCTAAAATGGATTTGGATCTAGGCTGAACTAGATTTGGGTTTGGGCTTAATTGGGTTTGGTCTGAATAAGATCTAATTGTGGTCTAATTAGAGAGAGTGAAAGCTTTGGGTTGAGAAGGGGGGTTTTGCTAAGAGAGGAGTTGAGCCTTCACTTGAGCTCTGAGTTAAGCCATCTGAGGGCTTTGAGGCATCGTTTGATTGAAGGCTTTGGGGTTAAATTAAGCCTAAGTGTTGAAAGGCTTATTGGTGTTTACAATCGCCACATTTTTTAGCCTTATAATCATTTATTTTTAACTCTCTTTAAGTTCATATTTCTGTCTATTTTGTGACTAGAATACATTGCATATACTAACTTTGATATCAAATTATTGTGCTCCATAGATTAGTGGCTGAATTGTAATTATCTTGCTCCCTGCGAATGACCTTGGAACTCACGATTTTTTAGCACTATAAATTTTAAGTGTTGGTTCAATTTTCGTTGCTATACTACGATGCTTGTATTTTAATTCAACGGAAATTCGCCGTCGACATTTTGGCACCATTCCCAGAGAGCAACATGCATTTTGATCACTAGTCATGCTTATTCTGATTCTAACTTGATTATCTCTTTTGTTGTGTTGTTGCGAGGTGATTCACCACTGAAGATCGACCACTTGAGCAACCACACCAGGGGAAGGTAACCACTATTCCCTCTTCCACAATCCCCTCCTCTCTTGGAAAGATAAAAAAGGAAGCAACAGAATTAGGGATCAAATCTGCCTTATTTTCCTAGTAATTATCATTCAAGGCAGAAGTTTGTTTCTTGATTTACTTCAATTGATTGCGATTAAATTTGACTTGATTCTAATTCTAATTAGAGATCCCCAATCTTGATACTTGCAGCTATTAGGGGCATAAAGCTCCTTGGACTATTCACCTTCTTGATTGAGCCTAGGGTGCCATCTTTGGAAGTAATTGGACTTGGAAATAGAGCCATATCAGGGTTTCCATATTAGGGCAGCAAGGATTAGCACAAATTTGCCTGCTAAAAAGGAAATAAATCTTCCCACATTGTGTGCCACCTAAGCTCCTGTTTGAATTGGTTAATCATCAAAATCCTAAAAGTCAATCTCTAAGATCACTTGAATCTTAAAAGTGAAGACCTAATAACCTGTTTACAAAATCAAAATAGGGTGATTTAGGTGACTTAACCTGAATTCCATCCTAAATTTTAGGGCAAGTTAGGTGAAGTTGGTTCATTTTGTGAATTAACCAACCTTCAAATTAGGTCATAATTTGAATCAATTCTAAATTCAAGGAACAGGTAGGATTAAAATTGGTAGACTTAAGTGTCAATTCACACATTCCGGTCTACTTGGAACCATGGTGACAAGGAAGGTTGGGTGGGGGAAGCCTTGTAACCTGTGGAGACACTCTACCGTGTAGGGGGTCTTTGCGGGACTCTCCCTTCCTAGCTACCCAAGTAATTCTTAGGTGGGTGAGTTTCTAATCCAAAGGTCCATCTACTCGAACTACCTTAGTCATCCAATCTTTTTGGGTGCCTTAATTGGGTCCAAGACACATTTAGTCCTTCATTTGATTCTGTAGTGCATGTACGAGAGGAGATCCTTAAGACTAGTCTTAAGGCCTTCATTAGCAATTCATTCTGGTTGGGATCAAACCCTGACAAACTTGTTTAGGGACTCTTCTGATCCACTTGACCTCTCCTCTGATTCATCTGAACCCAATTCTCCATCACTTTTTCCATGGAGAATCAAGATCTTGAAGGTGGTGTTGAGATTCAAAACCTGCAAGACTAGTTGCAGACTCTTACAGATTTAATCCATGCATTGGCCAATCCTCAAGCACACCCATAGATGCAGGACCATTATAATCCCATAGCTATTGCCGAAGAACCCAGGGTGCAAATTCCAACTTGGGGACCAAATACTGAGTTGAAACCAAATATAATCAACTTGATTCCTCACTTTCATGGATTGGGTTCTAAAGACCCTTTCCAACACATCCAAGAGCTGAAACATCTGGCCCAGACTCTCAGGCCAACTATGCAAAATCGGAACACCCTGCTCTTGAAGATGTTCCCCTTCTCCTTGAAGGGCAAGGTGACTCATTGGTATCGGTCTTTGGCTCGACCAATCAACACTTGGGAAGGTTTACAAGCTGAATTCATGAGAAAATTCTTCCCAGTGGGGTGCACTAATGCCTTGTGGCAACAAATTACGCATTTCACACAAAATGTGGGAGAGCCACTTCATGAGGCATGGGATCATTTTCTAGATCTCATGCAAAAATGCCCTCATTATGGAGTTCCTAAGTGGGAACAAGTCCAGTCCTTTTACCAGGGACTCTGTGAGGATATACGGTTATTTGTCGATGCAGCCTATGGAGGCAACTTTATGGGTAAAGATGAGGACACAGTTTTGGAGATTCTCGAGAACATGTGTGAGAACTCCATAAACAATGAGTCAATGGGTATGTTTAACCAGACAACTACCCATGCATCAACGAATCCAAGAGGGATACACAAAACACGAAACACGAGACTTGTTCGCATCTGTCGATTTGGAGCAGGTAGCTAGTCGATTGGATAAGGTCTCGATTATCAAGAAGAAGTTGGACAATTTGACTCACTAGCTATAGAAGGCCACTTCTTCTCAATCAAACACATATGCATATCTGCCCACAAGGAGTGAGGCTGTGCATAACGTTGACCACCACTCATATCAGGGGATGGATGCCTACCCACCCCTGCCCGATCTTAGTTTCAGAGGAAACTTTGAACCATTTTGCTCTAGTTGGGAGATCTCTGAACCCCTGTACTCTAATTACTTAGGAGCTACTTAACCCTGTGAGGAGCTCCATGTCTAGAATGATCCATTCTCCAACTCTTACAACCCTGAATGGTGTAATCACCTGAATTTTATGTGGTCAGGGAATAATCAGAACTTTAGACCTCAACTCCAACCCCGACCACAAAATCTGCATTCGTATCAACCTACTCAACCTAGGCCCAACCCAAATTTTCAAACTGGGTCTAGCAAGGATGACCATATGACCTTGATTTTATAGACCGTGGCTAATATGCAGAAGACCCATGCTGCCATGCAGAGGCATCATAATGCGGAAATCATAGAGGTTCACAATCAGCTCGCATAGATGGCTGGGACTTGCCAGCCAGGTGTACTTCCTTCCCAACCTCTACCAAACCCAAACAACGCGCCAAACTAGAGACACGTTGTGAACCCAATTAGGGCCAATCTCATTATATTTATTAGGCCCCTTCTACACCCCCACTAGATGGGTCGAAGGCTTCAACTCAATACATGGGATATCAATGGCAACCTCCTATCTTGCCAACTTCAACTCCCAATCCGAACCAGGAAAAGCCTAAATGCTGTCACTACGCGTAGTGGCAAAACTACTCAGGACCCACCTTATCCTAGTCACTTTAGGCCTAGTAGTTCAGAACCCACACCCATGATGGATATCAAGGACACACCTATTCCAGATCAAGTACCTGAACCAATCTTAGAGAAACCAACAGAGATTCCATTCCCCAAGGCCTTGAACAAAGGAAACAAGAAACCCAAACTCATGGCATTTTAGGAAGACTTGGTCAAGCTCTTTGAGAAAGTCTAAATAAGCATTTTCTTGATGGATGCGATCTGCCACGTATCGGCTTATGCACGATTCCTGAAGGATTTACGTACACCAAAGCATAAGGCATGAAACAAAGATGGGAGTCCGATTGTGTTATCAGAGCAAGCTAGCTCTATAATTTTAAGTAAACTCCCGCAAAAAGTGAAAGATCTTGGTACCGCTCGATCTCCTGTAAGATGGGTAACTTAGAGTTCGATTGAGCTTTATTGGATTTAGGAGCCTCCATAAACCTGATCCCCACCTCCCTACTAGATCATTTTAAGGGAACCAAGCTCAAACTGACTAAGGTGACTCTACAGTTGGCTGACAGAATAAAGTCACCAAGGGGAGTTCACGAAGATGTTCTAGTTAGGATACGAGATTTCTACTTCCCTGTGGATTTCATTATTTTGGATATGGATATTCCTGAAAATCTGAGAGATACATTGATCATCTTAGGGAGACCGTTCCTAGCTATAGCTAGGGCAAACATCAATTGTGAGGAGGGCCAGATCGAGTTAAAATTCAGGAACATGACATTAAGGATTGATATCTTTAAGGCCCATAAAGGAATCAACTGTGGGGCAATCAAAGAAGTCTGTGACATAGGTTCTTTGGTTGGGGACCCGATTCCCGAGGTAAACCTGATTCTCCAAGGTCCTCAATCACAAGAAGATCTTGACCCATAGATCAAGGAACCTGAAACTGATCTAAACGTATCCCTAGCTTCTACCTTATACTCTGAGGCCAATCCTTAACCCTCACCTGCTGCTGATGACTCGGCACTAGAATTAAAGCCCCTCCTAGATCATCTGAAATATGCATTTTTGGGTTTGAATCAAACATTTCCTGTGATTATCAACTCTTAACTCACTCCTGATCAGGAAACGAAACTGACTTCTGTCCTCTAGTAGCAATGAAGATCCATTGGTTGGTCTCTAGATGACTTGACTGGAATAAGTCCCTTGTATTGTACTCATCGTATTTATATCGAAGAAGGTGCATGACCTTCTCGCGAGATGCAGAGAAGATTAAACTTGAATCTCTAGGAGGTCATGAAAAAGGAAACTATTTAATGGCTTGATGCAGGAATCATATACCCCATCTCTGACAACCGCTGGGTGAGTCCCATCCAAGTTGTGCTTAAAATGGTAGGGCTCACCGTGATTATGACTGAATCTGGAGAAACCATCCCGACTCAAATTACGAATTCGTGGAGAGTCTGCATAGACTATCAGAAATTGAATACCTCCATGAAGAAAGACCATTTCCCTCTCCTTTTCATTAACCAGATCCTCCAGAAATTGGTAGGAAATCAGTTTTTCAATTTCCTAGATGGTTACTCTAGATATAACTAAGTGGCAATTCATCCTGAAGATCAAGAGAAGACCATCTTTTCCTGCCACTATGGTACATATGCATTTCGTAGGATGCCATTTGGGCTATGCAATGTGCCTGCCACCCTTCAGTGGTGCATGCTGGCCATATTCTCTGATATGGTGGGTAAATACCTTGAAGTCTTCATGGACGACTTCTCAATTTTCGGTCAAACCTTTGATGATTTCCTTCTGCACTTGGTTCATATCCTCAAATAGTGCATCGACGTGAATTTGGTTCTCTCTTGGGAAAAGAGCCATTTTATGGTTCCTGAAGGCATCATACTTGGACACCTTGTATCTGAGAAAGGTATCCAAGTTGACCGAGCCAAGGTGAATTTGATTTCCAAATTACCTGCATCTTCCTCGGTCAAAGATATTCGATTATTCTTAGGGTACGTTGGTTCCTACCGACGGTTCATATCTGATTTCTCAAAAATTGCATGTCCCTAAATGAATCTTCTCTCGAAGGACACTCCTTCCGAGATGACAAGTGAGTGCATTCATGCCTATGAGATTTTGCGCGATCGAGTAACCCAAGCTCCAATCCTACAATCTCTTGACTAGTCTCAACCTTTCTAGATCATGTGCGATGCGTCTGACTACACAGTAGGAGTAGTGCTTGGGCAGAAAATCAATGGGAAACTAGTGGTAATTGATAACTACACTTTAGTGGATCATTATTTGGCCTAAGTGCTCTTTAATTATATGTTCTTAGTTCATAATTGCTTAAGAGTTAAATGGTAATTTTCTTAATCAGCGTATAATTTTATGCACCAATTTCACAATTTATAGCATATGGTTATGATAACATATTTGGTGGATGCAGGCTAGATGCAAAGATTATTGGAACATGAAGGATATCATTCGCAAATAGGGTTTGCACACACCAACTTCATGCTTCAGTCAGCCTTTCAGTTATGGACAAAACATTAACGTCCAACTTCATTCTATAAGACGTCTTGAGATCTGTTTGGACATCTGATAACCATCAATCATGGACCTGACACAATTTACATTTTTAAGACATCCATAATTGAATCTGGATGTTTGATGTGCACAGCCTAAATGCAGCACCGCCTTCCTCCTTGCAACAACTCCCTTTGAGTCTGTCAGCACCGCCACCCAATCCCACCGCTTCACCACTGTTGCCAATTCGTTTGAAAAGTTGAGTCCTCAGGGAAAGGAAATAGATTGAGAGAGAGCCGCAACAGCAGGAGTTTTAAAAAGAAAAGGCCTGGGATTCTGGAGAGGAGGCATCTTCTGATCCTCTCCCCTTGTAGGGATCCACCTTCTCCCTTTCTACCACCAGCACTGTGGCTAGGGCTTGCATTGTGAACTCCCTAGCATGTACCATGGCATAGCGTGCTCCACCTCCGTTCATTCTCCCTTTCGCCGGTCGCATGATGACAGCATGCGGCTATAACACTACCATCCTTCCCCTATCTTCTCACCATAGCAACAACCAGCCGCCATCTTCCCCTTCTCACAACCTCACCGCACCCTCACGACTTTCACCACCTCCATCCATCCCATTAATCTTCTTCATCTCCAAACTCCCTCCTCCGTTTTACCATCACTGAGAACCCAACAACCCACCACCGCGACCACACCTCCATGTAGCAGTAGCTCAACCATCGACCACGCCTTACCTATCAACGCCGACCGTTTTCCTTCTCTACGTGCCGATCAACCTCCTCGAGCAACCGACGCCTATGCTGCCACCCTCGACGTCGGGTGGGCTTGACCGCATCACCTGTAGCCATGCACCACCACCTGCAGCCACGTGCAGTGGCTACCTCCGGTCGTCCCACACCCCGGTGCCACCACCAGTGCGCTCCTCTCCTCCTGCAAACCTCCTTCGCCAAAGAAAGCGGTTGCCCATTCTCTCCTCATGTGCAAGCAGGGGATTCGTTTCCCTTGTTTTGATATAGTAATCGGGCCATTAAAAATTACTTATCATGCCATTTCCATTCACTATTCCTTTATTTAATGACATATTTTATATTGTAATTGCATGCTTACCCTCTAGTTTATCTGATTTTATATAGCGAATGATGAAAGGGTTTGTTAAGAATGAGAGCTAATTATTTTGATGCATTTGTTCTCATGCCCTCCTTACGTTGTCTCTCTTTCTTATTTGATGGGAATTTTGTGAACATGAATGCCATGAAAGCATTGTGGCTTTTACTAGGTTCATTCCTTCCTATGGAGGCAACCTGATCTTGTGGTTAGATTTCAGTTTATTTAAATATTTTGATAGTCAATTTTCCACCATGCGAACATTACAACGACATGACATTTTATGTAAAAATTTCATCAAAAGTGAAATTCGACTTATCGGTAATATATTACACTAGTAAGACATTGGACAAGGCTCAACGTAATTACATGATTACAGAGAAAGAGCTGGTGGCTATAGTATTTGGTCTGGAGAAGTTCAGCACATACCTCCTGGGGTCCCATGTCATCATTTACTCAGATTACACGGCAGTGAGGCACTTACTCATGAAGATGGATGCAAAATTAAGGCTGATTTGATGGATCTTACTCCTGCAAGAATTTGACCTCGAGATATACGATAAGGTTGGGAGGCAGAATGTGGTAGCTGACCATTTGTACCACCTCCCTTCTTCAATCATTGACCCTTTTGGACCTATTACTATGCACTCTTCGGATGAGCACCTTCTGACATCAATACTGGACTTCCATGGTACGTCGATATAGTTAATTATTTGGCATCACATTAGATTCTGTTTGATTGGCCGAAAGCCAAGAAAGTCAAATTGATTTTAGATGCCAAATACTATGTCTGGGAAGATCCTTATCTCTTCCCCATCGGTGCTGATCAAATCATCCCGAGATGTATTCCAGACTCCGAGGTCAATGACATTTTATCATTTTTCCATGACCAGGCCTGTGGTGGCCACTTCTCTGGCCACAAAACCATAGTAAAAATCCTCCAGTGCAGCTTCTATTGGTCCACACTCTTCAAAGACACACATAATTATTATATGGCATGTGCTCATTGCCAAACCTTAGGCAACATAAGCCACCGCGACATGAAGCCCTTGCACTCGATTCTAGTGTGTGAGATTTTTTACATTTGGGGGATTGATTTCATGGGTCCCTTCCTAAATTTGAGCGGCTTTGAGTATATTTTTCTCGCGATGGACAACGTGTCCAAAAGGATCGAAGTCATTCCGACTGGAACCAATGATCACAAAGTGGTAATCAAATTCATTCATGAGCATATCTTCTCTTGGTTTGGTGTCCTACATGCAATCATCTCTGATGGATGGACCCACTTCGTGTATGTGCACTTCAAGTCCTTGATGAAAATGTATGGGGTTTTGGATTGAATTTCAACTTCGTATCATCCCTAGACTAATGGGCTGGCTAAGCTCTCCAATCAGGAGATTAAGAAAATTCTACAGGTCATAGTTCGATTTGATAGAAAGGACTGGTCTACCCGACTTCTAGAAGCATTATGGGCCTATATGATTGCCCATAAAAGCTAACTAAGAATGTCTCCATTCAAACTCGTGTATGGGAAGGCATGTCACCTTCTTATAGAGATGGAGCATAAAGTCGAATTAACTAATTTAAAAATGGAGTTGTGGAAATCAGTGAACTCATCCAGGACTCCGACCCTTTTGTATTGAATGGTCAAAGACTGAAACCATTCCTCAAACTCACTGATTCAAACTTGGTTGCTGAATCTTTTGGCCTCCATTCAACATGAGCCACATTGCACCCAGCTGATGGCATTAAACTTAGCACTTAATTGGAGGTAATTCGTCATTTGAAAACCCAAGACCCTTCTTACCCATTTCTAAGTTGAATTCGTATTGGGTTCATTCCTTAGAACAACCGACTCCACCTTCGATAGTCGTATTAGAGCTTGAAATTATCTGCAATAGCTATTCTGACCCATTCACCTACCCATCTGAACCTATTCTAGCATATGAACTAAGCTGAACTCGAACCCCCCTAATTTACAATGAGGACTTTGAAAATCTTAGGCATGGGGGTATTAATGTGCAAAACGTTGTGAAATTTGATTCTGTTAATGGTGTTTCTGTTGGTGCTAGAGCACCACGATCATTTGTTTTGATGATAACAAAACACGTGTTATTTAACATTTGCAATTTGAGTCCTAGATTTCAGGTCAATTGCAAATGTGGACGTATTTAGACGGAGTTCAAGCTCGCATCCAGGACGGATTGGAGGAGCTTGACGGAAAACAGAGGAGGTTCACGTGGAGCGAAAGATTGGAGATGGAAGACAAGAAGAATAGGATAGATTCTTTTTTATCCTTTCATGTATCTCTTGTATTTATTTTCTTGCTCTTTTTGATTCCTTAGAACATTATGTTAAAGAGCCTCAAAGTACCCTAAAAGTAGTCCTAGGAACACCTGCACAACCCTAGGATACTTAGGTTTTCTGTAGAATACTTAGAAAACCAATATAGGGTTCAAACAGCATTTCCAGACGTCTAATCCCAAAATCAGACGTCTGATAAAGTATTTTAAGACGTCTGACTGTTGTTTCAGACGTCTGATAACTGTTAGGCTGGACTTAGTTTTCTGTCTGATGAAATCAGACGTCCATACCTTAGTCCAGACGTCTTAGAGGACGTCTGATGGACTTGCCAGACGTCCAGATAGTGGACCGTTGGCTAACTTAGTGAGCACGGCAGAATATGACCGTTAGAGCCTTATCAGACGTCCATAGGACTGTCTAGACGTCTGATAAATGACCGTTTTGCCTCGGCTGACCCAAAATCTCTTCTCAGAGATTTTCTAGCCGTTGCAACGTTTGGAAATCAATTCCCACGGTAAAAGTAGGTTTCCAGACGACCAGACATAATGCCAGACGTCCTGTATGTCGTCTGATGGACTTGCACAAAAACCCTGTTTAGATCTGATTCAAGTCAGGGAGAAACCCGCATAGAATCAGACGTCTGACATTGGAATCAGACGTCTTAAAGTGGCCTTCCAGACGTCTGATGCCAGAGTTAGACGTCTGATGACCCTGTCAAATGCAATCATTGTCCTGATTTCGGCCTGATTCTCTTGGGCTTTGCACCCAACGGCTATGGAAGCTTTTCCAAGCCTTCCAAAGCCTTCCTAAGGCCTCTATAAATAGAGGGGAACCTTTGTAACACAAACACAACAAGAGACACTTAGAAAAACACATATACACACTAAGACACACACCTTGCAATACACTTTCAAACCTTTTGTGTCTAAAGAAAAGACTCTCTTGCTCTCCAAGCTCAAGCTCCATCATCTTGAGAGCATCATTCCCGTTGCGCACCCGCTCTCCCGGCGTTGTTAACGAGAGCTACGTAGCGCCATCGCGTGGCACACGCACCGCGTCATCGTCGACGCACTCCTTGCAAAGGGGAGTTTCCTATTTCCTATAGAAGCTAGGTTTAATTTTGTTGGCTCTATAGGACTGTTATTTTATTTTATCTTTGTATTTTGGTTGGGTATTCGCTTTGCGAATTCCCGTCTCCTTCGTGGGACAAAATCCTTCTCGTGGAGAGAAGGGGTTGAGGAACTCTACCCTCGTACTTGTAGCGTGGTTGTACTGAGGTTGAATCACCCTCGTTCAAAGTGATTCGTTTAGTGGATTTTGATCAACTTGGTTGATCGGAAAATCCTAACTCGAGAGGGTTAGGTGGTGGTTTTCACCCGGTTTGGGTTTCCACCTAAAAATACCTGTGTACATTTTGTGATTGCTTATTTTTTGTGAGATTGCTTTTTATATTTTATTTCCGCAATTATTTTTACGTCACCCCTCCTGGTAGGGACGAACCTTCAGTTTCATATAAAAAAAATGGAGAGGATGAAAGGAGGAAGCATTTGAGCTGAATTGAAAGAAAAATTGAGGAGGAAAAGGAAGGTAAAAATAGAGAAAAATGAGTAGAAAGGAAGAATTATGTTAGTCCTTGCAATTGAGTATGGAACTTACTGATGATAACATCATCATCAGCCATATCTAGCTTTAATTAGTCAAAATCAATTAATAAATGCTCCTACATAACCGCCAAAAGGCCATAATTCATTGCACATCCTTTATGGGAGATGAACATGAAAATAGGGGTAAAACTGCAGTTTTAATAGAATATCCTAAATGTAGAACAATCACGGGATTTCTCAGGGATTTATTAAAGGTCAAATGGTCATAAATATCTAATAAGTGGGTTCATGCAGATAGAAACTAGTTTTCATGCATTTTGAGAATTAATGGAATTTAAAACCCTAAAAACAGACCTACTTAATTAACTGAGGTTCTGATTAGGATAAAATTCACCTAAACCCTCTAAAAATCATAGAGAAATATTATCTATGGTTTGGCATCCTTGATTTTACCATCAAAGCCCATTTTGACCTAAAACAAAGTTTCAGACAGATACATCTAATAAGTGGGTTTATGCAGGCAGAAACGAGTTTTCACGCATTTTGAGAATTAATGGACATTTAAAACCCTAAAAATAGACCTGCTTAATTAACTAAGGTTTTGATCAGGATAAAATTCACTTAAACCCTCTAAAAATCATAGAAAAATATTATCTATGGTTTGGCATCCTTGATTTAACCATCAGAGCCCATTTTGATCAAAAATAAAGTTTTAGACAGATAGTTGCCCTAATTTGGGTTCCTACGCAATTTACCTAGTCAAACTTGGTCAAAACCTAAATCTTACTTCACCATTAGATAGCTTGGGTCCAAATTAGGTTAGTACCAAAATTTAGACCCAATCCATCTTGACCTAGTTTGCATTTCGATCTTGTCTGACTCTTTTTCTTACACAGATGCCCTAACTTTTGAATTAATTGCAATCATGTCCCTAACTTTATCATCATTCTTTGCAAAAAGGTCCTCACACCATTTTTGGAAGGTCATACCTTCACTATCGAGTTTCGAGTGAGGATTTCTTGCTCGATTCTCAATCAATCAGTCACAGATTTGAACCAGAGATTCCTTGAAAAATTCTCTTTCAATCAAACCCGACCTTGGACTCCAATTCTTTCCCAATCTCCCATGCGAACACATGGGAGATGTGGGTATCCCATATGTGCAAGAAGCTAGGAGTTTCCAAGCTTGTTTTCAAGCTCAGAACTCTATCCTAAGCCCTATAAAAGCACACCCAATGCGTACCTTACCTCCTTAGCTAGGTTTGGGGCCAAAATCTCTTCCTTTTCCCTACCTTCAACCCCTCTCTGGCCAAGCTCTAGGGATCCCTCTTCCCTGACTTTCGGAAACAACTCCCCTTCTTCGTCTGCTCCTCACAACACCGGCGAGGAGCTCTCCGACCCTCTCTTTCCTTGCCGCCCTCTCACTGGAGAAGTTCTCTTCCACAATGCCAGTCATACCATAATCAGCGCCATCCTCCCCTTTCATCCGTTAATTTAGGGTTAGAATAGTTCCTTTTATGTTTTAGGTTAGTTTCCCCATCAAAAATTCAAAAATAACCTCTCGACAATGTCGCCAGCCACCTTCGTTCTCCGCTCCGACTGCACCTCCAACGAGGTCTTCCCATCGCTCCATTGCATCACACACCTCGCCACCTACTCCAAAAGCTCCGCCGTTCCACCATGACCAAAACCCCTCTCTTTATTTCACCGTTCACACTCCCACGACCACCATTGAACAAATCCATCACCAACCTCCATCCTCGGCTCCATCTGACCACTTCACGATCTATCACGGCATGCCATCGCCACCAACATTTTTGCTGCATTCGCACAAAGCTCATAAGTGCTTCTGATGTGGCATCTAGGCCGTCTTCATTATTTCAGATGTTTGCCCTTCACTGCCATTAACGTAGAAGCTTCAAGCAAGCTTAGAGCTATGTTCTTGCCACAGCAGCTCTAGGTGAGACCTCTAGGCAACGCAGAATCAAGGAAGGCATTCAGGCCCTTAATTGAAGACCCTACCCTTTGTAGCTACTCCAATCAGAAAGCGTCTTCACAGCAAGTGCACGTGAGGAATAAGAGGGATGTTTAGTCCCACATCGGCCATGGATAAGCAGTTGGCTACATATAAAGTGTTTTTCTCAATAGGCCTTAACCCCTCAAGACACACTGGGGGTGAGGTCCCCGCTCATGCGACACACTCAACCTGCCTGACCTATGCACTCCTCGGCTGCGACCCACACCCACAGCCCTAGACTCGGGTGCGCATGCCCGATAACTTGATAAGCCCGGGTTTGAGAGAGGAGGAAGGAAAGAGAGAGAGAGAGAGTGCAGGGAATGGGGGTTTTGCTCTGTAGAGTGGCTAACACAGCCAAATTTGAGGGGTTGTTTCCCTTGTGCTGCAAAGGGAAGAAAGAGAAAGGCTGAAGAAGAGAGAGAGAGAGGAAGAAGCTAAAGAAAGAAGAAGAAGAAGAAAGGTGTTATGAACGCGTGCCCCAGACGTATTTTAAGACGTCTGGGAGGTGGGCCAGACGTTGGACCAGATGTCTGGAATCACTTCCAGACGTCGTATCAGACGTTTGGGATCGTTGCCAGACGTCTGGAAATCTGTTATCTTTGACACGCGCGGGTCGTCTGCGCGCCTGAGCGCGCAGACCCGCATATTCGCTTATTCCCTCTGCGGCTGCAGTTTCCCCTGCCGCGCTCCTTCTCTCTCCTCCTCGCGCGGCCTTAAAAGGCCACTCACTCTTCCGTCACCACCGCCTCCTTCCTCTTCTCCTTCAGCCAGTGAGCGCGAGAGCGAGCGCGAGGTTGCAGCTGCAGCGGCGGCCGCAGTGAGCGCGGAGGAGGTGCTGCGTGCGAGAGCGGTGCTCAGCCGTGAGGGCGAGCTCGCCGGGGCTGCCAGGGCCGGCCGGCGAGGAGCGCAGCGGGCGCAGGGCGACGCGGGGGGGACTGCTGCGGTCCGAGCAGCAGGCGCACGAGGTGTGACGAGGCGCGGCGTCGCGAGCGGAGGGCGAGTCACGACCTGATTTTGGAAACATTTCCAGAATCAGACGTCTGGGCTGATAGCCAGACGACGGGGGCGACGTCTGGAAGACCATCCAGACGTCTGAAAGGTGAGTTCTTCTGTTTTCTTCCTTCCTGTCGACTGACCGTACTGAGAGAGAGAGTTGGGTGCGCACAGGCTCGGTGATTCGCCATCCAACGCGAATCAGACGTCTGGCTGTAGTACCAGATGGCGGGAGCGACCTCCAGACGTCCGGGGTGACCATCGGACATCTGGGAACTAGGCCAGACGTCCCCGCAGGCTTCTGGACGTCTGAGAAACCACGCAGAACAAGGTAATTCTCTGATCCACTTTTTAAGACGTCTGGAAGAAGTTCCAGACGTCTGATTTTTCACAGTGTCGTCATTTTTGACCCATTGAGGGCCCGTTCGGGTTCCGTTTTCCGCATTTCGAGTTGCGTTCTTTCTGGAATTAAATCCTCTACCCGTCTACAGTAGCTATGCACTGTTTTGAGACACTCCTTGTGTTTGATCCTTGTGATAGGACCTCGTTCCGTTGCAGTCTTGGGGGTCGCGGAGGCACACGGGATTCTCGATCACGCCCCCATTACTCCCGTCGTACCTGGTAGAGTGGCTTTTAAGTATAACCTGTTAAATTGTGGAATCATAATTAGAACCTAGGACATTGCATGAATTCTAGGAATGAGAAATAGATTGAATGGTAGATCCTAGGGTGTTGCATGAATCCTAGGGCTGGAAAACTAGATTGTATGATAGATCCTAGGATATGGCATGAATCCTAGGATGGGAAAACTAGTGGAATGTATGAATACTGCAGTCTTGGAAAATGTGGAAAGGAAATAATAGCTGCCTGTAAATTCGTTTAAACAGCCGCCTGTTATGAATAAATGAACATGATTAAGAATATGGGTTGTATGAACGTGAAATTGGAATGGTGAAATTGGAATGTTCTGAGTTAAAGAGCTGGAACCCTACAGGAAATTAGGAGTAGAACTCCTGGAAAGGGAATGGAAAAGAATTGGGGAAGTGAGCTGGCCCTTGCATACGGAGTACCAAGGAGAGCGACTGTCCCCCTGTTTAGTGCAGAGCGGAGCCAGCCGCCCCAGGGACCCGGGGTTAGGACTGGCCACTCTGTACCGACTTGCTGGCCCTCGCGTACGTAGTACTGAGGAGAGCTACTAGTGTAGGGAGGTACTAGCTACCCCACGGGCCCCGGGGTTCTGCTAGCCTCCCACACCGACTTGTTAGGCCCACTAGGGCAAACCAGGGTAGTCAGGCGAGGATGCGCGGACTGTGGAGGGGCAAGGCCCCTGTTTGGTTAGTGTGGAGGGGTTGGACCCCTGTTACTGAGAGGGCTCTGCCTTATACTGGTTCCGTGCTGTGCTTTGGGCGCACGCGTTAATGGAAACGACTGACCACGTGCCAGTGCGGGTTAGCTACCCGTGCGTTTACCGTGCGTGCCGTAGTCACCGTTACGTCTGTCAGTGACCTTGGGGTGGTTGACTGAGAGTAGGATCACCACGGGGGACTCTCCAGGCCAGGAGAGCACCACGTGCTACTTCTATTGTTCGGAAAAGACTGCAATCAAGATCATTCCCACGAGGAACATTCGAGATCAAGTGAAAGATCTGAGAAATAGATAAATCGTGAGATAATTGAATGACTTAAATAAAGAAAGTAACCGAACTTAACAGCTACTGTACACTCTACTGTTTCTTTACTTTTGGTTGCCACTCTACTCAGCGTTTTGCTGACGTGTTACACTCGTTACCTTTCAGGACCAGGTGTTGAGCAGCCAGGGTCAGCGGCTGCAGAGGATGCTGGGCCGAGTAGGGTCCAGTAGAGTCACCACTGTTTCTTGTACCTCTTTTTTTTTCCGTTATAGTGAGTAGTTCTTGTTTCCGCTGTACTTTTCTTTACCTGCAGTTCATATTTAGTTATGAATGCTGTTCTACTGCTGTGGTGGTATATACTGTAGTGGTTTCTTTCCTTACTGCTGTATTTCCTTACTGTTAGTTATATTCATGTTGAATGTGGTTTATTTTACTTCTCTTTTGGTTACTTCCTCGTTGGACGACTAGGTCTTGGGATTAGTCTAGTCGGTCCGGTTCTCATGTCTCGTAGGGACTTGGGAATCGGGTCGTTACAAGATGGTATCAGAGCAAGGTCGTCCCGAGAAGTGAATCAACTGACTGGAAAATAACCAATTCACATGTCTATAACTAGAGTAGCCACCACAACATATCTCTTGACATGAGTTCTTAGACGTTTCCGTTCGGTATCGTTCCGTAGTGACGTGTTCCGTTTTGTTTCGCGTCTCCTTACAGGAGATGCCTCATCGCGAGACTGGTGAGGCTGGCTGCGGGCGCGGTCGAGGACGAGGTCGGCAAGGTGGGCGTGCCGTTGCCGACACCCCAGTGGACCAGCCACTACTCCCGGGTGTCCAGGCCCAGGACCACGCCCAGCTGATACGAGACATTGTACGAGAGGAGCTCCACCCACCGCCCCGAGCACCTCGCCCTGGGGTTGCGGAGGGGGAGTCCTCTGTGGGACCACTCGACGGACGCGGCGCTGGACACAGGGGAGGGGATGGGCCGCCGCAGCCCCCACCTTCCTCTGATACTTCCGTGCACGAGGCACCTTCGCCTGGAGGTGCACCAGCACCTCCCCTACAGTGCCACTACGAGCTCTTCGGGCAGTTCTGGAAGCTGAAGCCCCCCTCCTTCAAGGGGGATGAGGACCCGACCGAGGCAGAGGACTAGCTTGAGCAGCTGGAGAAGATCTTCGACACCCTTCGCCCCCCAGTGGAGTGCCGCGTGGCCTTTGCCACGTACCAGCTGCAGAGTGCGGCACACAGGTGGTGGAGGGCGGACCAGTTCGTCACCCTCTTCTGCAAGCAGTACTTTCCCTAGACGTGGCAGGACCAGAGGAGGCGGGAGTTCCACACTCTCCGCCAGGGGACGATGACTGTGAGCGTGTACCGCACGCATTTCTTGGAGCTGTCCTGCTTTGCAGCGACAGCAGTAGCCACTGAGGAGGAGCGCCTTTGGAGGTTCACCGAGGGGCTCCGGCCTGCGATCCGGGGGTATGTCAAACCCCTGAAGCTGCCTACGTTTTCGAGGGTGGTAGAGGCAGCTGTGACTTACGAGGAGACCAACCCATCCGTGCGAGACACCGACGGCGGGCGGAAGAGGCCCTTCCAGCCAGACTTCTCACAGGGCTGGTGAGAACGGAGACACGTGGCGTCCGCAGGAGAGCCGTCACGTTTTGAAGGGCCATCAGTGGCCTTTGGGGCCCTCGACAGGGGCCAGTCACCAGCACCCGACCCCCGTCTAGCCGACAGTAGGGACCCACTGAGGGCGGGAGCTGGGTTCCCCTCTGTTACCAGTGTGGCCAGCCGAGCCACATCAGGAGGGACTGCCCGTCTAGGGCAGGAGGTCAGCAGATACTTCCCGCGTAGAGCACTGGAGGGCACGCAGGAGGCCGCGGTTCCCAGGCGCGAGGAGGAGGACAGCAGTCGCGAGGAGGGTACCGGCCAGCACCTACCTGTCCGACGTAGAGTGTGGCTGCTTCGTCCGCACCTAAAGCTGAAGGGCGTATCAATGCCCTGACACACAGGGATGCCAGAGCTTCGGGATCGGTGGTAGCAGGTATGGTTTTAGTTTCTGGTAGACTCGTTTACACGCTTTTCGATTCCGGCGCTACGCACTCGTTTGTCGCAGCCAGTTTCGCAGTTTGTTTGGACCAGGATTATACACTGTTAGAGAATCCGTTCGTAATCAGGGGTCCGAGTGGTCAGCTGTTTATAGCTAAGGAGGTGTACACGGATTGCGAGGTCAACGTCGGGGGACATAGCCTGCCAGCTGACCTGATTATGATACAGATGGAGGACTTTGGAGTGATTCTGGGGATGGATTGGCTGTCCGCTTACCACACCTTGGTGGACTATTTTGAGAGGAGGATCGTCTTCTCCATTCCGGAGTTGCCTTCTTTCGAGTTTCACGGACAGCCAGTGGACGGAGGTTTCAGGTGCATTTCGGCACTTCGGGTGGCGAGACTTTTGAGCCAGGGGTGTGAGGGCTTCCTAGCTTGTGTGGTGGCAGAGCCCAGCCCTGTGGCAGACTTCCAGAGCATCCCGGTGGTCAGAGAGTACCTTGACGTGTTTCCAGACGAGTTACCAGGACTACCGCCCGAGCGTGAGATCGAGTTTGAGATCTCACTAGTACCAGGGACCAACCCCATCTCCACCGCGCCATACAGGATGGCACCGCTTGAGCTGTGAGAGCTCAAGTCTCAGTTGCAGGACCTTCTGGAGAAGGGTTTTGTGAGGCCCAGTGCGTCTCCCTGGGGAGCCCCGGTACTGTTTGTGAAGAAGAAGGATCGGACCTTACGCCTTTGTGTGGACTACCGACAGCTGAATAGGGTCACCATCAAGAATAGATATCCGCTGCCGAGGATCGACGACTTGTTTGACCAGTTGCGGGGTGCCACGGTGTTTTCCAAGATCGACTTGAGGTCCGGATACCACCAGTTGAGGATCAGGGAGACCGACGTCTCCAAGACAGCTTTCCGCACCCGGTACGGACACTACGAGTTTTTGGTCATGCCGTTTGGGCTGACCAATGCCCCTGCTGCTTTCATGGACCTGATGAACCGGGTGTTTAGACCGTACTTGGACCAGTTCGTGGTGGTTTTCATTGATGATGTACTCATCTATTCTAGAGATCGGACGCAGCATAGACAACACTTGCGGATGGTTCTGGACACTCTGAGACGATGCCAGCTGTACGCCAAATACAGCAAGTGCGAGTTCTGGTTGAGGGAGGTGACCTTCCTAGGTCATGTGATCTCTGGAGACGGCTTGGCGGTGGACCCAGCCAAGGTTGAGGTAATGCTCAGGTGGGAGAGACCGCGTTCAGTCACTGAGATTCGCAGTTTCCTGGGATTAGCAGGCTACTACAGACGGTTCATCAGAGGATTTTTGCAGATTGCACGTCCTATGACACAGTTGACCCGGAAGGACGTGCCCTTCACTTGGACAGACGCTTGTGAGGCGTGTTTTCTGGAGATGAAGGAAAGGTTGACCTCGGCTCCCGTGCTCACCATCCCTGACAGTAGTGGCGGGTTCGTTGTGTACACGGACGCCTCCTTGAAGGGGTTAGGAGGTGTGCTCATGCAGAGGGGTCACGTTGTCGCTTACGCTTCGCGGCAACTGAAGCCCCATGAGCATACCTACCCTACCCACGACCTAGAGTTGGCGGCTGTTGTCTTCGCGCTGAAGACTTGGAGGCACTACTTGTATGGTGAGACCTTCGAGATTTTCATAGATCACAAGAGCCTCAGATACCTTTTTGATCAGAAGGAGCTCAACATGAGACAGAGACGTTGGTTGGAGCTCCTGAAGGACTACGACTGTAGCATCTCCTACTACCCGGGAAAGGCCAATGTGGTGGCTGACGCCTTGAGCTATAAGGCACCCACACTCTTGGCCAGTCTACAGTTACAGAGTTGGAGCCTTTTGGAGGAGGTGGGCAGTTGGCGACCCCTAGAGTTACGAGGGTACTGTGGGGCAGTGACGGTGACACGGCAGACTAGGCCAGAGCTGATAGATCGCATCATCACAGGACAGATGGCCGATCCGTACTTGCAGTCCTTGCGCGACAGAGTGCTGTCAGGAGACCCAGGGGACTTCTCTTTCACAGACCAGGTGCTACGCTTGAGGGGACGGTTGTGCGTTCCCAGAGACGAGGAGCTGTTGAGAGAGCTCCTGACTGAGGCACACGGTTCCAGATTCACCATACATCCCGGAAACACGAAAATGTACCACGACTTGAGACGCGAGTTTTGGTGGAGAGCGATGAAGCGGGATGTGGGTGAGTTCGTGCAGCAGTGCTTAGTGTGCCAGCAGGTGAAAGCCGAGCATCAGAGGCCTGCAGGGCCGCTTCAGCCGCTTCCAGTGCCAGAGTGGAAGTGGGAGAGCATCACCATGGACTTGGTGGTGGGCTTACCTGTTACCCAGCGGGGACACGACGCAGTCTGGGTAATAGTGGATAGACTGACGAAGATGGCGCGATTCTTGCCGATCCGAGTGACTTTGGGACCAGCACAGTTGGCAGAGAGGTATATCCGTGATGTGGTACGACAACACGGAGTTCCACGGGAGATCGTATCCGACCGGGATACCCGCTTTATGTCCCAGTTTTGGGCTGAGTTTCAGCAGGCCTTGGGGACGCGGTTGAGGTTTAGTACGGCTTACCACCCCCAGACGGACAGACAGTCTGAGCGCACGATACAGACACTTGAGGACCTTTTGCGTGCCTGTGTACTGGACTGGAGGGGCTCTTGGGGGGAGCACCTGCCCCTGGCGGAGTTTGCATACAACAACAGTTATCACTCGAGCATCGGCATGGCTCCCTATGAGGCTCTGTACGGACGGAGGTGTACCGCACCCTTGAGTTGGGTTGAGGTGGGGACCAAGTGGGAGGTTGGCCCCAGGTTGATCCGACAGAGTCAGGAGGTAGTTGAGTAGATCCACAGACGACTCCGCACTGTCAGGAGCAGACAGAAGAGCTACACGGATCGGAGACGCAGAGAGGTGCAGTTTGAGGTTGGGGACCACGTCTTCCTTCGTGTTTCGCCCATGAAGGGCTTACAGCAGTTTGGGGTGAGAGGGAAGCTCGCGCCGAGGTTTGTGGGGCCCTTTGAGGTCCTGGAGCGGGTTGGACCCGTTGCTTACAGGCTTGCCCTCCCCCCGCAGCTTTCTGGTGTGCACGACGTGTTCCCCGTGTCCAACCTCAGGAAGTACGTAGCCGATCCCAGTCACGTACTGAGTCACGAGAGCGTCGAGGTGGGCGACGACCTGACCTACCCCGAGCGGCCAGTGCAGATTCTAGACCGAGCTGTCCGCAGTTTGAGACGGAAGCAAGTACCCCTGGTAAAGGTTTTGAGGAAGAGCCAGCGATACGAGGAGGCTACCTGGGAGCCTGTGGCGGCAATGCGGGAGCGGTACCTGGAGCTTTTCGCGGGTACGTCTTTCGGACCGGCTTCGGTCCTCTTTGAGTTTGTTACGATTATTTGGACGTCTTTTCCGCACCCTAGTTAACGCAAGTTTCGGGGTCGAAACTTCCTTTGAGTTTGTTATATTGTTATGAATGCGTGCCCCAGACGTATTTTAAGAGTCTGGGAGGTGGGCCAGACGTCGGACCAGACGTCTGGAATCACTTCCAGACGTCGTATCAGACGTCTGGGATCGTTGCCAGACATCTGGAAATCTGTTATCTTTGACATGCGTGGGTCGTTTGCGCGTCGCTTATTCCCTCTGTAGCTGCAGTTTCCCCTGCCGCACTCCTTCTCTCTCCTCCTCGCGCGGCCTTAAAAGGCCACGCGCTCTTCCATCACCACCGCCTCCTTCCTCTTCTCCTTCAGCCAGTGAGAGCGAGAGCGAGCGCGAGGTTGTAGCGGCAGCGGCGGCTGCAGTGAGCGCGGAGGAGGTGCTACGTGCGAGAGCGGCGCTCAGCCGTGAGGGCGAGCTCGCCGGGGCTGCCAGGGCCGGCCGGCGGGGAGCGCAGCGGGCGCAGGGCGACGCGGGGGGACTGCTGCGATCTGAGCAGCAGGCGCACGAGGTGAGACGAGGCGTAGCGTCGCGAGCGGAGGGCGAGTCGCGACCTGATTCTGGAAACATTAGACCTGATTCTGGAAACATTTCCAGAATCAGACGTCTGGGCTGATAGCCAGACGACGGGGGCGACGTCTGGAAGACCATCCAGACGTCTGAAAGGTGAGTTCTTCCGTCTTCTTCCTTCCTGTCGACTGACCGTACTGAGAGAGAGAGTTGGGTGCGGGCAGGCTCGGTGATTCGCCATCCAACGCGAATCAGACGTCTGGCTGTAGTACCAGACGGCGGGAGTGACCTCCAGACGTCCGGGGTGACCATCGGACGTCTGGGAACTAGGCCAGACGTCCCCGCAGGCTTCTGGACGTTTGAGAAACCACACAGAACAAGGTAATTCTCTGATCCACTTTTTAAGACGTCTGGAAGAAGTTCCAGACGTCTGATTTTGCACAGTGTCATCATTTTCGACCCGTTGAGGGCCCGTTCAGGTTCCGTTTTCCGCGTTTCGAGTTGCGTTCTTTCCGGAATTAAATCCTTTACCCGTCTACAGTAGCTATACACTGTTTTGAGACACTCCTTGTGTTTGATCCTTGTGATAGGACCTCGTTCCGTTGCAGTCTTGGGGGTTGCGGAGGCACGCGGGATTCCCGATCACGCCCCCATTACTCCCGTCGTACCTGGTAGAGTGGCTTTTAAGTATAACCTGTTAAATTGTGGAATCATAATTAGAACCTAGGACATTGCATGAATCCTAGGAATGAGAAATAGATTGAATGGTAGATCCTAGGGTGTTGCATGAATCCTAGGGCTGGAAAACTATATTGTATGATAGATCCTAGGATATGGCATGAATCCTAGGACGGGAAAACTAATGGAGTGTATGAATACTGCAGTCTTGGAAAATGTGGAAAGGAAATAATAGCTGCCTGTAAATTCTTTTAAACTGCTGCCTGTTATGAATAAATGAACATGATTAAGTATATGGGTTGTATGAACGTGAAACTGGAATGGTGAAACTGGAATGTTCTGAGTTAAAGAGCTGGAACCCTACGGGGAATTAGGAGTAGAACTCCTGGAATGGGAATGGAAAAGAATTGGGGAAGTGAGCTGGCCCTTGAGTACGGAGTACCAAGGAGAGCGACTGTCCCCCTGTTTAGTGCAGAGTGGAGCCAGCCGCCCCAGGGACCCGGGGTTAGGACTGGCCACTCTGTACCGACTTGCTGGCCCTCGCGTGCGTAGTACCGAGGAGAGCTACTAGTGTAGGGAGGTACTAGCTACCCCACGGGCCCCAGGGTTCTGCTAGCCTCCCACATCGACTTGTTAGGCCCACTAGGGCAAACCAGGGTAGTCAGGCGAGGGTGCGCGGACTGTGGAGGGGCAAGGCCCCTGTTTGGTTACTGTGGAGGGGTTGGACCCCTGTTACTGAGAGGGCTCTGTCCTGTACTGGTTCCGTGCTGTGCTTTGGGTGCACCCGTTAACGGAAACGACTGCCCGCGTGCCAGTGCGGGTTAGCTACCCGTGCGTTTACCGCGCGTGCCGTAGTCACCGTTACGTCTGTCAGTGACCTTGGGGTGGTTGACTGAGAGTAGGATCACCACGGGGGACTCTCCCGGCCAGGAGAGCACCACGTGCTACTTCTATTGTTCGGAAAAGACTGCAATCAAGATCGTTCCCACGAGGAACATTCGAGATCAAGTGAAAGATCTGAGAAATACATAAATCGTGAGATAATTGAAAGACTTAAATAAAGAAAGTAACCGAACTTAACAGCTACTGTACACTCTACTGTTTCTTTAGTTTTAGTTGCCACTCTACTCAGCGTTTTGCTGTCGTGTTACACTCGTTACCTTTCAGGACCAGGTGTTGAGCAGCCAGGGTCAGCGGCTGCAGAGGACGCTGGGCCGAGTAGGGTCCAGTAGAGTTACCACTGTTTCTTGTACCTCTTTTTTTTTTCCGTTATAGTGAGTAGTTCTTGTTTCCGCTGTACTTTTCTTTACCTGCAGTTCATATTTAGTTATGAATGCTGTTCTACTGTTGTGGTGGTATATACTGTAGTGGTTTCTTTCCTTACTGCTGTATTTCCTTACTGTTATTTATATTCATGTTGAATGTGGTTTATTTTACTGCTCTTTTGGTTACTTCCTCGTTGGACGACTAGGTCTTGGGATTAGTCGAGTCGGTCCGGTTCTCGTGTCTCGTAGGGACTTGGGAATCGGGTCGTTACAAAAGACTTTGAGAGGCCTTGTGCTTGTGTTCACTTAAGTTGTCCGATGCATAGGATTGACGGCTGATAGCCCCTTTGAGATTGATACTGGTGGTTTATTTCATGACATGGAAATTGGTTAAGTGGTCCTGATTACTGTAGCAATATTTATTGGTTAATATATATGTTTCTAGAATAAATAATTGGTGATATAAATCGCCATTATTTTTGCTCTAGGTTTCTTTTTGCTACATCAAACTCTTGATATACTCTTATTTCTCATTGAAGACCAATTTTGAGTAATTATTATTCATTGCATATCATTATTTGGCTTATTTTCTAGTGCTCATATATATATTAATTGAGATTAGCACGTGAATTCCTATTTGCTCCCTGTGTTCGACCTCGGACTCATTTCTTGATTATTAGTTATAACTTGTATTTGTTGTTCCATCAATTAAGGATTTGAACTATGATGACAATAATATAAACCATCGATAGATCGCTTTAACACTTACAGAAGCTCTAGGCTAGATCGGATGATGAATTAAGACTTGAGGGGCTAAATCTTAGTAGATAAGTGAAGGGTACCGACTTTAGGCCTCTTAGGCTTGATTTTGGGCTTAAACACCCACATATTTGTTAAGATCTAGACTATCCCTCAAGAGGTTGAGGGAGTTGCAAGGCTGATGTGTTAAGTCCAATTCTTAGGGATTATTTGGCCCCGTTGCCTACCCTTTGGTTTGTAGGACTTGGTAACCTAGGCACCCAAATATCACACACCGGTTTGGTTTAGTGCGCTAAATGAAGAATAATGCCAAAATTCATTCTGTTTTGAAAATGTTTTCTTGAAGATTTGGCTTAGGAGCAGTTCGAAGATACAAGTTGATTGGACAAGTTCCCTGCATGGAGAGGAGGAAAAAATATACTCCCCTTGAAGATGCGTTATAACATGTCATCTCCTCGATGCTTGTCTCCTAAGATATCCACATATCCTATCGGGGGCATGTAAGCACCTAGTGCTGGTTCAGGTGCCATAGGTGGCATTATCCCAAAATGTTGATTGCCGGCACTTGGATTTAGCTATAGAATGCCATGGGAGGCACTATCCTGAAGTGTTGAAAGTCAGGGTTCTGGGGATTGCCATGGCCAGCATTATCATGAAATGTCGAAAGCTAGGGACCCTTCAAGGATTGATGATGGGGACGAGGAATTCGATACAAACTATGTTTAGGGCCAATCTGATGTTGGGTTTAGGTGAATTTTAAAACAAAAGAGAGAAAATTGTCAAAATAAATATCCCCTTCTCTCTATTATCAAAAATGCACTGGCAAAGTGAACCTGGACCTTGTTGCACGTATGCACGGGTGTTTTAACCGCTGGGGTCAACGAACCTCTAGGAAGATTCTATGGGCATTAAAAACATTCGTGGCGGACCCAAGATTGAGGCTGGTCACGTCTGGATCTTGGTTGATACTTGAGTACCTCTGGGCCTATTGTTAGTATTTTGATATAATTTTTGAGATGTGGCTCGATAAGGCATCCTGACGATCAAAATCCAGCTTAGAGATTTGGTTTGGTCCATAGGATTTTTGCTAGGGATTAGCAAAAGTTAGGTATGGGGATATGATGGTAGCACCATCATTGGTGTTAGTAAGCTTAATTTCGCCTGACTATAGTAATAAATGCACCTAGATATTCATCAGATTATCCTAACTTTGTCTGAATTGCATTTGAGAAGAAGACAACAAAATCAGATAATTCTATAGTTTTAACATCCAATCACAAATGCAGAATAACTAACGAATTAAGTAGGGCTTAATCCAAGGTCAAATGAGCTTAATTTCCCAAGAAGTGGGCTTGAATTAACTGAATTAGGGTTTTCTGAGTGTGCTCTTATACATGAAATGCACATCGAAAGTGGAGATGAGAGGATATGGAAGGAGCTGGTAATGTCAGGGACAACTGATTGTGTAGCCATCAACTCACAGGGAAGATTAGGCGGTATTGTCTTCTGGTGGAGGATGGTGTGTCTACAAGTGGTGGAGGTCCATAGAGCTAGACATTTGATAACCTGTAAGTGCAAGAGGATTCAAGGGGAGGCTGATTGCTTCATTACTAGAGTCTATGGTCCCTGTAATGCCTCTATTAGGCACGAATTGTGGGAAGACCTTTTTGTAATAGTAGAATGTACACAAGGGGTGCCTTGGCTTGTGGGTGGGGACTTTAATTGTGTTCTAACAGGGATGGATAGACCTAGGGGGTGATGGATAGTGCCTCTCTTGGGTTCCAGTTGGTGGTACAGAATTTAGGCCTAAGCGAATTCCCTTCTTCTTGAGTAGAATTTACATGAAGTGGAAACGGCCTGATGTCGAAGATTGATAGATTCTTTGGGAATGCTGACTTGTTGGACAGATATTAGCTATCATCAGTATCTGGGCTAGAACGCCCTTTCTTAGATCACACACCATTGGTCTGGGATAGTGGTGAACAGGTGCACTCAGGGTCCTACTTCAAATTTAGAAGGTCATGGTTGAGAGAATTAGGCTTTCGTGAAATGCTTGAGGTGTGGTGGAGGGCCAAACAAGTTGATGGATCGGCTACAATCAGACTAGCTTTGAAATTGGCTGCCATGCATGCCATGCTTAAAGAGTATGGGGCTGTGATATCTTCATTAAGAGAGCAAAGGCGGCATGAGGCTTTGCTGGAACTTCAATGTTTAGATGCAAAGGAGGCCACATCTCCTTTATCTGACCAAGAACTTGATGCAAGGAGGAATTGGCAGAAGGTGATATTGGAAGAGGATCTAAAACTTGAAATGGATTGGTGGGAATGTTCAAGACAGCTATGGCTTAAAGAGGGGGATGCCAACACCAAATACTTCCACCTTGCAGCAAGCTCACATAGAAGGCATAATCTGATATCTTCTATTGTTAGAGATGGTTAGAGATTATCTTCCTTGCAAGAAATCAGATCTGAAGTTGTTAAGTACTTCAGGCTGACCTCATGGGTAGCAAGCAGGGGAGTTTGGAGAATGGTTGACAATGTGGCTCCTCAAATCTCAAACGAACAAGCTAACAGACTGATTGCAAGTATCTTTGAAAAAGAGGTGGTGGATGCCATAAATGAACTGAACAGTGAAGGATCACTTGGCCCTGATGGTGTTCAAGTTTTTTTCTACAAAGAAATGTGGAATTTACTTGGTAAGGAAGTGATGGAGGTGGTCAAGGAATTCAAGAGAGGGAATTATGGATTTGATAAGATAAACCGATCGTATATTTTCCTATTACCAAAGATGCAAGGTGCTGAAAGGTTCTCTGATTGCAGACCTATAGCACTCTCGAATTCCATATACTTGGTGATGAGAAAAATATTGGCGAATAGACTGCGGTTGGTCCTCCATGATCAAACTTATCCGATTCAGTCTGCATTCCGCCCTAATAGTCTATAGGGGTCCTTTATTATGGCTCAAGAGATGGTGAGTGGGTGGCATAGGAGGAAATGTAAAGCCTTCATGTGGAAAGTGGATTTCTATAAGGCATATGATTCGGTAGCTTGGCCATACTTGTGGGAGGTGTTTAAAAGAAGGGGTTTCCCTCATACTTGGATTCAGTGGATGAAGAGGTGCATTACCACCATCTCCTTCACCCCTCTGGTCAATGGTAGGCCCTGTGGGGAATGGATACAACCGCAATGCGGAGTTCGGCATGGCTGCCCACTTGCTCCCTTAGTGTTCAATCTTGCGGTTGATAATCTTGCTAGATATGCTTGCAAGTGGTAGAAGCCAGTGTTGTAAGAGGTTATTCCTTATCTAATAGGAGAGCCATGGCTCCTATGCTCAAGTATGCCGATGATATGATTTCTTTTTGTAGAAGGGGATGAATCTGAAGCTCAAGCTCTATGGCATATGGTTAAGCTCTTTGGGGAGATCTCAGGTCTGAAATTGAATGGGGAAAAATCTTCTTGGTTTGCTTTGGTCTTAATGATTATTCAAGAAGTCTTGTATTCTACTTTGGGTATGCTACGTACCACACTTCCAGTCAAATATTTGGGGCTGCTGTTGAGATGTTCTAAATTGCGGAAGAGTGACTAGAATGTTCTCTTTGACAAAATATCTATGAAGTTAGAGAGCTGGAATAATAGGTTCCAGTCCAAGGGTGGGAGACTTATCTTAATGAATTATGTTATTACTTCTATTCCGATTTTCTATTTCTCCATGTTCAAGGCCCCTAAATCTACTTGGAAGCGTATTGATGTGATGCGGAAGTGGTTCTTCTGGAAGGGTGTGCTCCATGAAGGAAAGTTTATGCAGCCGCTGAAATGGAAGCATTTGTGCCTGCCCAAGGAATACGGTGGTCTGGGTATTAAAGCCTTAAAGGAGTTTAATGAGGCATTGTTAATCAAGTGGGCTATTAAAGTCCTTAATGGCAAAGGGAAACTGTGGTCTGATATTGTCAAGGATAACTATGGCAGTTCCAACAGTGCGTTGAAGAGGCTTTGTCCAGTGAACCCATCCCCCTTTTGGCAATCAGTGATTCATGTCTTGAAGATTAATTGGACTTGCTATAGCCTGTTCTTGGGAACGACAGTGCATTTAGCTTCTGGAAGGAAGAATGGTCTTCCTTGGGTATCTTGAAAGATGCATATCCGAGAACATATAGGTTTCTGTGGATAAAGGCTGTGTGATATGTAGTTGCTGGTCAGAGCAAGAAGGTGGCTAGGATATTACCGAGTCTAAAGTTAACAGGGAAGGAACTTGCTTAGGTGAAGAGAAGATGAGACTAATTTCAGACCTTTAAAGCTTCAAACTAAGGGCTAGAATGGAGGATAGCTATGCGTGGAGTGGTGTTTATACAGCGGTGCGTGCATATGGGAGGATTATGGGATCCACTAGAGCTATGGAAGGTGATCCAATTGGTACCAAGCTTTGGATCTTGAAAGTTCCATTAAAAGTCCAAATTTTTCTATGGTTGTGTAGAAGGGAGGGCTTGATTACTGGAGAATTGAGACATAGGAGGATTGGTGCTGATCTACACGAGTGACCTATGTGTGGACTTCACACTGATAGCTTGGGGCATGTTTTTTCTTCATGTTTATTACGGATGCGATATGGAGGAAAACCTGTCATGAATCGTTCCCTATTTGGGATTCTCGATGGCAAAAATTCCTATTGCATGACAAACCTCATGTGCACATGGCGGCAACAATGTGGTGTGGGTGGAGGGCAAGGAATGTGAGATTATTTCAGGAGAGACTGGTGTGCGTTGAGCTAATTGTAAATGAGTGCTGGTCCCTCATACATTTGTGGGGATCTGTATTGTAATGATCCCTGATGTTCTTTTTTAAATGATGAATAAAATGCCCCTCTGGATTGCTATCGTGGCTCGATAGCTTTCCTCTTAGTTTCAAAAAAAAAAAGTTAGGACCTAACTCAATTCAGGTTGATTAAGTCTTATGATTACTGCGAATCATTCCTTGCCTCACTCTCCACGTACGTCTCGAAACCCATACCTGTGCGCCTTCCTCACACGCTGGCATGCCTGTGGTGTCCTCGTGGCCTGCTCGGTGCTGCTCCCCACATCCTCGAGCCCTGTGCTGATCATCCTTGCACACTGCATCTGCATCCCTCTCACCTTGTACCCATACACTATGAGCCCTGCACCTCCCCTTGCCCCACATGTCGCACCCCTCGAGCCTCGCACCTACTCACTTGCTCCTTCAAGCACATGTGCACCTTAGAAGGAAAAGAGAAGAGGGGTGGGGGCATGCTACTCTTGCAACTTCTCTCTCTCTTTCTCCACTATACTGGAGTGCTACCTGTGGTGGTGGTTAAAACGAGGGGAGGGTCAAATTTCGAGGAGAGTGGGGTTTATATAGTGGGCTTGGGTTAGGTTTTAGGGATTCGGTGGGGTTAAGGTAAAATGTGATTTAGGTCCCATATTTTTGTGAGGTTTCCAAGTTGCCCCTAACTTAAGGAAGATAGGGGTGGAAGAAGTATAGAAATCCCCTTCAGGAAATGAGGAAATCCTCACGGGGCCCCTACGTGGGTCCCCAAGTTCTAGGAAAACCTTAACGGAACCCTTCAGAGTTTATAAAAACTCCCTTGGACTAAATTGCAATGTAATTATTGCGTAAAATTTATGCTAAAACCCTTGGGGCTTAGAAAATCATAAAGTGACCCTCAGGTGTTTGTTTGACGTGGAATAATTGCAGAAACCACCCTAGAGGATTTAGGATTTCCTTGATGGCCCTTAGGGTCATTTCAACACAACAAACTTAAAGGAAGTTTTGCCCTCGAAACTTGGGCTTAACTATGGTGCATGGAAGGAAGGAAAAACGAGTGCATAACAAACTTAAAGAGGACTAAAGTCGGTCAGGAATACGTACCCATGAAAAGCTCAGGGTATCGATCTTGCATCATCGCCTCGGGCTCCCATGCTGCCTCCTCGTACCTCTAGCTTTGCCATAGGACCTTCACCAGAGGCACGCACTTCTGTCTTAGTCTCTTAATGGCTTTATTTAGAATCTGCATAGGTCTCTTTGGATAGGTTAGGTCATCCCCAACCATAATGCTTTCGAGGCTTAGTGCGTGACTAGGTCGGTGATGGTAATTCCATCATTCTTCATAACTAACTTAATTTAGTCTGAATCAAGAGATAAATTCTCCTAAATGATCGCCTGAGGATTGAAATTCCACTCTGATCTGATTTGAGAAGAAGATAGGGAAACATGGTTAATTCAGTTGTTTTAATAGCACATCACAAATGAAGATTAACCATGGGGTTACTCAGGGGTTAATTAAAGGTTAAACGAACATAAAAGACTAAGAAGTGGGCTTACACTGACTAAATCAGGATTTCATGCATTTCAAAGACCAAAATAGGACTAAAAACCCTAATTATCAGCCCCACTTAAATTGGAAAGGTTCTAGTCAGGATAAAATCAATTTAAACCTCTTAAAATTCATATAAAAATATTCTAAGAGGTTTGGTACCTTTGGTTTGACCATTTGAACCCATTTTGACCAAAAATAGAGTTGCAGATAGGAATTTGCACTAATTTGGACTTCTATGCAATTTACCCATTCTAATGTGGTAAAAACTTAAATCCAAGTTTACCATTATATTTCTTGGGTCTAAATTAGGTCAACACCAAAATTTGGGCCTAATCAGAGTCCATCTTGACCTAGTTTGCAGTTTAGCCCTTAGAAACTCTATTTCATACACTTAAGCCCCTAGGTTTTAAGTTTCTCACAAAATGGCCCCTAACTTTCTCATCCTCTTTGCAATCAGGTTCCTACCGCCATTGGAGATGTGAACAAGGCCTCATACCTAAGAACGCCAACTTCAATCAAGGATTTCTCCTTGATTTGTTGGCCAAATCCCTCTAAAATTGGAGGGATTATCGAGTAGAAGATCCTCCACCATCTAAACTCAATCACAAATCCCAAAACCAATCCTAGCAAACTTGCAAAATCAATGTGGATTTCTTGCAATTTTCATGAGGAATTTGTACACTTTCATGCAATTCAAGGGCCTAGAACCCTCTATTTAAAATCCCCAAAGTTCCTAGGTCCATTTGAGCACGATTCTGGCCAAATTCAACATCTTCCTCTCATCTCCAGCCACCTCCACCGCGGCTCCGATGACTCTCCTCCTCCATCCTCCTATAGCCTCCCAACGACCAAACTGGGACCGCCTCCATCTCCCTCACCTTCATCCGCTACTCGCCAATTAAAATGAGGGCTTCCTCCCCTTCTCCTCGTCCCCATCTCACTCGCCAGAGGCTTTGTCTTCTCCACGACCAACAAGCCACGTCGGCTTGGATTCCACTCCCCTTCGTCCAATAGTCAGGTCTTCCTTCTTCCTCTCTCTCCCTAGTTTATGTCTAGCCCTCTAGGACCCCAATTCAATTGACAAATCATTGTCTCCCTCTCCATCTTCTTCACGGCCGGCGAAGCTCCAGCAAGCTTCGTCCGGTCGCTACACTCCACCAAACTTGCAACCACCACCACCACGACCTTCCACTCACCTTCGCAAACAAAACCCCTCAATTAATTGAGGGTTTCGCTTACTCCACACACCCCCCGAACACACCCAGCACCACACACATTAACCGACCTCGACTGGCCACCCTCGTCCACCAATCTCCAAATCATCCCCACCATCACCCTCCTTAACTCATGGAAAAGCTTAGGAACTATTTAATTAGGGCGTTTAGCCCATATTTTGATATCTTAGTTTCACCAGAGATTCGTTGTTGTCGTCAATTCTCTGGCTTCGTCCGCTTCACTCTATCTTTCTCTGGCCTTGCTTCAATGTTCGAGATCTGCGGACGAACATCCTACAGACTCCTAAGCCCTCAATTGAAAGGACCTACACCGATAGCAGCTTCAATTTGAAGCTTCAAATCCGTTGAGCACGCAAGGAAAGTAGTGGGGTTTAGTCCCACATAGTGGGTAGCTAAATCTAAAATGTGGATATAATGTTTTTGCCTCAGCAGTTGTCTGCCTCAACACACAAGGGGTGAGGTCTCCTCACGCTCACCTCAGCCCTCACTTCTCACTCGCGATCACATGCCCGTGGGTCTAAACACTATGCTCTGGGTTCGATTACCAACTCGATTACTGACCTGGTTCTGGATTAAGAAAGAAGAGGATTCTGATGAGGGAGGGGGTGGTTTTGCATTATTGTGCCTTGGGAAACATGCCTCTACACTCAACACTTAGCAAAATTCTAAGGTGGTTTGTGCTGAGGCTACTCCTTAAGTTGTCTGATGTGCCTGACCAATGTCAGGTATTGGTTGATGATTACTGTGGACTTATTGAGATATTATCTGACATGGTTAAGTGGTTTGGAATTACTATTGAAACATTGAAACTGCTGTTGGTATTGGGAATTGTGCTTAATTGTGGGATTTACTTGGTGGTTCAAACCACCATTTTTAGCTTTCAATTATTCTGTTTATCCCATTGATTTCTGAGATACAATTTGCTAGTAATTGAATATCTTTTTGTGTAGATTATTTCTTCATCGTATATCTTTATTGTGCTTGATTATTGTGCTCATTTATTCCTCATATTTTGACTAGTGATTGAATTCCATATTTTCTCCCTGCAAATGGCCTTGGAACTCACATTTTTTCGGGCATTATAAATTTAAATGTTGTTACGCTTTTATCGACTATACTATGACACAATACTTTCTAAAATATAGTAGAAGCAATATCAATAGTCGGCGACATATCTCCTCAAGTTGGACATGTGGAACACGTCGTGGATGCCAGACAGTTTGGATGGAAGGGCAAGCCTGTAGGTAACAGATCCAACCCGCTGTAAGACCTCAAAAGGCCCCATGAACCTCGGTGCAAGGTACCCCCTCACCTTAAACCACTGCAAGATCTTCATGGGCATAACACGGAGGAACATATGGTCTCCAACCTGAAACTACACCTCCCTATGCTTCCAGTCGTCGTAGCTCTTCTACCTACTCATGATAGTGCAGAGTCGCTTGTGAATTTGCTTTATTACCTCCTGGCTCTGACGAATTAGCCTAGGACTAGCCTCCCACTTGGTCCTAACCTCAATTCAACTCAAAGGAGTCGTGTAATGCCTCATAAGGTGCCATGCCGATGCTAGAGTGATAATTGTTGTATGCAAACTATACCAGGGGTAGGTGTTCCTCCCAGGACCCCCTCTAGTCTAATAGATAGGCACGCAAAAGGTCCTTAAGTGTCTGAATGGTGTGCTTGGACTGCCCATCAGTCTGGGGTTGATAGGTGGTGTTGAACCTTAGACAAGTCCCCAAAGCCTACTGGAACTCTCCCCAGAACTGGAAGTAAATCGGATGTCTCCGTTGGATATGATCTCTTGGGGAACTTCGTGAAGGCGCACCATATCCTAGATGTATCGCTCTGCCAACTGTGTTGGTCCAAAGGTGACTCGGATCGACAAGAACCGCTCCATCTTCATCAACCTATCCACTATGACCCAAATGGAATCATGTCCTCACTGTGTAATGGGAAACCTGATCATTAGGTCCATGGTAACACTTTCCCACTTCCACTTCGACATATAAAGTTGCTATAATGTCCTTACAGACCTCTAGTGCTTGGCCTTCACCTACTAGCATACCAAGCATTGCTGCACGAACTCTCCAACATCCCTCTTCATCCCTCTCCCCCAGAAGTCACGTCACAAATCATGGTACATCTTGGTGTTCCCAAGATGTATAGTAAATTTGGACTTGTGTGCCTCTGCCAGAAGCTCTCTCAACAGCTCGTCCCTAGGGACGCACAACTACCCCCTTATGCGTATGATATCATTAAGGAAGGTGAAGTCCCCTAGGTCTCCTGTCAATACTCCATCCCACAGTGTCTGTAAGTATGGATGTGTTATCTATCCAGTGATAATGTGATCTAAGAGCTCAGGTCATGTCTATCTCGTCACTATCACTACCCAATAGTGTCTACGTGGCTCTTAAGGTCGGCAGCTACCAACCTCCTGCATCAGTAGCTAACTTTGTGCCTGTATGCTTGCCAAGTGGATGAGAGCCTTTCAGCTCAAGGCGTCGGCCACCACATTGGCCTTCCCTGGATGGTATGAGATGCTACAGTTATGATCCTTCAAGAGCTCCAACCAATGCCTCTGTCTCATCTTAAGCTCCTTCTGATCAAAAGGATACTTGAGGCTCTCTAGTCTGTAAAAGTCTCAAATGTCTCACCATACAGGTAGTGACTCCACATCTTCAAAGCGAAGATGACAACTGCTAGGTCCAAGTTGTGAGTGGGGTAGTTATGCTCATGGGGCTTCAGTTGCTGTGATGTGTATGTGACAACGTGAATCCACTTCATGAGCACACCACCCAACCCTTGCTGTTTGGAATGGTGAGTATAGGAGCTGGAGTCAACTTCTCCTTCAACTCTTGAAAGCAAGCCTTGCACTCGTCGGTCTAAGTGAAGGGTGCACCCTTCTTGGTCAACTGTGGGTGCATAATCTGGGAGAAACCCCCAATGAACCGCCTATAGTAACCTACTAGTCCTAAGAAGTTGCGTATCTCTGTCACTATATGTGGCCTCTCCTACCTAAGTATGACCTCAAATTTTGCCAGATCCACAGCTATCCCATCTCTAGAGATCACGTGCCCCAAAAAGGTAACCTGCCTCACCCAAAACTCGCACTTGCTATATGATTACGTAGCAACCATAGGACTTAATCAACTTGAATTGAGTTAGATCCTAGCTAAACTTAGGAATAATACATGCATAAGTTGCATATTTTGCATCATAACTGCTTTACTTAGCTATTCATAGAATAATGTTATTTTACCTTACTAATTAGTGAATAATTATATTTACAGATAATAAGGAGCTTAGGAGATGGCCTGAAGCTGAATAAAAGTTAGATAAAAGCTGGAGCTATAGCAGAGCTGGAGCAGAAGCTTGGAACAAAGCTGGAAATAATGAAGAAATGAAGATAGAGAGTAAGCAGGTAGACTAAGTTACTTGTAGGAATAAATGTAGAAATTGAAGCAAAAAAGAACTTAGGATAACCCTTTCCCTAAGCCATCCTCCTATTAGGCTAATTTAGCCTAAAAACCAAAAACATGGATAATGCTATCCATGTTCTTATCCATACTATCCCTACTCACATCCCCCATTTGGGTTATCTCTATCCTAAACCCTAAACTCACTTTCCAGCACACTTCTGGACGTCTCGACAGTGTGTTTGGATGTCCAATCTTTGTAGAAACTCCAGCCAGAACCCAACTCTAATACTGTTATAGAATTGAACGTCCAACCTATTCTTTAGATGTCCAACTTTGAAGTATAAGTCATGTGACCACACTTCTAGACATTCGGAGGTCCTCTCTTATTCCTGTATTTGGAACTAGAAGTCGAAGCTTGCCTCCTTTGACTAGAAACCATACCATACACCTTAGGAAACCTATTTAGAGACCTCCTAAGCCTATCCCATTACCTTTAACCCTAACCTAATTAGGTTATATCCAAGTCCTAATCCAATAACCTAATGAGGTTCACACAAAACCTAATTGACTTAATGTGAGTCAATTGGGAGAACCCCTTGATTAATTGGGTTCATGGAACCCAATTGGAGTTTACCTTTGTTAATTATACTACAATGAGTCTAATTAGAATCAATTAAACCTAGCCTAGTCAAGGTGCATACCTAGTTGATTGGTTGCACCCAAGTATAATCGAGTTCACACAGGACTTTATTAGATGCAATTCTAGCCATGCAAGTCTAATTGGATCCAATTAGAATCCAATGGACTCACCCACAACTTAATTAGGTTGATGAAGAACCTAATTAGGGATTTCCTAACCCAATCACACACACATACACCTAATTAGACTAGGACACAACTAACTAGACCCAACCTACTAGATCCTAGGCTAACCCAATCCACTTAGGACTAAACCCAATGTAATCCACCTCTTCTCTCCATTGAAAATAGCATCCCACTTAGTCCACACACAACTCCAACTTCTCCCCTAAAAAGTGGATCTAAGAAGACCACTTCCCCCTACTAAAGTTGGAACCTAAGGGCCCCCCTCTAGATCCTTCCAACGCCAACCTAACACCTCTCCCATCGTTATATAAACCCTCCCCATTTGGCTGCTCACCATCTTCATCATCCACCCCCCATAGCCATCCCTCCTCCAATCCAAGCACTCCCTACCACCTCCAAGAGGCTGGCCACCACCACCTTGTGGCCGTCCTCCTCCCTCCCTCCACCTCCAAGCCAAATGGCCACCAAGGACCACCCTTGGTGTCCTTGATTCTTTTTTTTTGAAACAGTGAGGATTGCTATCATGAACCGATAGCAATCCGGACGGCAGTATATTTCTTATCAAAAAAGTATTACAAAAGAGATGCCCAACTATGTATGAGAGACCAGCAATCCTTTACAATGTTCTCACATCTCACTGGTCTCTCCTGAAAAAGCTTATCATTGTGTGCCCTCCACACACTCCACAAAATGGCTGCCATAGCCCCCAAGGGTTGACTAGGACTGATGAACCTCTACCACAGATAATCCCATGAGGGGAGGGGTTCCAAGCATACCATCCTCCAAATCTTGTCGGTGACCAAGCAAGAGGAGAAGATGTGTGTTGCACTATCAGATTGTAAACCACAAAGAGGGCAGGCATTCAGAACAGCCCCCATCCTTCTGTGCCTCAGATCTCCAGTGATCAATCCTTCCCGTCTGTAAAGCCACAGGAATATCTGGACCTTCAAAGGCACTCTCAAGAGCCAAATCTTTCTATCAACAGGATCCCATTCCACCTCACTATTGGATCTAATAGCTTTCTCATATGCCTACTGCACTGAAAAACTCCCCTGCCAGCCATATGTATCCATCACATTTCTCATAAGTTGCATCTGCTGTCAATTAGACAACATGTTCTGCCTCTCCTCCCATAAACGAGTGCCTGATCTGCACTGCTACAGCCCTTCCAGCCGCCAGTAGCCCTCTGCATCCGACCACAGACTGCTAACTGTGGCATCCTTGTTTGTAGCAGCATCATACACTCTCAGGTAGATCTCTTTCAGAAGGCCCAAGTCAGACCACCACCCGTTCCATTAGCTGAAACTTTTGCCATCTCCGAGCTTAGGCTGCAGCAAGTGCCAATAGCTGCTGATTGCAGAGATCAAAGATCGCCAAAAAGGGGAGGGTTTCTTCAGTTGGAGCCTTTGCAAACTGCTGTTTGATCCCCAATAGTTGTCCTTGATCAGATCATCCATCAACCCCTCCTTGCAGTCCAAAATCCTGATGGCCCATTTCATTAATAAGGCCTCATTGAATTCTTTGAGTGATTTAATTCCCATACCACCTATCTCCTTAGGCCTGCAGATACTGCTCCATCTGATAGGCTGCATGAAATCGCCCTCATGACCTGCTCCTTTCCAGAAGAATCTCTTCCTCATAACATCCAATCTCTTACAAATACATTTAGGGGCTCTAAATATGTTAAAATAGAAGATCGGTATAGCTGTAATGACCGAATTGAGCAGGATTAGTCTTCCACCCTTAGACAAGAATTTACTACTCCAACCTTTTAGCTTTCCAGAAACCTTCTCAAATAAGACATTCCAATATGATGTTTTCAACTTTGTAGCCCTCAGTGGTAATCCTAGATACCTCAGTGGCAGTTTAGCACGAGGTGACCCCAATGTACCCTCCAAATCCATCTGCTCCTGCTCATTCATGCCAAAACAAATCAACACAGACTTATCCTTGTTCAAACATAATCCTGAAATATCGCCAAATATCTTTACCAATAACCCCAGAGCATGTGCCTCAGACTTGGACCCTTCCACAAAGAACACTGTGTCATGTGCATATTGCAAAATGGGGGCTAGATTTCTCCTGTTAGATAATGAGTACCCTTTAATTATACCTACCTCTGCCAATTTGCAAGCATACCTTGCCAACCCACCCACCGCAAGGTTGAAGACCAATGGGGCTAGAGGACATCCTTGTCTAACCCCATGCTGTGGCTGGATCCAGGCTCCACAGGGCTTCCCATTAACCAAAGGAGAAAATGAAGTAGTAGTGATACAACGTTTCATCCATTGGACCCAAAGGGGGGGGAAGCCTCTTCTTCTAAAAACCTCCCAAAGGTATGGCCAAGAGATCGAATCATAGGCTTTCTGGAAATCCACTTTCCACATGAATGCCTTGCATTTCCTTCGATGCCATCCATTCACCATTTCCTGAGCCAAGATAAAGGATTCTTGAAGTGATCTATTGAGCAAGAATGCAGCTTGTATCGGATGAATAAGGTCCTGTAGATCAATTCTCAACCTATTAGCCAAAATCTTGCTGATGATAAGGTGATGGAGTTTGAAAGGGAGACTGGCCTGAAGTCTGAAAAATGTTCTGCTCCCATTGATTTAGGCAATAGAAAAAGATATGACTTATTAATCCTCTCAAACCCAGCATTTCCCACCTCAAATTCTCTGATAACATCCATTACTTCCTTGCCCACCACATTCCACATCTCTCTGTAAAACAACACTTGTATTCCATTAGAGCCCGGGGACCCTTCCATATTTAATTCTCTGATTGCCTGTAGGGTCTCCTGTTCAGTAATGAGTGCGGTCAGCTGCTCAGCCTGTTCACTCGTCACCCTAGGACCATCACTTCCTGCCATTCTCCATTTCCCCCTCTTAACTGCCTGAGTTGCCTCTCTAAAATATTTAATGGCTTCAGATTTAATCTCCTGATTTGAGAAGACACGATGTCCACCACAAAGAATAGAGGAAATAAAATTAACACGCCTCTGAGAGCTAGCTGCAAGATGGAAAAATTTTGTATTGGCATCTCCCTCCTTAAGCCATAGCTGCCTAGATCTCTCCCTCCAATTAATTTCTTATTTAAGGTCTTCATCTAGTATCACACCCTGCCACATTTTCCTTTTAGCCAATTCCTCCTTAGATAAAGGGCCGGCTGCTTCTTTGTAGTCTAGCTCCTGAATTTTATTCAGAGCTTCCCTTCTCCTCTGCTCCCTCATCAGGCTAACAATAGATCCATACTCTTTTAAGACAATGCGCAAATCCACCAGCTTGGTTGCCAATCTGGCAGGAGCAGATCCCTCCACCTTTTTAGCTCTCCACCAAGAGCTGACCATCTGACAAAAGCCCGGTTCACTCAGCCATGATCGTTTCAGTTTGAAATAGGAGACAACTTGGATTTCTTCCCCACTATCCCACACCAAAGGGGTGTGATCAGAGAAAGGTCGGCTCAATCCACTCACATTAGACAACTGGAATCTTTCAAGGATGTCCACATTCCCAAAAAATCTATCAAGTCTGGATGCCAACCTGTTTCCATTATGCCAAGTAAATTCCACATTGGAGGAAGGATACTCACTCAAATGCAGAGATTAAACCATCATCTGGAATCCAATAGCCGAACTGTCTGTGCTACCATTAGGCCTGTTTGCCCCTGTAACACACAATTAAAGTCCCCACCTGTTAGCCACATTCCCCCCTTCACCAACTCAGCCACCGCAGCCCACTCCTCCCACAGCTCCTGCCTGGCAGATGCAGCACAAGGTCCATACACCCCAGTAATCCAGATACACTCCTGCCCCTGGTGAATCTGGAATTCGCATGTCAGCATATGTCTGGCTTTGTGAATTTCCAAACACTGAGCCCACCTCTTCCTCCACCAGATAGCAATGCCCCTCGACCTCCCAACTGCATCAATCTGCACACAATTGTTCATCCCTGAAGCTAGCAAGTCAGACCAAAGCCTATCAGAATTATTTTCAATGTGTGTCTCTTGAATGAGAGCACATTCAATTCCCCATTCTCTCAAATATCTCATCAAAGATTCCCTCCGGCTTTTGTCGCGCAACCCACGCACGTTCCAAGTGAGGATTCTCATCTATCCTCATTGGACCCCTCCCTCCTGAGGGTTTGGCATTTGCATACTTGCATAACTTTCACAACCTCGTCTTCATCCATTAGAATGATAGCCTTTGATTTTCTCTGTCGGAGGCTATACGGTGATCTGCCCTTACCAGTCTTTGCGGAAGAACCACCTTCACATTTAGGGTCTTCCTTCTCTTGCAGGTCTTGTTTATCCTTCAGATATTCCGGCTGCGTGTCATGACTCCCCTACTCCTCAGCTGCCACACCACCTGACAGCACATCCCCTGCCACCGTGGACGTCGGCCCTGCCATTTCCCCACCGCCTGATTCCTCGTTTTCTTCATTCTGAATCACCCCCGTCTCCTCGACATAGAAGTCCTTATGAGCCTCGACAGTTAGGGATTCACCATCGTGAGCCATGCACAGCTCCTGAACATTCGCTTCCTCATCAGCTGTAGGTCCAGAGAACTTAAGTTGCTTTGCTACAGTGTCCCCCATCAAGAACCTCAACGTCAGCATCTAGGAACTCCCACCACACCTCAGAATCAGACTAGCGGGTATAGATCCAGCAAAGAATGCATCGACCCTCACATTTAGCAGGCGCCCATCCCCCTCCAGCCATCCGATAATCGCGTCATCTGCCACTGATGTAAATCCTGAGATCATCGATGATACAACCTCCTTCGACCTCAGTTGCAAAGGTAGTCCCTCGATCTCAAGTTTTCCCGACCTGAGTCCAACACTCTGGGGTGGTCTCTCCGGCAAGGCTCAATCAAAGGGAGAAACCATTCTCCCGATCACCATGATGCCATCTTTATAGGATGTTTGAAACCATAGCTTCTCGACATTTCCTATACCCAAACCAAAGAGTACAAAACGTTTATTTGACAGAAAAGAAACCTGCCAGGAGTTGGTTGAGAGGGACAGAGAGTTTACCAGGGTGCGAACATTCTTTGCCGTCGTTCTTCTAGACATAACCTCCCCAACCAGAGCTCCACTCAAGGCCATCTCTACTACTTTGATGCTCTCTGTCATAGGAACCTCCACATTAGCCGTAAGCCCTCCCAGTTTGCGCAAAGATGGGGGTGGAGGCGGTATCTGCATAGCCCTAGAATTAAAATTTCCAGAGCATGGGAAATGGTGTTCACGCATCTGTCCCCCCAAACCCCGACACGAATCCCTTTTGTGACTGAATCCCCTGTAGCCCAAGCACACCACAGGAGATCGGCAGGTGGCCGCCATATGTCCCCGCCGTCGGCAGCGGAAACAAACAATCTTACCAAGCAGCTTTGTTCCCTTTCCATCAGACCACCTCGCCTCCATCCCCCTTTTGCCATAAGCACTAGCATCCCTCCGCTCCTTCCGCCTCCAAACCTTCGACCTCCAAGTATGCCATTCTTCACCCTCGCTACTCCCACCAGTCGTCGCCCCTGAAACGCCCACTGTTGGAAACGACATCATATCCACCCCCATAACTAGTATTGATTCTTATAACTATAGTAGTTCTTCTATTGCTTTATATTTTGCATTTATTTTTGCAAGTAGCTAGTATACTCTCCATCTTTGTGGCATGCCTAGGCTCTCCTTAGGTTGCAGGTGTGCTCCTCTCTGTGTGGTCTAGATGGGTTTCCATGCCCTTGGTCTAGCCACCACCATCCCTCAGTGTTGACGGCTCCCTGAGCATTCCTGGTAGGATGGTTTTCTAATAGCTTAGCAGTAGTTAGATTAGATTTCCTTCCTGTGTAAAAGCATTCCTCTAGTTTCATTTTTTCTATAAACATGAATGATTCATGAAATGAAAAGCTGATATCTTGTTTTGGATTATTCTATCTCTATTTAAAAATCACAAAAAAAAAGATGGCAGTACCGGAACACATAAATCATTTAGCACTTGATGTAAACGCGGTTGATTGTATTTGCATTGTAGAGATTGTGCATATGGACACACACACACACATTAACGTTCATCATCTTCCTCATGCACGTGCACGTTGTTCATGTTAACAACACTATAGGTGAGATGAATTAACGTAATCTGGAAACAGGAGTGGGATTCTAGGTAGATTTGCAAGCAAGAGAAAATCATAATAATTTCGCTATTTTCACCTCCTTGAGATCGACTGGGACTCACCACAAGTCTCGTTATTATTTTTTTTAGGTCTGATTCCACGTCTATACTACAACAAGAACAACCATTTTTACGATTTTAGCCTTAACACTGTACTTGGCATATAGCCTGTGTTGACTCAAAGTGTCTAGGATCATGTGAAGGTGCTGCTCGTGCTGGGACTGGTCACGGTAGTAGACTAGCACATCATTGATGAACACTACCACGAACTGGTCCAAGTACGACTTGAAGACACGATTCATCAAATCCATGAAGGTGGCAGGTGTATTGGTAAGCCCAAATGGCATGACCAAGAACTCATAGTACTCATACCGTATCCTAAAGACAATCATGGAGACGTCTATCTCCCTGTTCCTCAATTGGTGGTAGTCTGATCTCAAGTCTATCTTGAAGAATATCGTGGCATCTCTCAATTGGTCAAAGAGATCGTCGATGCAGGGCAAAGGATACTTGTTATTGATAGTGACTTGGTTCAACTATCGGTAATCAATACAGAGCCTAAGACTACTATCATTCTTCATAAATAAAACTAGGGCCCCCAATGCACTATGCCTCACAAAGCCCTTCTCTAATATGTCTTGCAGCTGGGACCTGAGCTCCCTGATGGGAACACTATCATGAGCCATAACTAGCTCCGTTTAATCTGATTAAATCAATAAAAGCTTCTATATCCATCAGAAGGTCTTAAGGGCATAAAACATTGATTTGAGAAGAAAATAAGAATATAGGGTTATTTTTGCAAATTTACCACTCTGTCACAAAAATAGAATAACCACGGGTTTCCTCAGGGGGTGATTAAGGGTCAAATGACCTTAAATGTCCAATAAGTGGGTTAATATAGACAGAAAAAGGTTTTCTCATGTTTTGAGAATTAAATGACTTCTGAAACCTTAAAAATAGCCCCGCTTATGTAACTGAGGTTCTGGTCAGGATAAAATTCACCTAAACTTTCTAAATTCATAGAAAAATATTCTCTAGGGTTTGGTACCTTCAATTGACCATCAGAACCTATCTTGACCCAAAATAGAGTCTCAGACTGACATTTACCCTAATTTAGATAATTGTGCAAATTACCTTGTTAAACTAGGTCAAAATCAAAATCGAACTTCACCATTGGATTCTTTAGGTCCAAATTAGGTTTATACCAAAATTTGGGCCCAAATCTAAGGTATTTTCAACCTAGTTTGCACTTTGGTCCAAGTCTGATTTCCTTTATTCCACATGGGTCCTTAGCATTTGAATTTCTTACAAAAAGCCCCTATCTTTATCATCATTTTCTTCAAATAGGTCCCTGCTGCCATGAATCCTATTCCTACAAATTCCAGCGACCTAAATAAGGCATGCTCTCCTTGTTTTCTTGACGAATCCCTCTCAGATTTGAAAGGGAAGTTTGTCAAGAAATTACCTTTCTTTTGAGCCAAATCCCAAGTTCTCAAACCTTCCCATTCTCTCATGCAAATGCATGAGAGATTAGGGTACCTTGTAATTCCTATCTCTGGTGAGCTTTCCAAGCTTGGGAAGCTTGCTTCCCAAGACCAAAACGCCATCCAGAGGCCTATAAAAGGACCCCCAGATCAAACTGAAGATTCCATGCTTGAATTCGACCGGATTCCCCCTTAATTTCGTCTCTCCCCATCCAGCTAAAGCCCCTCGACGTCCGGCGAGCTCCTCCGACTCCATCTTTCATCTGCGTGCAACACTTGCAGTGGATTTATCTCCATCGTTCTCTTCTACATCGTGCTATGCCCGCCGATGCCTCATCCTCCGTCTTCCTCGCCAATTCCTATTCACCAGAGCAATTTCTTCCTCGATGCTGACTATACCGCAATCGACGCCGCCTCAACTCCCCTTTGTCTACCAACTACTTAGATAAGCCCCCTAACTCCTCTACTTCATTTTCATCCCAACCACACTCAATTTCAACCATGCTACTACCCGTTCACCGTCATCCCTTCCTTGTCCGGCCACTCCTTCGGCGAGGCACATCTCGCTCCACACACCACCAAACCCCTCACCGTTCATCTCTACACAGCTGCCTTGACCTCAGGAGCAAGAACCCTAACTTGGTTAGGTCGATTGCTCCCCTAAACCCTTTGCCGAACACACCTACCTCCGCTCACCGACTTCGACATCGTCCAGCCACCACAGCCACCTTCACGACATGCTGCACCCACCACCATACTCGCCACCCTACGACGAAGCTCCCGAACATATTTAACAAGGCCGAGAGGCCATATTCTGACTTTCAGGTTTTCGCTCCCCTGACCGCCATGATTGTAGCTTCGAGCGAAGCTTGAATCCTTCTCCAGCCGCGTAAGTCCTAGGTGTTACCCTCAGATTGTGAGGAGAGGCTCAGGCAGATCTCCAGACCTTCAATTGGCACCAACATCTGCTGCTACTTCTCTAATTCATTGAAGGAACCTACTGCAGCTGCACACAGAAGGAAGGCAGTGGGATTAGTCTCACCTCGGAAGCTGACGAGCGCCAGCAGCTGAATAAATTGATTTTGTGCTAACGGCTTATCGCCTCAGCACGCACAGGGGGTGAGGTCCCCAAGCCCCTCACGTGCCTCGCTCGTGACACCTACACATGGTCTGGCCGATCCAATAACCCACCTAACCTAAGCACTCCTCGCTCACCACCCACTCCAGTGAGCCTGGTCCCGGGTGCGCTCTACCCGAATACCCAACAACCTGAGGCCCTGGGAGGGTGGATCCTAGAGAGAGGAGAGAAAGTGTGTGGGGGTAGGGGGTTTTGCTCTCAGGACCAACAGCCGACACTTAGTTGTTTGAGGAACCTCCCCCTTGTGCATGAAGAAGGAAGAAGGAGAGGAAGCCTGAGCAAAAGAGAAAGAAGAAGAAGGCAAAGAAGAGAAGAGGAGCTGTAGAAGAGAAGAAGCCCAAGAGAAAGAGAAGAAAGAAGCCACAGAAAGAAGCAATCGAGCACTATAGTAGTGAGTAGGATAAGTCGTCTGACCGACCGAGCAGACGTTTGAGCTTCATTTGAAGTGCACTGTGCACTTATCCTACGTGGCATTTAATTGATTAGTACTATTGAAATATTTGATATAATTGTGAGGGGTAATTGGTGATTCAAATCACCATTTTACCAATTCTTCTTGCATTATCTAACATTCACTTTCATTCATATTTGCTTGGAATTCTATTGCTTATATATTTGTGTTGAATTGCAATCTTGAGAATTATTTTTGCCAATTGCCCCTTGTGTTCGACCTCGGACTTTCATTTGAGTAATAAATATTATTTGTTTTTCACGCTGATTCAACCGACACTACACACATTGATTTTAAAACCTGATTCAGAGCGAGTAACACTCCCACAGCTCAAGTGGTGCCATCCTATATGGCACAGTAGAGATGGGGCTAGTCCCCGATATCAGCGAGATCTCAAACTCGATCTCGTGCTCAGGTGGTAATTTTGGCAACTCCTCTGGAAAGACATCCGGGTACTCATAGAACATTGGAATGTTCTACAGGTCAACTCCCAGACTAGACTCTGCTATGACACAAGGTAGGTACTCCACACAACCTTGGCTTAACAGCTTCGCTGCCTGGAGTGTAGAAATACACTTAAATCCCTTGTCCACTAGTTCACCGTGAAACTCAAAAGAAGGAAACTCAGGGATGGAGAAGACAATCTTCTTCTCAAAATAATCCACCAAGGCGTGGTATGAGGACAACCAGTCCATCCCCAAAATCATGCCGAAGTCCTCCATGTGGATCACTATCAGGTCAGTTGGAAGAATGTACCCTGCTATCATGACCTCACAATTGGTAAAAGCATAGGACCTTTCTTGTGTATGTGCTCTAGAGAATAGATGAGGGACTGGATATTTATTGGACCCAATTAAGGCACCTAAAGATTTTTGGATGACTAAGGCTGTTTCGAGGTAGGTGATACCTCTGAATTAGAAATTCACACACCTGAGAATTACTTGGGCAGCCAAGAAGGTAGAGCCCCGCAAAGACCCCTACACGGTAAAGCATCCCCACGGGTTATAGGGTTTCCCCCACCTGACCTTCCTTCTTATTATGGTTCTAAGTAGATTGGAATGTGCGAATTGAGACCTAAGTCTACCAATTTTAGTCCTAATTTGTGCCTTGAATTTTCACTTGATTTAGAAGTTGATTCAATTTGTGATCTAATTTGAAGGTTGATTGGCCCAAAAAATGGATCAACTTCACCTGACCTGTCCTAAAGATTGAGTTTGAAATTTGGGTCAAGAACCAAAGTCACCCTGAATTGACTCTCAGGTTATTAAGTCCAAAATTTTAGGGTTCAAGTGAATTTAGAATGTGATTTAAGGGTTTTCTTGAATAGATCTTTTCAACCAAGGGCTTGGGTGGTACACAAATGCGGGAGAGTTAATTTCCTTTAATGCATGCAAGTGTATACCAACACTTCAAAATCCTAATGTGGAAACCCTAATTGGCTCTATTTTAAGTCCAATTTAGTCCCAAAGGTAACACCTTAGACTCAAATAAGAAAGTGAGTAGTCCAAGATGTTTAGAAAATTAAGCATAAATCCCTAATAGGCATAGAAAATTAGGATGGGGATTTCTAATCAAATCGTCTCACTTCAATCAGATATCAAATTAAGTTCACAAATTAGGAAACTTTGCCTTTAAATGATGATTACTAAAAAAAAAAAAAGGAAGTGGGTCCTAATTCATTTGTTTCCTTTTTCTCTTTCCCAAGATTAGGAGGTTGATTAGGGAAGAAGAGAGATTTTACCTACCCCTGGAGTGGCTGATTGCGCAGAAGATCTTCTCATGATGTACCTCGCAAAATCACAGTAAAACGGATAGGGTTAGTAATAAGCTCAATCAAATAAGATACAATTAGTGGTGAATTACGCATTGCTCCTCGGCAACGGTGCCAAAATATTGTCGGGTGATTTGCGTTGATTTATAAATTAGCATTGTAGTATAGTTGACAAAACCACTACAACATTTAAATTTATAAAGAGTGCTCAAAAACAAGGAAATGAGTTCGAGGTCGTTCGTAGGGAGCAAATGTAGAATTCACAACACTAATTGCAATTAATAATAATGAGCATAATAAATTAAGGACCAGAGAGATATTCAATGAATAATGTGCACAAAAATATATTCAATAATAGAATTTGTATCTCAAGGGATAATGAGATAAAATTAATAGAACCTTGAAATAATGGTGATTTAGATCACCACATAAATCCCACATTTAAGCATATATAGAATGTCTCACTTAACTCAAATTTTCCAACAGTGTCTCAACCACTTATCCTCATGAATAAGTCCACAGTATCAGAGCTCAGAATTAAGCCAAGGCTTCAGACGTCGCAAGTAAGGCTTAGATGCTTAAGTGATCACAAGGCACAACAGGAGCATAGAGCACCAACACAAAGGTATGAAGCCTTAGCAGAGACCTTAGAGATGTTAAATATAGAATGCACAGGCACCCATCTCGAGGCAACAAGACACATATCCTGAAGCAAAACCCTCCCCCCTCCTCCTCCTCAGCAATTCCCTTCTATACACTAATCGGACCTTTAATTGGGTAATCAGATCGAGTACAGGGTCTTGATCCACAGGCAGTGAATTGTAGGTGAGGAGTGAGCATGTGGGTGAGCGCGTGCATGGGGGACCCAACCCCTGTGTACTGGGCGAAGAGCTGTAGGCACAAAAATAATTTATGCGCGGTTGGCAGCTCCTTCACTCATGATGTGGCACTAAATGTGCCCTCATCTTCTTCACGCGATGCAGTCGAGTGCTTCTCTCCAATTGGAGTAGCTACTTTGCTTCTTTCCTTGAATTAGCAGTCCAAGAGGCTTCACAAGATATACCTGCAACTCCAGGTGGTGGTCGCGGTGAAGTTGGTCAATGGATGGTGGCCGGCGGAGGTGGTTGATGACGGCGGGAGCAGGCAGAGATGACGAATACTTAAAATAATGAATATGGGATGAAAACCACAATTAGTGAGTTCATGAACATCGCCAGAGCACGGCGAGTGTGAAGGTGGTGTTCTTGTGGTGTTTAGTGGTCAGTGGAGAGTGATCGATGTTGGAGATGGTGTTTTGTGGTGGGCTATTCGTTGGGGGATTTTGGTGGATGAACGAGTGAATAAGGAGAGGGCTTTTGATGAGGGTGATGCAGTGAAGCTTGTGGAGGTGGCAATGAGCAAATTGGTGGTCAGATGTGGTTGCATGACCTTGCTGGAGGCGCGGCCGGCGTTGGAGAAGATGGAGAGGAGGAGCATGGAAAAGAGGTCGATGAGGATCTAGAGAGGTAGAGGAAGAGGTTGACCTAACTCACAGATGAAAGGAGGGAGAATTGGTGCCGACTTTGATTGGCTGGTACCAGGGAAGATGAGAACTCCGTTGAAGGAGACGGCGAGGAAGACGGGGTTTGGGAGCCTTCGCTTTGGCCGGCGAGAGGCAAAAGAAGCTCAGGAAGAAGGACTAGCCAATTTGATTGTTGGATGGTCTGAGGATGGGGTTGAGGAGCGACGTTGGAGTCGAGTCGGAGGACGGCCGGAGAAGGGAGGAATGAAGGTTTCTGGGCCTAAACTCGACTAAAGAGGATGGCTGAAGCACGGGGACTTTTTATAGAGCTCATACCTGATCTCTAAATAAGGGAAGAGGCTTGATTGAGCCTTGATCTCGAAGGAAAGAGGACCTCAATTTCCTCAAGCTCTCCTGAGCTCTAGGATTAATTCCAATCCCTTAAATGGGGTTGGTTGGATTATTGATTGTCTGATCAGCAATCCCTCCAATTTTGGAGGGAATTGGAGTTGAATCAATAGAGATCTCCTCTTTTGAAGGTTGGCGCCCTTGGGTTCACACCTGCCATGGTGGTAGGGACCCATTTACAAAGGTGACGACAAAGTTAGGGACCTATGTGTAAGAGATTTTGAAAGTTGGGGGTCTGACTGTAGAAAATAGAGTTTTAAGGGACTAGATTGCAAACTAGGTCAAGATGAACTCTGATAGGGGCCAAATTTTGTCCTTAACTTAATTTGGATCCAAGGAATCTAATGGTGAAGTTGGATTTGAGTTTTGGCCACGTTTGACTAGGCAATTTGCATAGAAACCTAAATTAGGGTAAAATTTTGTCTACAACTCTGTTCAAGGTTAAAATGGGTTTAGATGGTCAAAACAAGGGTACCAAATCTCTTAGAATATTTTTCTATGAATGTTAGGAGGTTTAGATGAATTTTATCCTATCCAAAACCTCTTTAATTTAGGAGGGTCAGAAATTAGGGTTTTATATTTTGTTTTGGTTCTCGAAACATGTGAAACCGTATTTTTGTCTATGTGGACCCACTTATTAGACTTTAATGCTCATTTGACCTTTAATTAGCCCCTGACAAACCCTGTGGTTACTCTGCATTCATGATGTGGTGTTAAAATTGCAGAATTAGCCCTGTTTTAATGTTCTCTCCTCAAAATGGATCTAAGTGGAATTACGGCTCTTAGGAGATCGTGTAGGATCATTTGTCACTTGATTTCTACTAATTTAAGTTATTTATGACTAATGATGGTGTTGTCATCATACCCCCATGCCTAACTTTTGCTAGTCCCTAGCAAAATCTCTTGTAAAGAACTAGATCTCTAGACCATGCTTTTGATGTTCAGATGCCTGATCAGTGACACTTCTCTAGAAACTAGATCAGAATGGCAACAATAAACCTAGAGGTACTCAAGTACCATCCAAGATCCAAACCTGACCAACTTTAGCCTAGGTCTATCGCGAAGGTTTTTAAGGCCTGCAAAAACTAGCCAGGGGTTCGTTGACCCCAGCGGTTAAAGCACCCGTGCATAGGCGTATCGTGTCTAGGCTTAGTTTGCTAGTGCATTTCGATAAGAGAGATGAAGAAAGATATTTCATTTAGAGAGTTTTCTCTCTTTTCCTGTTTATATGTCCCTAGATCTAGCTTCTAATTGTCCTTAAACACAATCCGTATCGGATTCCTTGTCCCCACCATCAATCCTCGAAGGGTCCCTAGCAATCAATGCTTAGGAATAGCACCGTCCATGGTGACCCGCAGAACTCTTGGCTTTTGACACTTTGAGATAGCACTGCCAATGGCATTCTGTAGCTAAATCCAGAACCTGGTGATCAACATTTCAGGATAATCCTGCCCATGGAACCTGAACCAGCATAAGGTGCTTACATGCCCCTGGTAGGATATTTAGATATCCTAGGAGATAAGCATCGAGGGGATGATATGTTAATATGTATCTTCGAGGAGAATTTTGCACCTCTCCACACTAGGAACTCGTCCAATTAACTTGTGTTGTCGAGCCACTCCTAAGCTACATCTTCAAGATGACTTTTCAGAACAGAACACTTTTGGCATGATTTCTTTATTAAGCACACTAAACCAGACTAGTGTGTGGATTTTGGTGCTTAGGTTACTAAGTCTCACAAACCAAAGGGTATGCAACAGGATCAAATAATCCCAAAGCCTTAGACCTACTACATCAGCCTTGAACTTTCCTCAACCTCTTAAGGACTAATCTGGATCTTAACGAATACGTGAGTGTTTAAGCCCTAGAATAAGCCCAAGAGGCTTAAGATTAGCACTCATACTAATCTCCTTGTCTCTAGCATTTTAGGACTTAATCTTTCTTTTGATTGGTTTAGAACTTAAGTAAATTCCATGATCAATTGCTATGACTATCAATTTTTTCAATTTTTGCTCCTTTTTGACATTTTGTATTTCCTCCTCTTTTCCTCCTCAAGAAAGATTTGCAATCAATTTTTTTCAAAATTTTCCTCCCCTTTCTCCAATATTTATTTATTTATTATTATTATTTTTTTCAACATGTATATATTTTTGTGAGATTCCGTCAGAGAATGGAATTTCCATTTGTTTACACTTAAACACCCCCCCATGCCTAAGTTTTACAATGTCATTGTAAACTAGAAGGGTATGAAATTAGCTTGTTTCAAGGATTAGAACAGGGTCAAAAGGTGGGTGAACGGGTCGGGATGACTGTTGCGGATGATTTCAAGCTTTGATACAAGTACCAATGGTGGAGTCGATTGTTGCGAATGATTTCAGGCTTTGATACAAGTACCAAAGGTGGAGTCAACTATTCTAAATTTGAACTCCCAAGTGCAATAGGAGTGTAGCTCAAAAGATGGATCAGAAGGGTCTCGGGTTTTTGGAATGACGGGTTGCTTCCCGTTAAGCGCTAAATTCAATGCTTTTAGCCGAGCAGAAGGTGGTTAAGGAGGAGTTTTCAAATCAAAGGAATTTTGTAGAACAAGCACCCTGATGAGTGGCTAGGTTGATCCAACCAGGTGCTTGTTCAGGTCAACAGGCTGATGATGTAAGCCAAACCCAATTAGTCTGGTGGTTGATGGATGTGAATCAATAGGTGTGGAGCCCACTATATAATATGTGGCTCGAGAGTCACCCTGAATTGACTCTCAGGTTATTAGATCCAAAATTTTAGCATTCAAGTGAATTTAGAATTTGATTTTAGGGTTTGCTTGAATAGATCTTTTCAACCAAGGGCTTGGGTGGCACACAAATGTAAGAGGGTTAATTTCCTTTAATGCATGCAAGTGTGTGCTGACACTTCAAAACCCTAATGTGGAAATCCTAATTGGCTCTATTTCAAGTCCAATTTGGTCTCAAATGTAACACCTTAGACTCAAACAAGAAAGTGAGTAGTCCAAGATGTTTAGAAAATTAAGCGTAAATCCCTAATAGGCACAGGAAATTAGGATGAGGATTTCTAATAAAATCATCTCACTTCAATCAGATTTCAAATTAACTTCGCAAATTAGGAGACTTTGCCTTTAAATAATGATTACTAAAAAAAAAAAGGGAAGTGAATCCTAATTCATTTGTTTCCTTTTTCTCTTTCCCAGGATTAGGGGTTGATTATGGAAGAAGAGAGATTTTACCTACCCTTGGAGTGGCTAATTACGTGGAAGATCTTCTCGTGATGTACCTCACAAAATCATAGCAAAATAGATAGGGCAAGTTAGTAATAAGCTCAATCTAATAAGATACAATTAGTGGTGAATTTCACGTTGCCCCTTGGCAATGGCACCAAAATGTTGTGGGGTGATTTGTGTCTATTTATGAAATACGCGTTGTGGTATAGTCAACAAAATCACTATAACATTTAAATTTATAAGGAATGCTCGAAAATAAGGAAATGAGTCCGAGGTTGTTCGCAGGGAGCAAATGCGGACTTCACAACACTAATCGCAAATAATAATAATGGGCACAATAAATTAAGGACCAAAGAGATATTCAATGAATAATGTGTGTAGAAATATATTCAATAATAGCATTCGTATCTCAAGAGATCAGTGGGATAAAAAGAATAGAACCTCAAAACAATGGTGATTTAGATTACCACCTAAATCCCACATTTAAGCATATATTGAATGTCCCAATTAACTCAAAATTTCCAACAGTGTCTTTACCACTTATCCTCATGAATAAGTCCACAATATCAGAGCTCAGAATTAAGCCAAGGCTTCAGACATCGCAAGTAAGGCTCATATGCCTTAAGTGATCACAAGGCACAGTAGGAGCATAGAGCACCTGCACAAAGGTACGAAGCATCAGCAAAGACCTTAGAGATGTTAAATATAGAATGCACATGCATGTATCTCGATGCAACATGACACATAACCTGAAGCAAAACCCTCCCCCTCCTCAGAAATTCCCCTCTATATCCTAATCGGACCTTTAATCGAGTAATCTGATTGAGTATAAGGTCCAGACCCGCAGGCAGTGAATCATGGGTGAGGAGTGAGCGTGTGGGTGAGCTCATGCATGGGGGACCTGACCCCCCTATACTAGGCGAAGAGCTGCAGGCACAAAAATAATTTATGCGCTTTTGGTAGCTCCTCCACTCACGATGTGGCACTAAATGTGCTCTCATCTTCTTCGTGCAATGTAGCCGAGTGCTTCTCTCCAATTGAAGCAGCTACTTTGCTCTCTTATCGAGGTCGGAGACGGTGTTGCTGTGGTGGGTTGTTTGTCAGGGGATTTTGGTGGATGAACGAGCAAATAAGGAGAGGGCTTTTGACGAGGGTGATGCAGCGAAGCTTGTGGAGGTGGCAGTTAGCGAATTGGTGGTCAGATGTGGTTGCATGACCTCGCTAGAGGCATGGTCGACGTTGGAGAAGACAAAGAGGGAGAGCATGGATAAGCGGTCAAATTGAGAATTAAAGGGGTCGATGTGGATCTAGAGAGGTAGAGGTTGACCTAACTAACGGATGAAAGGAGGGAGAATTGGCACCGACTTTGATTAGCCAGTGCTGGGGAAGACGAGAACTCCGTTGAAGGAGACGGCGAGGAAGACGAGGTATGGGAGCCTTCGCTTTGGCCGGTCAGAGGTGGAAGAAGCTTAGGAAGAAGAACGATTAGCCAATTTGATTGTTGGCTAGTCTGAGGATGGGGTTGAGGAGCGTAGCTGGAGTCGAGTTGGAGGATGGCCGGAGAAGGGGGGAATGAAGGTTTCTGGGCCTAAACTCGACTAAAGAGGATGGTTGAAGCATAAGGACTTTTTATAGAGCTCATACTAAAGCTCTAAACAAGGGAAGAGGCTTAATTGTGCCTTGGTTTTGAAATAAAGAGGTCCTCAATTTCCTCGACCTCACCTGAGCTCTAGGATCAATTCCAATCCCTCAAATGGGGTTGGTTGGATTTTTGATTGTCTGATCAGCAATCCCTCCAATTTTGGAGGGATTTGGAGTCGAGAGATCTCCTCTCTTGAAGGTTGGTGCCCTTGGGTTCACACCTACCGTGGTGGTAGGGGCCCATTTGCAAAGGTGGCGACAAAGTTAGGGACCTATGTGTAAGAGATTTTGAAAGTTGGGGGTTTGACTATAGAAAATAAAATTTTAAGGGACTAGATTGCAAACTAGGTTAAGATGAACTATGATTGGGCCCAAATTTTGTCCTTAACCTAATTTGGACCCAAGGAATCTAATAGTAAAGTTGGATTTTAGGTTTGACCACTTTTGACTTGGTAATTTGCAAAGAAACCCAAATTAGGGCAAAATTCCGTCTACAACTCTATTCAAGGTCAAAATGAGTTCAGATGGTCAAACAAAGGGTACCAAATCTCTTAGAATATTTTTCTATGAATTTTAGGAGGTTTAGATGAAATTTATCTTGACCAAAACCTCTTTAATTCAAATGGGTATGAAATTAGGGTTTTGTGTTTTGTTTTGGTTCTTAAAACTTGTGAAAACCTATTTCTATCTGTGTGGACCCACTTATTGGATTTTAATGCTCATTTGACCTTTAATTAACCCTTGACAAATCCCGTGGTTACTCTACATTCAATATATGGTGTTAAAATTACAGAATTAGCCCTGTTTTATTGTTCTCTCCTTAAAATGAATCTGAGTGGAATTACGGCTTTTAAGCGATTGATAAGTCCACTTTAGTGGATCATTATTTGGCCTAAGTACTCTTTAATTATCTATTCACAGTTGCTAATTGATTAAGAATTATACGGTAATTCATCTTAGTCTGCATATAATCTTGCGCGTCAATTTTATGTTTAATAACGTATGATATGTTCACATATTCTATATGATTGGATGCAGGCTAGGTATAAGAATCAAATGTCATTCTGCATATATAAGACATCTGGAGCTAAGGATGGATGTATGGGAATTGCTAGGACAAGTTCTTTAACTTTACATTTTTTAAGACGTCTGATGATGAAGTTAGACGTCTAATAAAGATCGGCCATTGCTTATCCGCCGTTCTAACCACTTGCAATCTTCGCGAGTGGTTAGAGATGTTTCGCTGGAAGGAAACAAACGGGATGTTTTAAAAAGGCTCCATCTTCCAGGAGCGGGTGCTTGATTGTCTCCACCGGCACTGTGGCCGGAGCAGACACCGTGGCTGAAGAGTGCACCATGGAATTTGCTTACACCATGACCCAAGAGCGCACCTTGATCACCACCGCGAATGGCCATGTAGTGACAGTGCACGACCCCTCCACCGTCACCACCATCATTGCCACCATCTCCCATAGCCATCACCACCTTCACCTTTTCCACCAAAAACCTTCCCCCCACGCCCACACCAACCCTTTTCTGCTATTCATCTTATTTTCCTTTTCATCTTCAACCTCCTGTTAGTGCCCCCTCCCTTCATCGTCACCACCATCTTCTACACCTAGAACCCATCACCATCGTCTCCATCGATAACCAATAGCAAACCTCCAGCTGCAACAACATCACTGCCAACACCCCTCACAGCCATCTTCTTCCTCCTCATCCTCTGTTTTCTCCTTCTTCTTCAACCTCTCGTCTGCCACGCATGAAAGAACCCAAAGCTTCAACGTTGCATCCACATCGACTGACCTCTGCCAACCTTCAACCTCGACTTCACAGCATGCCACAGCATCCCCGCCGAGCACTAAAGCCATGCGCAGCCACACACGGCCTGCGCATGCAGCCACAGCAGCTTGCGTGGGCTTCAATGCTGTCGGCCCACCTCCTCGCTAGCCGGCCAACTTCGGCCACCTCCGTCGACGCCACGACTGCCATCGCGAAGCCAACGCACTGGCCAACCTTCCCTCAGTGCCTCGCCGGCTGCCGTTGACCTACGTGTGCGCATGGAGGAGAGAGGGAAAAACCTTTGTTTTCCATCCAATTAGCATTTACGAAAAATGCCATTGCAAGCTTTTCTATTCATTTATTTACCAAATTAATATATTAAGGTGAATTTGCATGCATATCTCTTTATTCTTAATAAATTGCTTCTAGTTGAGTATCTCATGAATTAGATAAGAGCATGCTATGTCAGTTATTGCAAATAAGGAATGTTTTATTGGAAATTAGTATTTACATTAATTACCATTACCAAGATCATTATTTAATAGAATGTTATATTGTGGTAGTTTTGCGTACAAACACCTACATTCATGATTAATTGGTTAAAACAAGTATTTATGTGAGAAAATGAGTTGCACTAAGTAATGCGCGCATCTGTTGAGATTCCCGAATAAACGAAGCACTATGAACTAGTCCAATAGGCTAATTCCTCCCTGTGGAGATGACCTAACTATTTTTGTGGTTAGTTTTTGAATATTAAATGTTTTGAAAAATGATTTTCTACCATGCAACGAAATACAATGACAAGTCATTTTATGCTAGTGTTTTTATTGAAAATGAAGATTGCTCTTTCAAATGGCGTCGTTGCTGGGGAGGAAATAAGCCTATTAATTTTTTTGGGAAATTTATATTATTTTCATGCTATTAATGAAGCTTTTCTGAATTACTGACCTTGTTTCTGTTTGCATTGCAAAAACGAACGAACGTGATAGGAGCGCACGATGGAGGGGATATTTTTGGTGGAGGTTGATGCTACCTGGAGGCCAGCAACGGGTGCTTGTGGGCCTTGATCCCACGCATGTGAAGGGGTACAGAGGAGCCTTTTTCTAATTTAGTCAGTAGATCTTAGTATAGATTTAGGCTAGATAGACATTAGACATTTAATTTTTGTCTTTTGGACCCTTTTTGGGCATTTTTGGGAACCTGTTCCCAATACTTTTATTGCTTATCGCTTTTGTATGCGGGAGCGTATTTTCGGGAGTGTGTTCCCATTTTATTTAGATTATAGGATTATTCAAATTGTTTGAGCTGCATGTTGGTTAGTTAGTTAGATTAGGTTTGTTTACTTATTATTATTAAAAAAAAATATTCAAACTGCCTGCTAGAAGCCGCATATCTATAGGGCGACCATCTAGGATTGAATGAGCAGCATTTAGCTTTTCTTTTTGCATTGCAAACATCCTGCATTGAAGAGAGCTGGAGTAAGGTATGTCTTTTCTTGTGCATCAGTTATCTGCACATGCATTGCATTTGGACATAATTAAAAGAGATCATTTAAGTCGATTTGAAAATATTAATCAAGTGGTCACATTACTTCTTGAAAAGAAAGAAAAATACACAGGAAGTGTTTGAATAATGTGACTATGATTTTTAAAAGAAAAAATCATTTTTCATGGTGTGATGCACACTTCCTGCACTTAGCACGCATTATAGGCACTGCACTAGTACTTGGACCCTTAAGGCTATAGGCATCGATTTCTTTATCGGTGCAAACCCTCCTATCTTGCTTTGTGACGGTAGTATTAACTTTTGCCTGAGTGACTTGATACTCTAAGGAGGGGGACACCCCTTAAAGGAATTCAAGGGTAGTTAAGAGGCACCGCTAATGCAACACCTCAAAGGAAGGGTTTTCCCTACTTGCATCCCTTGGTTCCATCCTTGGAGTACCGTTTTACTTGGGCATTAGAGAATATCATCGCAACAAAGTATACATCTTTAGGGCACCCGAAGGTCAATTTAGGATGAGTAATTGCTTGACAACTTGATTGATCACCCAAAAAAGGACTAAAAGTAACCTAAACCTTCTTAATAGTCATTGACCAGAAATTTCAAGCACCTCATTTCTCTTATACCACTTACGTGGGAATGGAGAAACACTGCCTTGATTATATTTGGCCAAGTTGAAGAGTTGGAAGAGGACTTAAGGAACTTTAAATCAACAAAAGATCTCTTGCCTTGTGTTTGCTTGGTGTGTGCATGATAGAGCTCTCTAGGAAGTTTCTATTTTTAATCTATCTAAGTCCTAAGAGAGTTAAACCATTTAATTGAAAGAAATGTACTATTCTTACTCCTATCATTTTAACCAAGATCCCATGCTCAGAGTTTATCCATCCTTTGATGGGTACAATGACAATTCATGGGATCAATCATATTCCTATCCTGGGAGTACTGGCCCAATAGCTCCCATTTTTGAGCAGAGCTTAGGAGCAGGATTTTCTACCCATGGAATCCCCACTACTATGCAAACACCCAACCCTCCCACCCTTCATGATTTTTCGTATCGAGGTTGGACTGATACCCCTAGGCAACCAAAGCCTGAGATTGACTATCCTCCCCAATCTGATAGTAGTAGCCTCTCCTCTTTTATGATAGAAATGCAAAAACAACAAAAGGAAATGATGGATTCTATGGGAGAGATGTTGAGGGATAGTCAACAATTGAATAAGGAAATTAGACAACTTAGCTATGCTCTTACTAATGATTCTGATCCCTACCCATATAACCATGATCATCAAAATAATTCTGATGAAACCAATGACAATAGGGATCTCGTTTTGAGTAGCTATCACTTAGACTCTCCCCATGAGACACAACCACTAGAGGAGAACGATCCTAGTGATTATCCACCTGAGCTATATTGGAGTCAAAAGAAAGGGAAGATGGTACCTCTTGAGGACCTTGACCTTGATGACAGTATTTTCCTTACCCCTGATAACCTGGGTCAAGGTTCTATTGGTCATATCACTTCCCCTATTAATCATCTGGTGGAACTCCATTCTACCCTTAGTGAGCCTAATCCTGACCCTCCACTTAGGGAATCAACACCTACCATCCAACATTCCGAGGATTTAAATACGCCCAATGAAGGTGACTTTAAGAGAATGGAGGACGACTTGGATCAATTTTGGTCTCGGGGGTACAAAGAGTCTATTTTAGAGGAGGATGATAACTCGATGGAGGAACCCAGCCTTAGAATCTGGAGTGAATCACAGGGGGATTATGTGTTATTTGAGGACTTACCCCCTGAGGATATAAATAATATGGTGAAATCCGAATTCCTCCCTTCTTTTGATTTTGAGAGTCACCCTCTGCAAACCAGGAGTTGATAATGGAGGACGAACACAATAGTGAGAAACCTAGGGAAGACTCTTGGGGACAATATACATCAATTGAGGATTTATGCCCTGAAAAGAATAAAGAATTCAGTGATATAGGCTTTCTCCATAACATTAAAGATGATAATCCTCCTAAAGATATTAAGGATAATGAAGTAGCACACAAAGTCCTCAGAAAGGATGTAATTCACAAGAAAGAACCCAAGGATAGATTTGATGATAATTATGATCTCGCTACAGCCCAGGAAGCCCAACTATCATCAAAGCATGTTGATCATGAGTCTACTAATGAGATATTAAATTCTATTTTGGACTCATCTATTGTAGAGGAGTAGTTGGAGGTTCATAAAACAATGAAGTTAGGTAAGGATGTGGAAGACAAATTCTTATTGAGAATGGAACCTAAACAAACTAAGCTCTCTTTGGACTTAATAATTACCACCTAATCACTCAAGCAACCTATAGATTCCTTACCTAATCCTCGGCTTAGGTCTCTGCTCATATACATTCTTTCTGGGGAGCATATCAAGCTAGTACATCCTTGGGTAGAATGGCGAGTGTGGATTGAAGCTTGTACTTTTAGTCTCGCCATTCACGGGTTTGAAATTATTATGTTTATATCTTTTAAAACCCTTCATGCTTTGGAGGACCCGTGTTATCCTCCACTTATTCCATTTTGGGAGGACCCTTTTCATGTTCCTTTTGTTATTCCTAGACCTCCCCAGGTACCCTACGAGGTTCTCTGCTTTCATGTCTTCTGGCGAGCATTTGGGATAACGTTGCATCATTAGCTTGCCAACATCCATGGCTACCTGTTTTCTAGGCTTGCGCTGTTACACATATTTCTAGGGCCTATCTCTTTCTGTATGGAACCAGACTTACAGGTTTCCTATAAGTCTAGCGGCCGACAGAAAATGTAGCGCTTATTGGGAGGCAACCCAGCATTCGGAATAACACCATCATCAAGTCATTTCCTTCCTTTCTCCCCCTATTTTAATTTTACAATGGGGACATTGTAGGATTTAGGCATGGGGTGTGCATTTTGAATTTTTAGGCACTATTCATGCATTTAGGTTACGTGCATTAGCATAAAAAGAAAAATCTCTCTTTTATTTTCTTGAGCTAAATTGGTTAGTCCCTAGCAGAAAATTTTTATCAAGTAAGTGTCATTGAAGATTTTCTTCTTAAATTATTTCTTAAGTTTAGAATCCAGTACAATTACTTCATTTGCACGTAGACTGGGTAATGGATCTTTGAAGAAAACTAATAAGCATTTTTAGTCTACTGAACCTTTGGATAGTTAATAGGGAGTCAGGCATACTATCTTCTATTAGATCCATCTCATATTTGTGAGAAGAAAGTAGAGAGACTACTGGTGCGCTAAGTCCAGTGCAAGGACTCTTAAGTTCTGGATAATTAGATGATGATACCTTAGAGTTAGGCATAGTTTTTGCTCTTTATTCCTGTGTGTGTACATTTTGTGAATTCCTGAGAGTCACCAAATAAGGCAGATACACGGAGATTGAGTCCGGATAAAACTATGACTATGGTGGATGATTGGGACCGTCCTTCATAGAGTCCTCGGTTGAAAGAGGGTAGTAATGTCAAAGGTTAGAAATATGCCTGTCCTATCCATTCCTTCCCAGTGTTGAGAGTAGGCACTTCCACCAAATAAGCTACACAATATCCCCATGACCATCATCATCCCGAATAATGCCTCTTGAATAAAAGTCTACGTTATGTTGTGTTAAGCATAAAAAATAAAAAATAAATAAAATAAAAAGAAAAAAATATAGAGAGCGAGAAAGAAGAAGAAAAGAGAAATATTTATATTTAAAAAAAAGAGAAGAGAAGAAAGAAAAAAAAAGCCTAAGTTTGGAGTTTTATCTTCATGTCACTTTTTTGTGTCAATGTTCTTGAGGCAACAGCAAAAACACCCATTGCGATCCACCAAATATGACCCATACCTACTTTTTAGTATTTCTGGTCTCCCGAATACTGGCTGAGGACTTCTAACTTAGTTGTAGGGTTATTAGGACTTTAATTGAAGTGTGAATGCCATGTGAGGCCACCAAATAGTGAGTACCTTTACAAAATCTAGTGGGATTTGTGATATCAGAAAGAAAAGAAGGAAAAGAGTGAGCACAAAGGAACATCAAGAGAGCATAGTTGTTTAGCATTTCTCTAAGTTGACTTGTTTGATAGTGTAGAGATCTAGAGTCTGTAGTACTAGATTACATGCAACACCAGATGAGTGTGTGCCACCAAATATGAATCCATTTAACTCAGTATCTCCTACCTAAGACAAAAAGCTCGGGTCGAATTACAGATTATTTTCTATTTTACCCTCGAGGGAAGTAGTTGCCTATCCCAATAGAATTTTTAAGGGTGCAGTGCGAACTGTAAATGTAAGTTGGCTTTTCTCTTGGATCTGTTACCTAGGATACTATCACTTCACTTTTGTTTGGATCTCTAAATTTTTGGAATAAGGAAAGAAGAAATCTTCTAGTTACTTCTATTGTTTTTCACTTTTGCTAGGGACTAGCAAAACTTAGGCATGGGGGCATTTGATAAGTCCACTTTAGTGGATCATTATTCGGCCTAAGTACTCTTTAATTATCTATTCACAGTTTCTAATTGGTTAGGAGTTATATGGTAATTCATCTTAGTCTACATATAATCTTGTGAGTCAATTTTATGTTTAATAATGCATGATATGTTCATATATTCTATATGGTTGGATGCAGGCTAGGTATAAGAATCAAATGTCATTCTGCATATATAAGACATCTAGGGCTAAGGATGGACGTCTGGGAACTGGCAGGACAAGTTCCTTGACTTTACATTTTTTAAGACATCTGATGATGAAGTCAGATGTCTGATAAAGATCGGCCATTGCTTATCCACCGTTCTAACCACTCGCAATCTTCGCAAGTGGTTAGAGACGTTTAGCTGGAAGGAAACAGATGGGATTTTTTAAAAAGGCTTCATCTTTGAGGAGCAAGCGCTTGATTGCCTCCATCGGCACTATGGCCGGAGTAGACACCATGGCTGAAGAGTGCACCATGGAATTTGCTTACACCATGACCCAAGAGCGCACCTTGATCACCTCCGTGATCAGCCATGCGGTGATAGCGCACGGCCCCTCTATCGTCACCACCATCATTGCCACCATCTCCCATAGCCATCACCACCTTCACCTTATCCACCAAAAACCTTCCCTCCACGCCCACACCAACTCTTTTCCACTATTCATCTTACTTTCCTTTTCATATTCAACCTCTTGTCACTGCCCCCTCCCTCCACCATTGACGAGTCGATTGTTCGCTTTTCAAGTCATTTGCAGTTTTATGTGGTGGCAAAATCGACTAATCAACAATTAATATAACCACTCAATTAGGAGCGGGTCGTGTCCACAGGTAGGCAATGATGCAATAATATCTCAATTATTTCGTATTCGTTCAATCTCGTGAGAAATCTGTAGTCAAATCTGACATGAAATGCGACGAAAAGAAGATGCATAATATCTTGAAAACATAAGGGTAGATGTGCAATTTTTCCTCACTGAAATATTCAATAAACATGTGATGATTTTATGCAATTTTCCATTGACATGTATTAAAGAAAATTTATGCACATTTAAATTCCAAAACCAATGTCAAACAATGTTAATTACAAAAGCCACGCAATTGTAAGAGAGCTTAAGTATGAAGTTGTAAATTTTACCACAGTAAAATATTCATAAACCAAAATTCTTTTTCCTGGCAATGGCATGAAATGTAATAACTAATTAAGTCCATAACAGAGCATTTTACCTCTCTCCTCCTTGCGATCGGGAGAGAGGTTCAATCGAGGAGAGGTTCGCACAGGCGGTTGGCTGAAGTGAGGCCGTCGTGGTGGTGGCAGCCGCACGTCGAGCGGTGGTCGGAGTTGGTTGGATGGAGCTCCGGCGAGAGTGGCTGCAGTTGCTGAAGGGAGGCTGTGCGCACGCATTGAGCATTGCTGCAGGGGGTGAGCGCGCATTGCTGGTGTTTCGGGTGCGCTGGAGTTGAGCGCACGGAGGGTTGCTGGCGGGCGCGCTCTGGTGGAGGCGAATGCTGCTGTAGGCGGTAGGCGTAGGCGGACGGTGTGGGTGCACTGCAGGCTGGAAGGCGTGGAGAAGAACGCACGCCTACTGCGTGCGTGAAGAGGCGCTGCAGGGGAATGCTGCAGGAGGTGCGGCAGGAAGGCGTGGGTGCGGGAAGCTGCAGGCGCACGCACTGGTGGAGGCGTTGCAGGCGGAAGGCACGTGCACTGTAGGGTGCTGGCGGTTAGTGCTGGAGGTGTGATGCGGGCTTGGAGTGAGCGAGTGAGGGTGGCGGTTCAGGTGAGCATGCGCGGGCTTGGTGGTTGGCGCTGGAGTGGATGCTGTAGGAGGTGGTTCAAGTGTGCAACCGGAGGGGCGCGGGCGTGGAGTGAGCGGCCGGTTGCTGCTGGAGTGTGGGTCAAAGCTTCAGACGTCCGGGAAACTTCCTGGACATCTTAACTGACTGAGAAGTGAAATTGTGGTGGCTGCGGCAGTGGTTGTTGGTGACGACGGCAAGGGAGGTGCACGTTGAGGTGCTCACGGTAATGCGGACGAGCTCCGGATGGCGGTGTGGCTGTCAGACCACACTCCCATGGTGGAGGGTCATCGCCGCGGTTGAGGCTGGCAGTGTGGAATGGAAGAGATGGACTCTCTGCATAGTGTGGGTTGGGGGTGGAGGCCTCCTGAACTCGGCTGCCTCCTCCTCTCTTTTGAAATCAGCTGCCCGACCAGGTCCAACACATCCGCTCCTCCTTGATTGGGTTCTTCACTGCGGCAGCTGGAGGAAGAAATGCAGCTGTTGCACGTAGAAGAAGAATAAAAAATAATGATAAAATATTGTTGTTATTTATATACAAACCCTCAACTTTTATGTTAACCTAAATTAATGCATGCAATGTACCTAATTAGTTAACTAATGCAATTCTAAGTTAATTCTAAATGCATTTAAATATGAATAAGATGCATGAATTATGTAATTTAATTAGAAATATGAATTAATCTATTTACATCCTAATTTATGCTAAATAAATGTTAGATTAACCTAATGTCTAGGCGCTTAAATACTTAAATAGCCCACAAATATGGGCTAATCAACCGTCACCACCATCTTCTACACCCAGAACCCATCACCATTGTCTCCATCGATAATCAATAGCAGGCCTCCTCCAGCCGCAACAACATCACTGCCAACACCCCTCACGGCCATCTTCTTCCTCCTCGTCCTCTGTTTTCTCCTTCTTCTTCAACCTCCCATTTGCCATGCACGAAAGAACCCAAAGCTTCAACGTTGCTACCACCTTAACTGACCTCTGCCAACCTTCAACCCCGACTTGACAGCACGCCACAACATACCCACTGAGCACCAAAGCCATGTGCGGCTCGCATATGCAGCCACAGTAGCTTGCGTGGGCATTAATGCCACCGGCCCACCTCCTTGCCGGTCGGCCAACTCTGGTCACCTCCGTTGATGCCATGAGCGCCATCGCGAAGCCAACGCACCTGCTGATCTTCCCCCAGCGCCTCATCGGTCGTCGTCGACCCATGCGTGCGTAAGGAGGAGAGAGGCAAAAACCTCTATTTTCCATCCAATTAGTATTTACGAAAAATGCCATTGCAAGCTTTCCTATTCATTTATTTACCAAATTAATATATTAAGGTGAATTTGCATGTATGTCTCTCTATTCTTGATAAATTACTTCTAGTTGAGTATCTCATGAATTAGATAAGAGCATGCCACGTTGATTATCGCAAATAAGGAATGTTTTATTGGAAATTAGTATTTACATTAATTACCATTACCAAGATCATTATTTAATAGAATATTATATTGTGGTAAGTTTGCATATAAACACCTACATTCATGATTAATTGGTTAAAACAATCATTTATGTGAGAAAATGAGTTGCACTAAGTAATGTGCACACCCGTTGAGATTTTGGAATAAATGAAGCACTATGCACTAATCCAATAGGCTAATTCCTCCCTGTGGAGACGACTTAACTATTTTCGTGGTAAGTTTTTGAATATTAAATGTTTTGAAAAGTGATTTTCTACCACGCAATGAAATTCAACGACACATCATTCTATGCTAAAGTTTTTATCGAAAATGAAGATCGCTCTTTTAGCATCATGTAGGAGCATTTGTCACTTTATTTCCACTAATTTAAGTTAGTTATGGCTAATGATGGTGTTACCATCAGTGGTTGGGTTGGTCTCCTCATAGGCCATTGTCACCTCGACCACGCGAGACAAAGTGGGTAGCTTTAGGGGCTTCACATACCCCCGTATGGCAGGTTAGAGGCCCTCAGTGATCCTTCATAGATGCTCCTCATCAATAATCACTTCAGATGGGTTGAAGGGTGACAACTCCAGGAAACATGTGCGATATGCACTAACTATCATCTCCCCCTGGCAGAGAGTATGAAACTCTTACCTCCTCTAGTCCTGCCATGTCTATAGGAAGTACTACTCGTAGAAGAGAGTCACGAACCAATCCCAAGATACCTCTTGCCCCTTCTGCCCTAGAATCACCCACCACCACTGATAAACACCAGTTTATCATCATTCTTATGCATTAAAACAAACCTAGCTCTTAGGATTTTACTCCGCAAACGGGTTTTTGGGCTGCATTTAGGCATAAATTAGGTTAGGCATGCATTGAATTTTTTATTTGTCTTTTTAATATGTTTTTGTGAGTGTTAGGGATGTACAAATATGCAGATCCTTAAAACCCTAGCACTCAAGAAGGCAAATGGTGAAGGAGAAGCCCAGACTAGTTGGAACTCTGCTCGATCCAGCTCACCACAGCTGGAACCTAGCTCACTTGAACTAGGGTTAGCTCATCCCAGCTCCATTCAGCTAATCTCAGCTGAATGGTAGCTCAAGAGAGTTCATCTTAGCTCACCCTAGCTCAAGTTAGCTCAGATCCAACTCAACCTAGCTGAGTCTAGCTCATCTCAGCTCCCACTAGTTCACAGGGAGCTCTAGCTAGATCAGTTGAGTTGACAGGAGTTCACCCCAGCTCAGATCCAGTTACATGCAGCTCCACTCAACTCCAGCAAGTTGAAGAAGAACTCATCCCAGCTCAGGAAGCTCAAGTCCAGCTCCCGGGGACTTAGCTTAGCTCAGCTCAGTTGAGCTAAGCTACCTTAGCTGCCTCAACCAGCTTGATTCTCCCCGGGAGCACCAGACCTAGCTCATCTCAGCTCATTATGGTAGAAGCTAGCTTACTTTAGCTCGGCTTAGTAGCTAGCAAAGAACTAGCAAGCTAAGCCAGCTAGAGTAGCTCCATGCCAGCCTCTTCAGCAGTAGCCAGCTCCAATTTCAGCTCCAGACTTCTCCTCCTCAGCTCCTCCCTCCAAACCGTAGCTCTAACACCTTCTCCTCTACTCCTCCATTAGCTAAGCTAGCTTAGCTTAGCTTAGCTTACCTTAGCTTAGCTTAGCTTAGCTATGCTCCAACTTCCTTGGCTTGTACCATCCCAAAAACCCACCTAATAACTCCACCCAACTAGCTCCACCTAAGCTCCACATAAGCTAACCTACTTGGCACCAACCTAAACTACCCACCACCTCCAAAAGACACCTAAAAGTGGCGCCAAAAACTACCCCTAACCACCCCCTTAATGGCACCACTTTTCCCTCCAAAATTCCCCCTCATCTCCACCACACAATTCCCCTTGAATCCATCTCCACCATCCACCTAACCCCCCTTCTAGAAGACCCCATGTTGGCGCCAAAATGGTGGTGTCTCTCCACCACCAAAAGACACCAACACCACCATAACCACCCCCTTTAACACCCCTTGGGTTGGCGCCAACTCACCTTAGCCATAGAATCACCAACCACCTCCATCCTTCCATCCTAGCCCTCCATTTCAAGGGGCACCTTAACCCCCCATCCTGCCCTATAAAAAGACCACTACCCACCACCATTCAAGTCATCCTTGGCTAGAAAATTAACTCTCATATTCCACCTAGAAGCCCACGTCCAAGAGATAAGAAGAAGAAGAAGATTAAGGGGATATTTTGTCCCCTTGGTGCCTTCCCCTCTTCCCTTCTCTCTTGGGTCACGCTAGCCAAAGGAGAAGCCAAGCAAGGAAGATCTTTGGAGGAGATCTTGAAGGTGGTCCACGCCACCTTGGAGGAGATTTTGAGGGTGGTGCACGCCCACCCCTTGGAGAGAGCATTGAAGGTGGAAGCTTCCACCTTGGAGGAGCTCTCAAGGAAGGAGAAGGAGGCCCTCTTTTCAAGCCAAGGAGCAGCTAGGCTTGGAGCAATAAGACTCCCTTCTTCACCATTTTTGCAAGAGGATTTGTGTTTCTTTTCTTGCTTTTAGATTTGTTTAGTTCTAGTAGAAGCATTCCTCTACTTGTCCTTGAAAAGAACACTCATTCTAGTCAATCAAATTGCCTTCTTTTAGCTTTTTATTGTAGTTGTTACTTTTGGTTCTAGCACTTGTTCACCTCTTCTTCCTAATTACTCTAGGCCTCCACTTGCCTAGAGTGAGCTTAGGAAGAAGATATTTCTATCTTTTAAATTTTAGTTAAGCATTTGTAGGTGTTAGTACTTCTCGTTACAATTCGCATTTTGCTCTCGTCTTTTCAAAACAAAAAAATTACATATTGAAAAATATGAAAAAGAAAGTTGAAATCTATTTGTAAGCAAGATGATTAATTTTACAATTTTTGCCTCCTTGGACGACCCTAGATACTCCACTATCTAGGATATAAATTTAAAAGCGAAAGCGGATTTGCATGTTACAACGACGTTAAAAACCCGCTTTTACAAATCACGCGTAATTCGCTATCAACCACCTGTGGGTGACGCTCTCCAATTGGTACGTGGCAAAGGCTACGCGACACTTTGCAGGAGGGTGGAGCGTGTCAAAAATCTTCTCCATCTGTTCAAGTTAGTCCTTTGTCTCAGACAGGCTCTCCTCTCCTTTAAAAGAAGCGACCTTCAGCTTCTGAAATTGCATGAACAGATCATTGTGAAGCCGCAATAGGGGCACAAGTCCACCCCCAAGTAGGGAGGACTCCTACTCGGTACTGTTTGTAGGTTGTAGGGGTGGTGGAGGGCCATCCTCTCCTCCTTCAGCTCACTTGGAGTTGTTTAGAGTCCCCTACCCCATGGAGGAGTCCCCCTCCGCATCCTTTGATGAGGTAGGAGGAGGTGGCGAAGGCGGTGGAGGTGGTGGGTGCAGGAATTGCTCTTGCACAATCTCCTGAATCAGCTGGGCAAACTCGTAGGCCTGGAATCCTGAAGGAGGGGCGGGACAACCCCTGCCTTGGGTCTGGCGCATCCACCCCTATGATCGTGTCTGTGGCCACGTCCTTAGCTAACCCTGTGGGCTGCACGATGAGGCATCTCTTGTACAGGAGATGAGAAATTAAGGATCAGTAGCAGCATAAAATTGATGCGAGACTCAAAAATGAGGTCAACAGAGAGTTTGTGATGGCTATTCTAGCTATAATTGCGTGGGTGAGGTCAACAGGAACCACTCCCCTTGTGGGATTCCATTTGGCATAATTTTGTAGTGATGGAGAGGCCGCATCTGCGTATGGCTGCAACTCTCTGGTTTGTGCGGAGCGAAAGAAACGAGAGGCTTTTTTAGGAGAGACCGATTTGCTGCGAGCAAATTGTAAATGAGTGCTGGTCCCTCATACAAGGTGGGGATCTGAATTGTAAATCTTCTTAGCCTTTTATCAATAAATTGTCCTCCTAGATTGCTATTGTAAGATGATAGCTTTCCTTTTGGTTTCAAAAAAAAAATTACGTGGGTGATTTTTTCGAGTTAGTTTTAGTTTATTACTTGGGACGACTTAGCTCTGATACCATCTTGTTACGACCCGACCCAGATCCACATGAGAATCGAGCTGGACTGTGCCAACTATCCCAAGACCTGGTTATCTAGCAAGTAATAGATGAAAACATAGAGTAATATTCCACACACGCACCATAGCAATAATTTAATGACCGGAAGAAGTAAACAAAAAACCATAAGCTAGCATCTAAATTGAGAAAATAAAATAAGGTTCACACCATAGCCATACAATGACGATATAAAAGCAAGTGCAGAGTGTAAAAGGTTCCAAAGATAAGTACTCACTACTACAAGATAACACACAAAAGCTAAGAAACTACGGCTGGGTGCAGTTGGGCCCAACTCCCTCTGTAGTTGGTGGAACCAGCTGCTTACTCCCCTGGCCTAGGTGCAAGTAGAGTAGGCATCAGCAAAAGCTGAGTAGAGTGGCAATAAAGAAAATTAATTCGTGCAGGTATTTAAGCATAGGTAAGAAAATAAACATAACATGTGTCACATCCAGTTCCCAATTCTTTAATTTATTCTCGTTAATTTTTTTAGTTTCCTCCTACTAATAGCCCTAAGGCTAGATCACCTTGCCTATTAATGCAAAGAGTGCACGTGGTGCTTTCCTGGTCGGGAGAGCACCCCGTGTTTGTCCTACACCTAGTCTACCACCCCGAGGTCATGGTCGCAACGTAATGGTGACTACGTCGTACGTGATAACGCACGGGGTGCTACCCCTCATTGGCATGCGATCAGTTGTTTCCACTAATGGGTACGCTCTAAACCGTACATCACAGAGCAGATAGGAGTCGTACCCCTCACAAATATGTGTATCCTCGCTTGACTATCCTAGTTGGCCTACATGGGCCTACAGGAGTTAGTGCAAGAAGGCCATTCCTACCCCAAGTCCCCACTTAAGGTGGTCAGCTCTCTTCCTACACAACGGAATAGTCAACTCTCCTCAATACATGTGTACTCCAGGGCCAGCTTGTTCCGCCAACAGAACTCAACACAACCCATCTCGGCCCCACCTTCTCATTATCGTCTCATCCTACTCCAACAATTTTCATGTATTACTGATTGCGTAGAAATCATAGGACTCAAATGATCTGAATTGAGTTAGAACTTAGCATAATTGTAGCATAATTCAAGCATTAGTAGCATACCTTGTAGGAATCTTAATTTCTGGATAATTAGGTAATAATACTCAGAGTTGGACATAGTTTTCGCTCTCGATTCCCATGTATGAACTTTGTGAATTTCTGAGAGCTACCAGATAAGGTAAATACACATAAATTGAGTTCTAATAAAACTAGGACTAAGGTGGATAATTACGATTGCCCTTTATGGAATCCTCAGTTGAAGGAGGGTAGTGATATCAAGGTCAGAAAATATGCCATCCTATCTGTCCCTTTCCCGATGCCAAGAGTAGGCACTTCCATCAAATAAGGCACTCGATATCCTTTTGAACACCACCAATCCCTAATAATGCCTCCTGAATAAAATTCGCGTATGCCATATTACGTTGCGATGATATGAGATAAAAAGAAGGAAATGTGTAGAAAAAAAGAGAAAAAAGAAAAAAAAGAGAGAAAAAAGAGAATATATAAAAAATATATATAGAGAAAAAGAAAAAAGAAAAAAATGTTGAGTTATAATTGTGTGTAGTGCATATATTTCATCACATTGAAGCAACATTACCAACCACATCTACGATCCACCAATATGGCCTTAACCTACTTTTCTGTATTTCTGATAGCCCGAATACTGGTTGAGAAATTCTGACTTAGTGTTAGGGTTATCGAAACTTTATTAAAGTGTTAATGTCATGTGAGACCACCAAATATGAATTATAGTTGTAAATTTGGTGAGATTGTGAGCTAGAGAAAAGAAAAGGAAAAGACAAGAAGAAAAAGAGAGAGTAAGTACAAAGGAACCAAAGAGAGCACAGTTTTCCTGCTTCTCCCTAAGTTGATTTATTTGATAGTCTAGAAATCTAGATTCTGTAGTACTAGTCTATATGTAGCACCAGATGAGTATAAACTACCAAATATAAACCCACTTGACTCAGACATCTTCTATTTAAGCTGGAAGCCAGGGTAGAAATTCCAGAACATTTTGTTATACCTCGTGGGAAGAAGTTTTCCTATTCCGATAGAATTATACTAGGGATTAAGTATAGGCTTTAGAGGTGAATCGACTTTTCACTTAAATCTGTTGCATAAGCTACATAACTACACTTTCACAATTGTCTGGATTCCAGATTTTCGGATAAAAACAAAAAGGAAAGAATCTCTAGTCTTACGCTTGATAAAAATAATCAGTCCTTTAGGGACCCATTTGTAGATAACTTAGTTTTGTATTTGCTAGGGACTAGCAAGATTTAGGCATGGGGGTATGATTGCGTAGCAATCATAGGAGTTAAATGACCTTAATTGAGTTAGAGCTTAGCATAATTGTAGCATAATTGTAGCATAATTCATGCATTAGTACCATACCTTGCATCTTTCCTGTTGTACTTAGATATTCATGAAATAAAGCTATAATAATATACTAATTAGTGTGTTGTTTGGTTTGTAGGTAATAAAAGCTTAGGAGATGGTCTGAAGCTAGATCTAAAGCAAGGAAGAGGCTAGAGCTACAACAGAGCTAGAGCAGAATCCTTGGAATAAAGCTATATAAGCTGAAGACATAATGTAGGGAAGAGATATACTATAGTACTTGTAGGGTTTAAATGTTTGAATTAAATTATGAATAACATAGGACATCCCTACACCTATCCCTAGCCTTAGGACAACCCTAGACACCTTCCCAAACCTTAGACATATTCCCATTAGGTCACCTTAGCCTAAAACACCTCAAAACCCACATTCCAGCCCACCTCTAGACGTCCAGGTAGGATGCTAGATGTCCAGGCTCCTTAGATTCCACCCGTAGAACTTAGAACCCAATCTGCTGCAAAATTGGACATCTAGACAAGGTGTCAAATGTCCAATTTTTGCAGAAACCCACGATTGAACCTAAACTCCATACTGATTCAGTATTGGACATCCAAACTAGGGACTTAGATTCTGATTTTGAGGTATAAGTTGTCTAATCTTAAGATCAGATGTCTAGAACCCTTCTCTTATTGCTATTTTTGGAATCAAGCTTAGATCATGATTTCTAGGGCCTTTAAACCCAATCCTACACCCTAAGAAACCTAAATTAAGGTATCCTAAGCCCAGTACACTACCCTAAGACTCTCCTAAGAACCTAACTAGGTTCTCACTAAGCCCAATTGACATCGATCTAAGTCAATTACACTTTACCTAGTCAAATGGACTCTCTGACTCATAGAGTCCAATTGAGCTCAAATCTCAACCAACACAAGTCCAATTGGACTCAGTGAGAGTCCAATTGACTCAAGCCTAATCTAATTGGGGACTCTTTCTCCCAATTACACACACATTGACCCAATTAAACTTGATTAAGTTTAATTGGCTCAATTACTATGAACCTATTTTTTTAGAAACCTAATTAAACCTATCATTTAGACTTAATTGGAGGTGGACCAAGTGGTCCACTTGACCACCACACACTCATGCACACACACAGACACCACACCACCACTTGGTTGTCCACTCTAGAGTATTCTAGAGTGGTCTCCAAGTGGCGTCACCTTGAAGGCTAAAAATAGTCTTCAAGGAGTTCACAACCTCTCCCCTTAGAAAGTGGATCTAAGAAGACCCACTCTCTACCACTCTAGCTGCCACCTAAGCCCATTCTAGAGAATTCTATAATTCTCTGGATGGCCACCCCCTTAGTCTATTTAAGGACCCAAGTGGAAGGCCATGCACCCCCATCTTGGACCCCATACTCTTCATCCACAAGCTCCATCAGCACCTCCACGTCCAAGAGCAAGTGCAACACCTTCACCACCTTCATCTAGAGGCCAGCCACACCACCTTGGCCATCCCTCTATTCCCTCCTACCACCTCAAGTCACATGGCCATTGGAGACTACCTTCGATGCACTAATTTCTCGTAGATTAGACTAATGTTCTTCATAGTTTAATTTCTAGAATTATTATCTTGCTAAGTAGTAGTAGTATTACTCTCTCCAAGAATGCATGCATAATCTTCCCAAGATCCATGCATGCATATCTTTTATGAAAGCATAGAATTATTTCTTTTCAATTTCCATGTACAAGCATTCCTCTAGAAATGATTGTAATGACACTATAATTGAGGAAATAAAACAAGTTGCCTACTTCATACCTCTATTGCAATAAAAAATGTTGGTTCCTGAAAATATCAATGTTCTTGCGATTGATGTGTATTCTGTTAACAACCATCGCAAAGTGAGAATTGTGTGCATGAGTACCCACACCTTCACATTTATTGTTTACCTAACACACACACGTGTTATAAGAGTTAACAACGTGACTGGTGAATCCTACATTTGCAGGTTCAAAATTGGCATTTAATTCTAAGCAAGTGGAAGAAGAGAATAAATAAATTAGGAATCAATTTTGCTATTTTACACCTCCTTGAGATCAATCGGGACACTCATTGTCTCATTGTAAATGTTTTGCTTGAATCGTAATTCATGCTATACTATGACATTTTCTTAAACACATCCACATTTTATGACTTCAACAATTATCAATGCCATCTCTAGTTATCATAGGGTTCAATCAACCACTACATTAATTATTATCAGCCTGGCACGGACATGGCCAACAATTCTGCATGTAAGTAGAGTTCTCTCATTTGCCTTAGAGTTCATATATTTCTAATGAAATGTTAACCGCCACTTGGCTAAGGAGTTCTAGACTCAACAAAATCACACCCATAACTTCACACAAAACATTTATACATGATGTGTAAAAAGAAACACTAACCTATGTACATAAAATTTATACATGCACTTGCATATCTAAAAACACCAACATACAACTAAAATTCATACACTCCCATACATAAATAAACACACCAACAGACATAGAGAATTTCATGCGTGCATAGTTACATACATATACAATTGCATACATACATAATGCATGTGTATAACACCACTCTACCTCAATCCATTCAGCCCTCTCGCGATGGCTGTGCTCCCTTCCTCGGGATATGGATCCTTCGTAGGTGTCAAAGTAGGGCCTATGAGGGTGAATGAGAGACCATTAGTTGTAAGCTGAATTTTTCAGTGGACCAAACATGTGTGAATGGTGTCAAAAACATAACCAAAACATAGAGAGCATCGATACCTTTCCAATGGTGTCTTATGGGTGCAATTTTGAGTCCATTTGGGCCTTGAACCTGCTAAAAAACTCTTCTCGCTCATGTGAACCTCGTGTATGCGAACGACCTCAAGACTTGCGCCTGCACGCTATCCCACAAGCTTGGGAGCTCGCGCGTGCACCTATTGTCCTTGCCTCCCACATGTGCTTTGATGCGTGCATGCGTACAAGGTATGAGGAGCATGCTTCCCGCCTTGCTCTCTACATGCATCTCAAAACCCCTGCCAGCGTGCCTTCCCTATAGGTTGGCGTGCCTGTGGCGCCCTCATGGCCGACGTGGTGCTGCTCCCCATGACCTCGAACTCTATGCTGACCGTCCTTGCGCATTACGTCTGCAGCCCTTGCACCTCATGCCTGCACACCACGAAACCCATGCCTTCCCTCACCCTACGCATCGTACTCCTCGAGCATCGTGCCTGCACACCTACTCCTCCAACCACATGTGCACCCAAGAAGGAAAAGAGAAGAGGGGTGGGGGGCACGCCGCTCCCGCAAATTCTCTCTCTTTCTCTACCACTACAGTGGAGCATCACCTAAGGTAGTGCTCAAAACAAGGGGAGGGGTTGAATTTTGAGGAGAGTGGGTTTATATAGTAGGCATGTGTTAGGTTTTAAGGATTTGATGGGGTCAGGGTACAATGCAATTTAGGTCCCATATTTTTGCGAGTTTCCCAAGGGACCCTTAACTTGAGGAAGATAAGGGTGGATGAAGTGCAGAAACCCCCTTTAAAAAATGAGGAAATCCTCACGAGGCCCCTACGTGGGTCCTCAAGTTCTAGGAAAACATTAATGGAACCCTTCAGAGTTTATAAAAACTCCCCAGGACTAATTTTCATTGTAATTATGGTGTAAAATTTATGCTAAAACCCTTGGGGTTTAGAAAATCACAAAGTGACCTTCAAATGTTCGTTTGATGTGGAATAATTGCAGAAGCCACCTTGGAGGATTTAGGATTTCCTTGATGGTCCTTAGGGTCATTTCATCTTCCTTCCTTAGCATGTCTTGGTTATTAGCTTCCATTTTTCCTACAATTAAAATACACCAATTAATGTTATAAAATCATTTATTAGTCTAAATATGGATGTAGGACCTAAATGCATGAAATGTAACAATATAAATGCATTAATATGCTAAACTAAGCTAAATTAGGCATGCAATATCTATTAATTGCACATTTATCACACCTCTATGCCCATCTTTTGTTAGTCCCTTAGCAAAATAAAAGACGAAAATTATGCAGAAACCTAAAAAGTGAGTTTGAACTAAAGTAGATTAGAAACTCTAACATCGATTTTTCACCAAATCAAAAGAGCCTGTATTCAAAATATTAACTACGAAGATTGAATAGTTCTAGAGTATTGACTAAAGCAAAGATCACCTAAATCCAATTGGAGATTTTATTAGCCTTACACTTGGGTCTCAAGAGTAATTTTTTATGGCTCTTTAGCCCACCTAAGGATTAAATTGAATTTGAATCTTAAGCATCTAGTGTGTGTAGAAAGGTAACTCATAAACTCAACAACCAAGTTGAATTCTAAGCTTTCAGTAAGGCAATTAGATTCTCTTTCCACTCTATTAGACCATGTTTTCAGATTTGCCTTATTAAGGATTGGTAACTCTTACTACCCTTTTCTAGCCTGAGGTTAAAATGAGGGTAGACCTAGTGTATATCTCCTTGGTTGAGTTGTTTGGCCTCTTATTACTATAGCTCACTCCTTTTGTAGTTTCAGATCATTTAGGCACACATTTTTTTCCTATTATATAATTTTTTCCTTTTTCTTCCTCCTAATACTTTAGTTTTTTGTTTTATTTCCTCCTCTTTCTAGACTCATTTTTCTAGGACGTGACTCTTCCAAATCTTGTTCAAGAACATCTTCTAAACAAAGGCTCAAAAAGCTAAAGATACGGAGCTGAGATCTAGGCATCTTGCAGCTGAAGAGCAAACCAAGTGCAACATGGCAAGCATATCCACAAGGATTGCAAGATCCTCAATCTAAGCCCTATTGACCACTTAGTTTTCAATAGGTGGTTTCCCAAAAGATGAGTCGATGCATAAGTGCAAGGGTACATTTCTTAATTTTCCCAATCTTTGCAAACTCCAGGGTGGGTAGATAAGTCACATATTTAGCACTTCTTGAACTTAATACTTCGGTGTGTTCAAATCTCCTTCAAGGACTTAGGAAACAAGTCTTTATTTAAGTAAATAACTGAGCTAATTACGTCAAAAAATGACCTAAAGAGTCTATGTGAAAAGTTTTTATTATATGTTTCTTAAGATTGGTGAATTGTTAATGTAAAAAATTCTGATCTTTCCTAACTCAAAACTCTAAAAACATCGATTTTTTTTTGTAATTGTTATTTAGCAAAAATCTGGAAACTAAATAAAGTAACTCACATAATTATCTACCACCCCCAGGCCTATTTCATGCAATATCATTAATGTATGCAATAAACAAAAGAAAAAGAGTAAATATCATCTGGCGATCCTTGAGTCTACTCAAGAAGTCTCAATCAGTTCTAGATCTGAATTAATATAAATTAACCTAATATGTACAACCCAACATAAACAACCAAAGTGATGGGTTACCTCCCAACAAGCGCTGAATTTTATGTCAACAGCCAGACGTGAACCCTAAAAAGATGAATACGTTAGTATAGAGGGGAGGGTCAAGAGTAGAATAACATCTAGATCAAGAAAATTCAAAATCGAATGGTCCCAAATGTTGACAAGTTGGTGATGCAGTCCCATACCTAAGGGTCAAATACTCGATAGATGCGAAATTGGGAATGACCGCATCCATCTATTTTCTAGCAATTGGTAATGGCATGCAGGCTTGATCAATTTGGGCCTGATGTTAAGTTTTCTTGCATTTATAAGAAAAGTCATTTTGTTGTAGTATAGAGAGCAAGAGAACTAACATATTTTATAATTTATACTGGTTTGAGTCTAGGTAGTCCATTTGGAGGTTTATTTTAGCTTAATTCACCATTTATTTTGTTGAATTACTTTTATTTTCTTAATTAAATTATTTACACTAAGAATTATTAAAGATTTAATACTTAATAAATTATACTTGACTACTTAGTTTGTAATACATACATAGCTTAAGGTATAATGTACATATAAGTTACCTTAGATATAATTACTTTATACTAATAATGTAATTATCTATTAATAACCTACTTAATTTTTACTAACTTTAAATAGCTACTTAACTCACTAACTAATATAACTTATAAATAGTTACCTCTTAACTTAACTTAGATTTAACATATATCTCACTACAATACTTTAACTTAAATACTTAACTACTAACATATAACTTAATAATGCACTACTTACTTAAGTTACTTAACTAACTAAGGTATATAACTACTTAACTTAATTAATCTACTTAGGTTACATCAAACTAATTACATTATATAACTTATGTAGCTTAATTTAGATTATTTAAATTATTACTAGCTTAATTAAATACTTTATTAGAATACTTTAAGCACATGAATCAATTGCAATAAAGTTTGAACTATATGGTCCTCGGACTTTCATATAGACTGTCCTGTCTCCATTGCCCCTGTATGGGAAGAGGAGGAAGAAACATGGGTGACAACCCTAGGGCGATGGGGGAAGAAACCGCGATGATGATGGATGGACGACCTAGAGATCTAGAGCTTGGAGACAAATGGAGAGAAGAGGTTTTGTCGCTACTAGTAGATCGAAGGTTGGCATGGGAAGGGCAAACAATTGTAGGCACTGGGGAAATAAGGAAATTAGCTGTCTTAGATGTTGATGGCGAGGACATATGGCGGCAGTGTACTGACACCCCCTTGTATGTCTTGCGTGCAGGGGCCATGGCCACAAGTGGGATTCTTGTATGGCTAATAGAGGGCAGGAGAGGGGAGGGAATAGGGTGCATCCCAAAGCGGCGAATGGTATGCCGCCACCGCCGCCACCACCACCTTCCCCTACCTATGGGGGGCACACCGTAGATGTTGAAATTCCTTTGACGGAGGACATCAAAGTGGCTGAATTGGTGCTAAGAGGGGCTCTGGTGGGGGAGGTAATGTCTGGCAATCCCTTGCTGGATAAGGTTTAGCAACTGGTAAGCTCGCTATTCGCATTGACTAGTGGTTGGAAGATCACGTTCCTCACCCCCATGCGATTTGTGCTTTTTGGATTGGGGATGTTGGACATAGAACGCTTGCATTTTCATTCGAGTGCCAATGAAGGGCTAATGGTGATATGGAGATTAGTCTCCCCTTTTGCTGGGTCATTTCCTGAGAGGCTGGCCCAGAGGGCAGGCTACAGATTAGGGAGATTGCAGATCAGGGGCTTACCTTTGCACTTGAGATCAAGAGAGGTGGTGGCGACAATGATAGCAGGCTTTGCTATGCTAGCTGAAGATGCTGAGGTTGGGTTAATTGAGGGTGATGGTCGGGTTCTCAGTGATTTGGTAGATGTATTCAAAGCAGGCTTTATCCTTGAGATGTTAATTCGTTGGTGTGGGGGAAGCTCCTGGCTGTTACCCCTTTGCTTTACACTGGGGGACAATGCTGGGGTGAAGGATCAGGATAAACAGCCCCCTATGGAGGTTGTTGGTGAAGAGGTTGGTGTACAACTGATGGGCAGGTTGACTCCTAATGAGGCTCCTATGCCTAAGAAGTGTAAGGACCACCATCACCTCGAGGAAAAGGAGGAAATGGAGGAAGTGACGCCGGTGGAAGTAGCCATGGCTGAGGAAGTGGCAATTCCCCAACCTTTGAATGATACAGTTGAAGAGCAGGTCCTAAAAGAGATCTCAAATATGCCGCTGAGGCTCCAATCGAATCTGTAAGATATGGAAGGTCTGAAATTTGGGGCTAGACCATCTACAAAGGATGGTGTGGGTAGATCTCCCTACAAGCTTAGGCAGAGGAGACCATCCAAAGTTGTAAGCCTTGATGAGAATACTGTGGCTACTATTATGAAGGTTGGCAAGGCTCAAAACTCAAACAGGGGGGATGTCCAAAGAGGATGATGAGAATCCTCACTTGGAATGTGCGTGGGTTGCGCGACAAGAGTCGAAGGGCCTCTCTTATGAGATATCTGAGAGAATGGGAGATTGATTGTGCCATACTCCAAGAGATTGACATTGAGAATGAGGAGGATAGGGTCTGGAATGACTTGAAAATTGCAGGTGCGGCTGATTGTCTAATGATCAATGCACATGGTAGGTCTGGTGGCATTGCTCTGTGGTGGAAAAAGGCATGTTTAAACCTATTGGAAGTACATAGAGCTCGGCATTTGGTGACTTGTAAATTCAAAAGGGGTTGGGGGGAGGATGTTGTCTACATTACTGGTGTATATGGACCGAGCCTTGCATCGATGAGGTGTCAACTGTGGGAGGACTGGACTGCAACTGCTGAATTAGTACAGGGCACTACCTGGCTAGTAGGGGGGAACTTTAATTGTGTGCTGACAAGGAGGGATAGACTAAATGGGGCAGTTGACAGTGCGTCCCTTGGGTTCCAGCTGATGGTTCAAACTCTTAGCTTAAGTAAGTACCCATCCTCAGGTGTTGAGTTTACTTGGAGAAATGGTAGTGGTCTTATGTCAAAGATTAACAGATTTTTTGGGAATGCCACTCTTCTTGACATGTTTCAGCTATCTGTTGTCTCTGGACTAGAACGCCCCTTCTCAGACCATTCCCCCTTGGTCTGGGACAACAGGGAACAAGTGCAAGCAACCTCCTACTTTAACTTAGAAGATCTTGGCTAAGAGAACCAGGTTTTCGAGAGATGATTGAGGTATGGTGGAGAGCTAAACATGTGGAAGGTTCAGCCACTGTAAAGCTTGTGTCTAAATTGGCTGCTCTATGCATAATGCTCAAGGAGTATGGGGCTGTGGTGTCTTCTCTAAGAAAACAAAGGTGTCTTGAGGCTTTGATGAAAATCCATGTCTTGGATACTAAGGAGGCAGTAGAACCCTTATCTGATGAAGAACTTGAGGACAGGAGAATGTGGCAAGGTGTGGTGGCAGAGGAGGAATTAAAGCAAGAGATGGATTGGAGGGAATGATCTAGACAACTTTGGCTAAAGGAGGGGGATGCCAATACTAAATTTTTCCACCATGCAGCCAGCTCTCGCAGAAGGGTGAACATAATCTCTTCCATACTCAAGGATGGTCAAAGAATATCCTCTATTCAAGAGATTAGATCGGAGGCCATCAGATTTTATAGGAACTCTTCACAGGCAGTAGAGAGAGGTGTACGGAGGATGGCTGCGAGTGATGCACCTAAGGTCTCAGATGAGCAGGCCTCCAACCTAATGGCTGCCATTAGTGAGAAAGAAACTATTGATGCCATTAATGATTTAAATAATGAAGGTTCTCCTAGAATTCAATGAGGCCCTATTGATTAAATGGGCGATAAAAATTTTTAGTGGGGAGGAAAAACTATGAGCTGATCTAATCAGAGATACATATGGCTATTCCAACAGTGCACTAAAGAGATTACACCCCTCCAAACCATCCCCGTTTTGGCACTCTATTATTCAGGCCATCAACAACAACTGGCAGTTGATGCAGTTGATGCTTGGAGATGGCAAGGACTTCAATTTTTGGAAGGAATAGTGGTCGTTGCTGGGCACCTTGAAAGAGACTTATCCGAGGACTTATTTGGCTGCAGTTGATAAGGATGGGCCGGTGAACAGCTTCTTGTCTGAATCAGGCAGTTGCTAGCAGCTGAACAACTCGTTGGCTATCAGGGAGGGAACTCGATTGGGGGAGGAAAGGCAGAAATTGATGGCAGATTTACAAGGTTTTAGACCAAGGCCTAATGTGGTGGACACCTATGCGTGGGATGGTAGGTACACAGCTCATCAAGCTTATGGAAAAATCGTAAGTCTTGGTAGTGGTAGGGGGAGCGACCACATTGACAAGAAACTATGGCTACTGAAGATCCCCCTCAAAGTGCAAATTTTTTCATGGTTATGTAGAAGAGAAGGTTTGATCGTTGGCGACCTCAGGCATAAGAGGATAGGTACTGCTTTACATGAATGTCATCTTTGTGGGATGCAGACCAATAGTCTATCTCACATTTTTTCTTCTTGTTTGGTTACTGACACGGTTTAGAGAAAAACTTGCCAGGAACCACTCCCACCTTGGGAGTCTATGTGGCAGAGCTTTGTGACACCTGGGAAACCACATCTGCATATGGCAGTGACCCTTTGGTGTGTGTGGAGGGTGAGGAATGAGAGATTGTTTCAGGAGAGACCAATGTGCTGTGAGCAAATTGTAAATGAGTGTTGGTCCCTCGTACATAGATGGGGATCTAATTTGTAGTTCTCCTTGCTGTTCTTTTATCTTATTAAATAAAATGCCCTCCCGGATTGCTATCGTAACACGATATCTTTCCTATCATTTTTCAAAGAAAAATAAAATTTGAACTATAACCATGGCAACTAATTCCAAATGAATTATTAGCATGGCACAATATGAACATTGAAATGATTAGAATTATTTTTCAATAAATAATGATAAAATGTTTTAGAACAACTAATGAAAGCTCACAATTCTCAATTAAGCTCATACTAAAGCTCGACACAAATGAGCATCTTTCATGCTAAGTGTTAACAGCCCAACACTTAGACTCTTCACAATAGCATAGGCATAAGGCACAAACACACAAATATCCTCTACTTTAAAAAATATTTTGGCAACCAACGGATCAGATCAATAGCCATCAAGGGCTAAATCAATAGCCACGTTGATGCCATGAGTCAACATTAAATTGAATCACCTGCAAGTTGCTCCTCCCAGGCTAGAGGATCAGATAGGGTATAGCATGCTCAAAGAGTATCGAATGCTCGTCACACATATAGCATCATAGTTGCTTGGTGGCATAACGGGTGTGTTTATTAATATGGGCGGTCATGTACCTTTCTGAGTTCGAGGTGGGACTAAAGAGTCCCCCTCCCTTCAAATGCATAGTGATTCCCTCAGTTCTTCTTCGCAGTGACTCCATCTTCGTCAATTCATCTTCAGATTAGACCATCCTCCTCCAATTGAGCTCCATATTAGCTTCAGCATAGATCCAAGCCTTGATTTCCTCATCAGGATCAAAAGCTACTTGTTTCCTCTTCTTGAATTTGGTTGACGAAATACATCTACTCACCATGACTGCCTATGAGAAGCAACGCTTCCAAACACCTGTAGGCTATGTGTTTAAGACCTTAAACCACTCTCTTACTCATCCTGAAAAATTTTACTTAGTGTCTAACAACTCCTAAGCACACTTGCAACCATAAGGGAGAGCTTCTAGTCCTAAGGACTACGTTAAGTTCATCACTGATTTAACACAACAAAGGAAGGTATAGAAGTTCAATTCAACTCAAATCCTGGATCTTAGGTTGCTAGACAGATTCCAACATTTCCAGGAGATTTAAATGTCATCAATTGAGTTATATATAGAGAGCTTGGATTCACATCTAGAGTTCATAAAAACTCATCTGCAGCTAGTTTGAACCCAACAAACACAAGGTCAAATAACAGATGCAAACAACTTCAAAACTTCATGAAAACAACTCCACAAATTCCTAACAACCTATAGAATGCATAGCACTCCTTAGAATTGAGTTCAGGAGCATCGAGCTCCTATGGTGATCTAGGTTTGACCAAAACCAGGTAAAAATTGACTTTGAACTCAATTCAATTCTGATCAATATAATAACTTAGGTAGACACTAAATCAACTCAGGCACAAAAAGATAAGAAATTGATTGCATGATCAGGTTCCTCAAGTTTGTCGCCTGAACATCAAGATGGGTTTGTTCAATAGAACAAATTGAAGGTTTAACAACCTAGTAGAAGGTTAGTCTAACCTAAGGATGTCCTATTGATGCTTAAGGATCTATTTGGAAGCTTTAAGGATGAATGAATTTTTCTGTATAGCTTTGTCAGAGCTGGGAAGAAAGAGGTATCAGTGAGATTAAAGCTATGAAAATCAGTAGCAAGTGATGGAAAGTAATCACTAAATGCTTCTAAAGTGGATTAGGGTCAATAAAAGTATATTTGAATGCTTCCTCTCAAGATTAGGGACGTCGAAGCTCATTGGAATTGCGGTGCTAAACTAAATGGATCGTTAGAGTAAATAACTCAATGAAACAACATATGAAGTAGCTTAGAAGCTTCCTGAAGGTCTCAAGAAGCTCAAAAGATTCTCGATTACTTCAAAGAGGGCTTAAGAAAAGTTATGTAAACGCAAATTGATTAAAAGAAGATCATGAATTTGTCGGAATGCTGGAATGGATGATTCATCAAATAGAATTAGGTGAATTGCTTCCTAAGGAGTGGCAATGGTGTGGAGGTGGTTAATTTGATGAAAAGACTCCTTTGGAGCTTCGCCATAGATAGTAGAGTTTGAAGGTTGATGTGATTTAGGCATTTTGTGACTGTGGGCTAATCAGAAGAGGAAGAAGGTGGAGGATGATCAGGGAAAGCTAAGAAAGGTGAAAGTAAGTTAAGAAAGGTAATTTACATGCTAAGACTGTGTAGATGAAGGTTGAGCAAGGTTGTATTTGACCTTGTCGGCATCAAAGAAGGAAAGGAGGTACTGGGAGTTACACTAAAGCTAAATGACCTAATGAACTATGCTAAGCTAAGCTATGAAACTAGATAAAGCTACTGAGCTGGTTACTTGGATGAAAGGATGAGGATGGCTCTATTGATTCCTCATCGGAGCTAAGAGAGAAAGGCTTGGGTGAGAGAAGAGTTTGCGACAATCGAATTGCGAAGTAGGGAGGAAGTTGAGTACTTCACCGTTGGCAAGGTGGAGTAGTGGAAGAGGGGGTGAGGGAGATAGCTTCTCCATCGGAGAACATCCAATAATAGGTAAGAGGACTTGCCGGAGTTGAGGAAGAAACACTACTGACTGAGTTCAGTGAAGGAGGGAAGGGACTTGATCCTTCAAATCAGTGGCCATGGAGGGCTATTTATAGTTGTGGAGAAGGTGCAGGTCTAATGAATCTGGCTGGAAATGAAGCTAGATACAACAAAATGTCGATTTTTGTCTTTGACGATGACGATGACGCCATGTTGACATAGACAGTTAATGGTAGATCCGAGTTGTTGGATTCATGTGATTCGTTAACCTCTTGCTTGGTGACCAAGGAAATCAAGATTAACCCTCTGATGGTAAATTATCGGTGAAAATGAATTCTAACCATTGTCGGCTGTCGATAAGGAATGGAAGAGAAGAAGATGCTAGAAGGACCTAAATGAAATAAATAAAGGACTGGAATGAAATAAAAACTACTTAACTGTAATGAATCCTAGGGACTAAAATGCAAGTCATTAATTTAAACATTTAAATTAATTCCTTTCTTTTTCAACTTTTTATTATAGGTTATATATATGTTAAATAATATAATTATGGGTTGAAATTACATTTTTGTCCCTTTGTACATTATTTAATTTAATACCTAGTATTAATGCTATTATTATTAACTTAGCTTGTATATTATATATACGCTTACTTTAACTTATTTATAAATAGCTATATGCATAGAATTAAGTCCCTATTATTAGTTAAATATAAAATAATACTTATTTTATAATAATTAAGCTAAATTTGGATATAATTAAAATAATTAACTATGTTTTAATGATATTACCAATTAATTAACTAGGTAAAGTAGCTAATTTAGGTGAATTAGGAGCCATGATGAGTCCCTCATCATATTCTCATTCCTAAGTTTTGTTAGTCCCTAGAAAACTATCTAGTGAATATCATGAATTAAAACACATTAAGGTTCTAAAAAGAATCATTATGAACCCTTAAGTATAGATATCATGGTCAAAAAAAATTATTTAATTTTTTTCTTTTTATATTTTTATAAATATAACAATAAATAATAGAAATGTTTTATGATTGGATTTCTATTTAGAGCATTGTGAAAATTCAAAAACAGAGGACTCATCTTAGACTCCAAAATACTTTAAAAAATAAGTACTCATGAAAAACAGATCCTTGACAAGAACTCTAACGAGTCAAAACCATCTAAAGTTTTTTTCTGTATCTCGTATATCACCAAATAATTCGAAACCAGTGAGGTCAAGATATTATGCCTTTGTGACATAACTCAAAAGTCAAAATTTGAATTCTATCTCAAAAACTCAATTAGGCACGGATAAGTTCTCAAGTCATATGAGCTTTGTCCTTAACTTTAGAAGAAGAATTGGTAGCTTTCTCCTTGTCTCTGGGGTTAACCTCAAGGTATATCTCCCTAGTGCACACAAGGTGTCTTTTGTTTACTTTTCTACTTCCAACTTCTACAAAATTATCCTTAATTCGCTGGGATCTAGGCATTCGACCCACAAGGATTTACAAGTTGGCCACATGCTAGCCATACCAACTTTTATTTGATACGAACTTTGAAATATATATTTTTTTCTTCTTTTTTTCCAAAACATTTTATTTTTCTCTCTTCTTTTTTTGACGGGTGCCATTCTCCTAATTCCCTCCTTCAGTTCTCTTAGGTTAAGAACTCATTAGGACAAGAGGACTTAATCCAGCCTTATTGACTGAAAAGTTTGAATTCCATCCCGAAAATTGAGTCATGTATGTGTAAGTGAAAATACCTTAGTTACCTTTCTTCCAAAGTAAAAAGTAGGTATACGAGTCACATACTTTAAACTCGTTAGGTCTTGACTCTAAACACTGTGCCAGGAATTGGAAATAACATGTTCCTATTTTAAGAAGTATTTGAATCTAAATAGAAAAGTCCCAAGTAAGGATTGAATGCTCTTACTTAGATTTGTTCTCATAAACATTTCTGAATACTGTACACATAATATAATATAATAGATACAATATATGTATTTTTGGTTTTTCGAGATAAATGTCATACTTAAAAACTCAATGACTCTGGTCCTTAAAAAATTTCTTCAAAAAGTTCTTCTATTTCTTTATGGTTAAATTCTCTCACTAAAAATTCCTCCCCACAAAAAGAGTATTTTTGTGTTTTTACTTTTATATTTTTTATAATTTGATTTTTCAAATTTTTATAGTAAGGAATTGAATGAATGTGTGGATCAGACTCAAAGTGTAGAAGTAGACATAGATAAGAAAAAAAAGGAAAGAAACAGATAAAAAATAGCTATGTACAATCTCAGGCTGCCTCCTGAGGAGCATTAAGTTTTACGTCTTCAGCTAGGTATAACATTCTCTAATAAGGCCCAAATCATGAGACTCAAGAAAAGGTTTAAGATGTTGACCATTCACTTTGAAGGGTTGATTCTTATTAGGTTCAGTGATTTCGGTAGTTTCGTTGTCAAAGACTCGAATGATCTTAAATGGACCAATCCATTTGGAACGGAGTTTACCAGGGAAGAGCTTCAGACGAGCATCAAAGAGCAACAACTTCTGGCCTGGTGCGAAGGATTTACAGTAAATGTGCTTATCATGGAAGGCTTTAAGATTTTTTTTGTACAACTTAAAACTCTTGTAAGCATCATTCCAAATTTCCTTGAGTTCACTGAGCTGCAACCTATGGTGATCATGAGCCTTCGCGAGGTTGAGATTATAGGCTTTTATCACCCAATAGGCCTTGTGCTTAATTTCTAATGGAAGATGAAAGGGTTTCCCATAAACAAGTCTGTACGGAGACATGCCTATGGGTGTCTTGTGGGATATCCTATATGCCCACAAAGCCTTGTCTAACCAAGATGACCAATCCTTCCTATTGTGTCTAATTGTCATTTAAAGGATTTTCTTGACCTCTCGATTAGAGACCTCAGTTTGCCCATTGGTTTGGGGGTGATAGAGTGTAGCAATATGATGTGTGACCCTGTATTTTCTAAGTAGGTTTTGGAATTGGACGTTGTTAAAATGGGATTCGCCATCAGAGATGATCGTGAGAGATGATATGGTTTTACATGAAAGGAATGACAACTCTATGGTCGTTAGTGCGTGTAGGTATGGCTTCGATCTAGTGAGAAACATAATCAATAGTGAGTAAAATGTACTCGAAGCCAAAAGAAGAGGGGAACAAACCCATGAAATCTATGCCCTAGATATTGAAGATTTCACAAACTACAATAGGGTTCAGAGGCATCATGTCTCTTTGTGTCATGCTGCCCAGAGTTTGGCAACAATTGCATGCCTTACAATAAGTTTATGAATCCATAAAAAGCGTGAGCTAGTAAAACCCATATTGTAAAGCGATGGTTTTACAACCAAAAAAATGATCGCCAAAGGCTTGGTCATGACAGAAGAAAAGAATAGACTATCTTCAAAGAATTGACAGAACACCTGATGATTTGATCATACAGAATCAAAAAGATAAGGATCTTCCTAGAAGTAGTATTTGGCTTCTAGTGCAAGTTTGGATTTGCGATTCCGAGACTAGTTGGATGGAAATCAGTGTGTGACTAAATAGCTCATGATGTCGGCGTACCAGGGAAGTTTGGATGCTATACTCAAAAGATGTTCATTAGGGAAACATTTAGTGATCGTTGGAGATGTCTCAATATTCTCAGAAGGAAGGTGGGAAAGGTGATCTGCAACAACATTCTATCATCCCGCTTTGTCACAAATCTGTAGGTCAAAGTCTTACAGAATGAATATCCATCTGATTAGCCTAGGTTTCATGTCCTTCTTTGAAAGAAGATGTTTAATGGCTGAGTGATCAGAGTATACTATAATGTAAGAACCCAAGATATAGGATCAAAACTTTTTGAGTCCAAATATTATTGCTAGCAGCTCTTTTTCAGTAACAGTATTGTTTCTTTATGCGTTATTCATTGTTTTGCTGGCATAGTAGGTAACAACGGGTTTCTTTTCGACTTTTTGTCCTAACACAGCTCCCATTGCATAATCAAATGCGCTACACAAGATTTTGAAAGGCAAATTCCAATCAGGAGGTTACAAAATTAGAGCTTCTGTAACTTGATCTGTCAGGATGTGAAAAGTAGATATGCACTTAATCATCTCAAAAGTCGTGTCTTTTGTGAATAGATTTGTTAGAGTTCGGACAATTTTCTTAAAATCAAGTATGAATTGACAATAAAATCCCACATGCTTGAGAAATGATTGAATGCCCTTGACCGAGTTTGGTATAGGAAGATTCAAAATTTGATTGTTCTTGGCTCTGTCTACTTGGACACCTCACTCATATACGAGATGGCCAAGTACGATGTCCTCTGGCGCCATAGAGTGGCTCTTCTCCCAACTGAGCACTAGATTCACTGCAATATAGAGATTGAGTATCTTTGACAAATTTTCAAGACATGAGTCAAAGTCTCCCCGAAGACTGAAAAGTCATCCATGAAAACTTCAAGATAGTCACCTACCATCTTTGAGAAGATGGCCATCATGCACTGCTAAAAAGTTGTAGGTGCATTACAAAGCCCAAAAGGCATTTTTCAAAATGCAAATGTCTCGAAGGGGCAGGTGAATGTCATTTTTCCTTGATTTGCTGGGTGTATAGAAACCTGCTTATATCTAGAGTATCCATCTAGAAAGCAAAAGAACCTATTACCTGCTAATTTCTCAAGAATTTGATCAATGAATGGTAAGGGAAAATGGCCCTTCTTTTTTATAGAATTCAACTTCTGATAATTGATACAAACTTGCCATAAATTCGTAATTCGTGTGGGAATGGTTTCTCCAGATTCTATAGTTATTTTGGTGAGCCCTACCTTCATAGGCACAACTTGGATTGGACTTACCCAAGGGCTATTAGAGATTGGATATATAATATCAGCATCTAGTCACTTGATAATTTCTTTCTTTACAACCTCCTTAAGATTCAAATTAATTCTACATTGAGATTCATGGGAAGATCATGCCCTATCTTTGTAACGACCCGACTCCCGAGTCCCTACGAGACACGAGAACCGGACCGACTCGACTAATCCCAAGACCCAGTCGTCCAATGAGGAAGTAACCAAAAGACAGTAAAATAAACCACATTCAGCATGAATATAACTAACAGTAAGAAAGTACAGCAGTAAGGAAAGAAACTACTACAGTAGGCACCACCACAACAGTAAAACAACATTTATCATATAACAAAAACTGCAGGTAAAGAAGGTACAGCGGAAACAAAAACTACTCACTAGAACAGAAACAAAAAGGGGTACAAAGCTGTGGTAACTCTACTGGACCCTACTCGGCCCAGCGTCCTCTGCAGCCGCCGACCCTGGCTGCTCAACACCTGGTCCTGAAAAAGGTAACGAGTGTAACACGTCAGCAAAACGCTGAGTAGAGTGGCAAACTAACTAAAGGCAACAGTAGAGTGTACAGTAGCTGTTATGTTCTATTACTTCCTTTATTTACATCTTTCAATTTTTCTCACTATTTCATTTATTTCTCAGATCCTTTACTTGATCTCGAATGTCCTCGTGGGACGATCTTGATTGCAGTCTTTTCCAAAACTAGAAGTAGCACGTGGTGTTCTCCTGGCCGGGAGAGTCCCCCGTGGTGATCCTACCCTCAGTCAACCACCCCAAGGTCACTGACAGACGTAACGGTGACTACGGCACGCGCGATAAACGCACAGGTAGCTAGCCCGCACTGGCACGCGGTCAGTCGTTTCCGTTAACGGGTGCGCCCAAAGCACAGCACGGAACCAGGGCAGAGCCCTCTCAGTAACAGGGGTCCAACCCCTCCACAGTAACCAAACCGGGGCCTTGCCCCTCCACAGTCCGCGCACCCTCGCCTGACTACCCTGGTTTGCCCTAGTGGGCCTAACAAGTCGGTGAAGGAGGCTAGCAGAACCCCGGGGCCCGTGGGGTAGCTAGTACTCTCCTAACACTACTAGCTCTCCTCGGTACTACGTACACGAGGGCCAACAAGTCGGTACAGAGCGGCCAATCCTAACCCCGGGTCCCTGGGGCGGCTGGCCCCACTCTGCACTAAAACAGGTACAGGTACTTCCCTTGGTACTGCGTACCCAAGAGACAGTACAAACTACATCTCAGTTCCATTCCTTTTCTTTCCAGGAGTTCCACTCCTAATTCCCCGTAGGGTTCCAGCTCTTTATCTCAGAACATCATATGTTTCACTTTCCAGATTCACGTTCTCAAATTCCATGATCTCAAACATGTTTCTTTATTCATAACAGGCAGCTGTTAATTAAATTTACAGGCAGCTTTATATAATCCTTTCCATTTTTCCAAGACTGCAGTAATATATATTCCACTAGTTTTTTCCATCCTAGGATTCATGCCATATCCTAGGATCTATCATACAATCTAGTTTTCCGGCCCTAGGATTCATGCAACACCTAGGAGCTATCATTCCATATATTTCTCATTCCTAGGATTCATGCAACACCTAGGAGCTATCATTCCATATATTTCTCATTCCTAGGATTCATGCAATGCCCTAGGTTCTAGTTATGGTTCCATACTTTAACAGATTTTATTAATACTTAAAGCCACTCTACCAAGTACAACGGGAGTAATGGGGGCGTGATCGGGAATCCCGCGCGCCTCCGCGACTCTCAAGACTGCAACCGAACGAGGTCCTATCATAAGGATCAAACACAAGGAGTGTCTCAAAATAGTGTATAGCTACTGTAGGCGGGTAGAGGAATAAATTCTGAAACGAACGCAACTCGAATCGCGGAAAACGGAGCCCAAACGGGCCCTAAACGGGTCGAGAAAGACAATACTGTGCAAAATCAGACGTCTGGAACTCCTTCCAGACGTCTTAAACGGTGGATCAGAGAATTACCCGTTCGGCTTGGTTCCCCGGACGTCCAGAAGTCTGTGGGGACGTCTGCCTAGATCCAAGACGTCCGATGGTCCCTCCGGACGTCTGGAGGTCACTCCCGCCGTCTGGTACAACTTCCAGACGTATGATTCGCAAAGGATGACGAATCAGCGAACCTGCGCACAGCCAACCCCCCTCCCTCAGTACGGTCAGTGGACAAGAATGAAGAAGAAAGCGGAAACTCACCTTTCAGACGTCTGTATGATCTCACAGACGTCGACCTTGCCGTCTGGATATCAATCCAGACGTCTGATTCTGGAAATTTTTCCAGAATCAGAACCTTGCTCGGCTTCCGCTCGCGACGCCGCCCGCGTCGCACCTCGCACGTCCGCTGCTCCGCCCGCAGCAGGTCCCTCTCCGCGACGCTCTGCGCCCCCTGCGCCCTCCGCCGGCCGGCCAAGCCGCTCCTGGCGAGCTCGCCCTCACGGCAGAGCCCCGCCCTCGCACGCCGCAGCTCCTCCGCGCTTACTGCGGCTGCCGCTGCCGCTGCGCCCTCGCGTCCGCTCGCTCTCGCGCACAGGCAGGAGAAGAAGGAGGAAGATGGTGGAGACGGGAGGGGAGGCACGCCCCCCCTTTTAACGCCGCGCGGAGAGGAGAGAGAAGGCGGTCGCAGCCGCCTGCAGCCGCAGAGAAAATGGGCAGAATCGCAGGTCTGCGCGCACAGGCGCGCAGACGAATATCCCGTGCGAGCATAACTATTCGCCAGACGTCTGTAAACTATCCCGGACGTCTGGTCGGACGTCTGGATGTGATCCCAGACGTCTTGACAGACGTCTGGGCCACCTCCCAGACGTCTTAAAAGACGTCTGGGGCACGCGCTCGTTACAATATAACAAACTCAAAGGAAGTTTCGTCCCCGAAACTTGCGCCAACTAGGGTGCGGGAAAAGGATGTCCAAATAACTATAACAAACTCAAAGAGGACCGAAGCCGGTCCGAAAAGACGTACCCGCGAAAAGCTCTGGGTACCGCTCCCGCATTGCCGCCTCAGGCTCCCAGGTAGCCTCCTCGTACCGCTGGCTCCTCCACAAAACCTTTACCAGGGGTACTTGCTTTCGTCTCAACCTGCGGACTGCTCGGTCTAGGATCTGTACTGGCCGCTCGGGGTAGGTCAGGTCGTCGCTCACCTCGACGCTCTCGTGACTCAGTACGTGGCTGGGATCGGCTACGTACTTCCTGAGGTTGGACACGTGGAACACGTCGTGCACACCAGAAAGCTGGGGGGGAAGGGCAAGTCTGTAAGCAACGGGTCCAACCCGCTCCAGGACCTCAAAGGGCCCTACGAACCTCGGCGTGAGCTTCCCTCTCACCCCAAACCGCTGTAAGCCCTTCATGGGCGAAACACGAAGAAAGACGTGGTCCCCAACCTCGAACTGCACCTCTCTGCGTCTGCGATCTGCGTAGCTCTTCTGTCTGCTCCTGACAGTGCGGAGTCGTCTATGGATCTGCTCAACTACCTCCTGACTCTGCCGGATCAACCTGGGGCCAACCTCCCACTTGGTCCCCACCTCAACCCAACTCAAGGGTGCCATGCATTTCCGTCCGTACAGAGCCTCGTAGGGAGCCATGCCGATGCTCGAGTGATAACTGTTGTTGTATGCAAACTCCGCCAGGGGCAGGTGCTCCTCCCAAGAGCCCCTCCAGTCTAGTACACAGGCACGCAAAAGGTCCTCAAGTGTCTGTATCGTGCGTTCCGACTGTCCGTCCGTCTGGGGGTGGTAAGCCGTGCTAAACCTCAACCTCGTCCCCAAAGCCTGCTGAAACTCAGCCCAAAACTGGGACGTAAAGCGGGTATCCCGGTCGGATACGATCTCCCGCGGAACTCCGTGTAGTCGCACCACATCACGGATATACCTCTCTGCCAACTGTGCTGGTCCCAAAGTGACTCGGATCGGCAAGAATCGTGCCGTCTTCGTCAATCTATCCACTATTACCCAGACTGCGTCGTGTCCTCGCTGGGTAACAGGTAAGCCCACCACCAAGTCCATGGTGATGCTCTCCCACTTCCACTCTGGCACTGGAAGCGGCTGAAGCGGCCCTGCAGGCCTCTGATGCTCGGCTTTCACCTGCTGGCACACTAAGCACTGCTGCACGAACTCACCCACATCCCGCTTCATCCCTCTCCACCAGAATTCGCGTCTCAAGTCATGGTACATTTTCGTGTTTCCGGGATGTATGGTGAATCTGGAACCATGTGCCTCAGTCAGGAGTTCTCTCAATAGCTCCTCGTCTCTGGGGACGCACAGCCGTCCCCTCAAGCGTAACACCTGGTCTGTGAAAGAGAAGTCCCCTGGGTCCCCTGATAGTGCTCTGTCGCGCAAAGACTGCAAGTACGGATCGGCCATCTGTCCCGTGATGATGCGGTCTATCAACTCTGGCCTGGTCTGCCGTGTCACCGTCACTGCCCCACAGTACCCTCGTAACTCTCGAGGTCGCCAACTGCCCACCTCCTCCAAAAGGCTCCAACTCTGTAACTGTAGACTGGCCAAGCGTGCAGGCGCCTTACGGCTCAAGGCGTCAGCCACCACATTGGCCTTTCCCGGGTGGTAGGAGATGCTGCAGTCGTAGTCCTTCAGGAGCTCCAACCAACGTCTCTGTCTCATGTTGAGCTCCTTCTGGTCAAAAAGATATCTGAGGCTCTTGTGATCTGTAAAAATCTCGAAGGTCTCACCGTACAAGTAGTGCCTCCATGTCTTCAGCGCGAAGACAACAGCTGCCAACTCTAGATCGTGGGTAGGGTAGGTATGCTCATGGGGCTTCAGTTGCCGCGAAGCGTAAGCGACCACGTGACCCCTCTGCATGATCACACCTCCTAACCCCTGCAAAGAAGCGTCCGTGTACACAACGAACCCGCCACTACTGTCAGGGATGGTGAGCACGGGAGCCGAGGTCAACCTCTCCTTCAGCTCCAGAAAACACGCCTCACAGGCGTCTATCCAAGCGAAAGGCACATCCTTCCGAGTCAACTGTGTCATAGGACGTGCAATCTGCGAAAACCCTCTGATGAACCGTCTGTAGTAACCTGCCAGTCCCAGGAAACTGCGAATCTCAGTGACTGAACGCGGTCTCTCCCACCTGAGCACTGCCTCGACCTTGGCGGGATCCACCGCCAGGCCGTCTCCAGAGATCACATGACCCAAAAAGGTCACCTCCCTCAACCAGAACTCGCACTTGCTGTATTTGGCGTACAGCCTGCGTCGTCTCAGAGTGTCCAGAACCATCCGCAAGTGCTGTCCGTGCTGCGTCCGATCTCTAGAATAGATGAGTACATCATCTATGAAAACCACCACAAACTGGTCCAAGTACGGTCTGAACACCCGGTTCATCAGGTCCATGAAAGCAGCGGGGGCATTGGTCAGCCCAAACGGCATGACCAAAAACTCGTAGTGTCCGTACCGGGTGCGGAAAGCTGTCTTGGAGACGTCGGTCTCCCTGATCCTCAACTGGTGGTATCCGGACCTCAAGTCGATCTTGGAAAACACCGTGGCACCCCGCAACTGGTCAAACAAATCGTCGATCCTCGGCAGCGGATATCTGTTCTTGATGGTGACCCTATTCAGCTGTCGGTAGTCCACACAAAGGCGTAGGGTCCCATCCTTCTTCTTCACAAACAGTATCGGGGCTCCCCAGGGAGACGCACTGGGCCTCACGAAACCCTTCTCCAAAAGGTCCTGCAACTGAGACTTGAGCTCTCGCAGCTCAAGCGGTGCCATTCTGTATGGCGCGGTGGAGATGGGGCTGGTCCCTGGTACTAGTGAGATCTCAAACTCGATCTCACGCTCGGGCGGTAGTCCTGGTAACTCGTCTGGAAACACGTCAGGGTACTCTCTGACCACCGGGATGCTCTGGAAGTCTGCCACGGGGCTATGCTCTGCCACCACACAAGCTAAGAAGCCCTCACACCCCTGGCTCAAAAGTCTCGCCGCCCGAAGTGCCGAAATGCACCTGAAACCTCCATCCACTGGCTGCCCGTGAAACTCGAAGGAAGGCAACTCCGGAATGGAGAAGACAATCTTCCTCTCAAAACAGTCTACCAAGGCGTGGTAAGCGGACAGCCAATCCATCCCCAGAATCACTCCAAAGTCCTCCATCTGTATCATAATCAGGTCAGCTGGCAGGCTGTGTCCCCCGATGCTGACCCCGCAACCCGTGTACACCTCCTCAGCTACAAACAGCTGACCACTCGGACCTCTGATTACGAACGGATTCTCTAACAATGTATAATCCTGGTCCAAACTAACTGCGAAACTGGCTGCGACAAACGAGTGCGTAGCGCCGGAATCGAAAAGCGTGTAAACGAGTCTGCCAGAAACTGAAACCATACCTGCTACCACGGATCCCGAAGCTCTGGCGTCCCTGTGTGTTAGGGCGTTGATACGCCCCTCAGCTCTAGGTGCGGACGAAGCAGCCACACTCTGCGTCGGACGGGTAGGTGCTGGCCGGTACCCTCCTCGCGACTGCGGTCCTCCTCCTCGCGCCTGGAAACCGCGGCCTCCTGCGCGCCCTCCAGTGCTCTGCGCGGGAAGTATCTGCTGACCTCCTGCCCTAGATGGGCAGTCCCTCCTGACGTGGCCCGGCTGGCCACACTGGTAGCAGAGGGGAACCCGACTCCCGCCCTCAGTGAGTCCCTGCTGTCGGCTAGGCGGGGGTCCGGTGCTGGCGACTGGCCCCTGTCGAGGGCCCCCAAAGGCCACTGATGGCCCTGCACAACGTGACGGCTCTCCTGCGGACGCCACGTGTCTCCGTTCTCGCCGGCCCTGTGAGAAGTCTGGCTGAAAGGGCCTCTTCCGCCCGCCGTCGGTCTCTCGCACGGACGGGTTGGTCTCCTCGTAAGTCATAGCTGCCTCTACCACCCTCGAAAACGTCGGCAGCTTCAGGGGTTTGACATACCCCCGGATCGCAGGCCGGAGCCCCTCGGTGAACCTCCAAAGGCGCTCCTCCTCAGTGGCTACCGCTGTCGCTGCAAAGCGGGACAGCTCCAAGAAACGCGTGCGGTACGCGCTCACGGTCATCGTCCCTTGGCGGAGAGTGTGGAACTCCCGCCTCCTCTGGTCTTGCCACGTCTGGGGAAAGTACTGCTCGCAGAAGAGGGTGACGAACTGGTCCCACGTCGGCTCGTCCCTCTCCTGTCCCCGGACCGCCCTCCACCACCGGTGTGCCGCACTCTCCAGCTGGTACGTGGCAAAGGCCACGCGGCACTCCACCGGGGGGCGAAGGGTGTCGAAGATCTTCTCCAGCTGCTCAAGCCAGTCCTCTGCCTCGGTCGGGTCCTCATCCCCCTTGAAGGAGGGGGGCTTCAGCTTCCGGAACTGTCCAAAAAGCTCGAAGTGGTGCTGTAGGGGAGGTGCTGGTGCACCTCCACGCGAAGGTGCCTCGTGTACAGAAGTGTCGGAGGAAGGTGGGGGCGGCAGGGGCCCATCACCTCCCTCGCGTCCAGCGCCGCGTCCGTCGCGTGGTCCCACAGAGGACTCCCCCTCTGCAACCCCAGGAGGAGGTGCTCGGGGCGGTGGGTGGAGCTCCTCTCGTACAATATCCCGTATCAGTCTGGCGAGGTCCTGGGCCTGGATGCCAGGGAGTGGTGGCTGGTCCACCGAGACGTCAACGACAGCACGTCCGCCTCGCCGACCTCGCCCTCGGCCGCGCCCGCGCCCGCGGCCAGTCTCGCCAGTCCCACGACGAGGCATCTCCTGCAAGGAGACGCGAAACAAAACGGAAACGTCAAAACAGACGGTACCTAACAACACTTCTAAGAGCTCATGTCAAGAGATATGTTGTGGTGGCTACTCTAGCTATAAACATGTGAATTGGTTATTTTCCAGTCAGTTGATTCACTTCTCGGGACGACCTGGCTCTGATACCATCTTGTAACGACCCGACTCCCGAGTCCCTACGAGACACGAGAACCGGACCGACTCGACTAATCCCAAGACCCAGTCGTCCAACGAGGAAGTAACCAAAAGATAGTAAAATAAACCACATTCAGCATGAATATAACTAACAGTAAGAAAGTACAGCAGTAAGGAAAGAAACTACTACAGTAGGCACCACCACAACAGTAAAACAACATTTATCATATAACAAAAACTGCAGGTAAAGAAGGTACAGCGGAAACAAAACTACTCACTAGAACAGAAACAAAAAGGGGTACAAAGCTGTGGTAACTCTACTGGACCCTACTCGGCCCAGCGTCCTCTGCAGCCGCCGACCCTGGCTGCTCAACACCTGGTCCTGAAAAAGGTAACGAGTGTAACACGTCAGCAAAACGCTGAGTAGAGTGGCAAACTAACTAAAGGCAACAGTAGAGTGTACAGTAGCTGTTATGTTCTATTACTTCCTTTATTTACATCTTTCAATTTTTCTCACTATTTCATTTATTTCTCAGATCCTTTACTTGATCTCGAATGTCCTCGTGGGACGATCTTGATTGCAGTCTTTTCCAAAACTAGAAGTAGCACGTGGTGCTCTCCTGGCCGGGAGAGTCCCCCGGTGTGATCCTACCCTCAGTCAACCACCCCAAGGTCACTGACAGACGTAACGGTGACTACGGCACGCGCGATAAACGCACAGGTAGCTAGCCCGCACTGGCACGCGGTCAGTCATTTCCGTTAACGGGTGCGCCCAAAGCACAGCACGGAACCAGGGCAGAGCCCTCTCAGTAACAGGGGTCCAACCCCTCCACAGTAACCAAACCGGGGCCTTGCCCCTCCATAGTCCGCTCACCCTCGCCTGACTACCCTGGTTTGCCCTAGTGGGCCTAACAAGTCGGTGAAGGAGGCTAGCAGAACCCCGGGGCCCGTGGGGTAGCTAGTACTCTCCTAACACTACTAGCTCTCCTCGGTACTACGTACACGAGGGCCAACAAGTCGGTACAGAGCGGCCAATCCTAACCCCGGGTCCCTGGGGCGGCTGGCCCCACTCTGTACTAAAACAGGTACAGGTACTTCCCTTGGTACTGCGTACCCAAGAGACAGTACAAACTACATCTCAGTTCCATTCCTTTTCTTTCCAGGAGTTCCACTCCTAATTCCCCGTAGGGTTCCAGCTCTTTATCTCAGAACATCATATGTTTCACTTTCCAGATTCACGTTCTCAAATTCCATGATCTCAAACATGTTTCTTTATTCATAACAGGCAGCTGTTAATTAAATTTACAGGCAGCTTTATATAATCCTTTCCATTTTTCCAATACTGCAGTAATATATATTCCACTAGTTTTTCCATCCTAGGATTCATGCCATATCCTAGGATCTATCATACAATCTAGTTTTCCGGCCCTAGGATTCATGCAACACCTAGGAGCTATCATTCCATATATTTCTCATTCCTAGGATTCATGCAACACCTAGGAGCTATCATTCCATATATTTCTCATTCCTAGGATTCATGCAATGCCCTAGGTTCTAGTTATGGTTCCATACTTTAACAGATTTTATTAATACTTAAAGCCACTCTACCAGGTACAACGGGAGTAATGGGGGCGTGATCGGGAATCCCGTGCGCCTCCGCGACTCTCAAGACTGCAACCGAACGAGGTCCTATCACAAGGATCAAACACAAGGAGTGTCTCAAAACAGTGTATAGCTACTGTAGGCGGGTAGAGGAATAAATTCTGAAACGAACGCAACTCGAATCGCGGAAAACGGAGCCCAAACGGGCCCTAAACGGGTCGAGAAAGACAATACTGTGCAAAATCAGACGTCTGGAACTCCTTCCAGACGTCTTAAACGGTGGATCAGAGAATTACCCATTCGGCTTGGTTCCCCGGACGTCCAGAAGTCTGTGGGGACGTCTGCCTAGATCCAAGACGTCCGATGGTCCCTCCGGACGTCTGGAGGTCACTCCCGCCGTCTGGTACAACTTCCATACGTCTGATTCGCAAAGGATGACGAATCAGCGAACCTGCGCACAGCCAACCCCCCTCCCTCAGTACGGTCAGTGGACAAGAATGAAGAAGAAAGCGGAAACTCACCTTTCAGACGTCTGTATGATCTCACAGACGTCGACCTTGCCGTCTGGATATCAATCCAGACGTCTGATTCTGGAAATTTTTCCAGAATCAGAACCTTGCTCGGCCTCCGCTCGCGACGCCGCCCGCGTCGCACCTCGCACGTCCGCTGCTCCGCCCGCAGCAGGTCCCTCTCCGCGACGCTCTGCGCCCCCTGCGCCCTCCGCCGGCCGGCCAAGCCGCTCCTGGCGAGCACGCCCTCACGGCAGAGCCCCGCCCTCGCACGCCGCAGCTCCTCCGCGCTTACTGCGGCTGCCGCTGCCGCTGCGCCCTCGCGTCCGCTCGCTCTCGCGCACAGGTAGGAGAAGAAGGAGGAAGATGGTGGAGACGGGAGGGGAGGCGCGCCCCCCCTTTTAACGCCGCGCGGAGAGGAGAGAGAAGGCGGTCGCAGCCGCCTGCAGCCGCAGAGAAAGAGGGCAGAATCGCAGGTCTGCGCGCACAGGCGCGCAGACGAATATCCCGTGCGAGCATAACTGTTCGCCAGACGTCTGTAAACTATCCCGGACGTCTGGTCGGACGTCTGGATGTGATCCCAGACGTCTTGACAGACGTCTGGGCCACCTCCCAGACGTCTTAAAAGGCGTCTGGGGCACGCGCTCGTTACAATCTTCAATATAGATTCGATGAGTACAGTAATTGGGGCTAATTCCAATCAGATCATGGAGTATCCACCCTATTGCCTTCTTATGATCTTGTAGGACCATGATCAATTTCATTTCTTGATTTTGAGAAAGGTGAGAGTTGATAATCATAGGGTAGGTTTGATCGGGTTAGAGATATACATATTTCAGAGTATCAGGAAATGGTTTGAGTTCAATTTTTGGTGCAGGATCAACAATAGAGTCTGGGGTGGGATTTTCTATATAAAATAGAGGTAGAGAAGGTGTGTCTAGTAATTTGACCTCTTGATCTAGTGCTGAGTCAAAGGATAGGTTTTCCTCTTGAGGGATAAATGATTCAAAAGATGATTCGTATAAATCAAGAGAAGTGATTTCATCCTCAAGAGTTGTAATAGATATAACTTCCTCAACCAATTTAGAATTGATTCCCTTAGAAGTTTTAAAGATATCTAGTTTAAGTGTTTTCTCCCCAAACTTGAGTTTCATCGACCTTGATTCGTAATCAATATTTGCCTTGGCTGTAGCCAAGAAAGGTCTCCCTAAAATGATTGGGGTGTTACAGATTCATCAGGAACTTCCATATCTACGACTATTAAGTCTACAGGGAAATACATGTCTCGTACACTCACTATTACATCCTCCAATACTCCTCTAGGTGACTTAATGGATCTATCAACTAGTTGCAAAGTCACATCTGCAAGTTTCAGTATGTCAGCATCGAAATGCTCAATTACGTAAGTAGGAATTAGCTTAATGGATTCTCCTAAGTTTAGGAAGGCTCTATCAAAGAGTTGGTCCCTAATAGTGCATGAGATCAAAGGAGAACCTGGGTCTTTCTTCTTTAAAGGAAGTGTGCTAGAGATTATCGAGCTAACTTGCTCGAAAAGTACAACAGTGCATCCTTTCTTCAGCTTATGCTTCAGAGTACACAAGTCTTTCAGAAATTTTGCATAAGCTGGGATGTGTCTAAATTTCATCTAGGAGTTGGATATTAAAATGTACCTGTTCAAAAACCTTGATCAAGTCTTCATTTATTGTAACGGGTTTCTTTTGTTTCCTAGATTTCCTATTAAGCGCTTTAGGAAAAGGGACTTGTGTATCCTATCCTTCGAGTGGTTGAACCTAATTAGAAGTAGTGGGAATATCAGCAGAATCAGGTATGTCAGAAATAGGCGGTGTAGGAGCAGTACTTCTAGAGCTATTAGGGTTAGAGATGGGTTTATAGGATCCCTAGTAGAAGTCCCCCGATAGGTTGTAACAGAGTTTACACTCGCATGAGAAGATGATTGAGAAGAAGATTGTGGGTTCTGTAGAATCGAAAGATTAGGAAGTAAAGGTTGATTCACTTGATATAGCATAGGTTATTGATACGGATTTTATGCGATTTGTAAAATACGAGTTTTAGTCATTGAAATGCCTAAAATCGATCAACTCTTAAATTTTTAATACCTAGACAGGGTGAATATCTACGGTTGTCCAAGGAGGCCAATTTGTTAGTCAATAAGATGATTCTCTCTCTCACCTCTCAAATCAACACTTGTATTTTTGTGATTTTAGTTTTTATTCTTTTTTAGGGTTTTCAAAATATATCAGGCACGATTGCAAAGATGATAATTATGCTAAAGACTACACCTATCACTAAACCTATGTGACAAGAAGAAAACCTTTTCTTCTAAGCTCACCCTAGACAAGTGCACCTAGGTTAATTAGAAGAAGAAGGTGTAGTGCACTAAGCTACTAAGATGATGAACACACTAACTAGAAAACATGAAAATTGGAAGGCAAAATAAATGCTTTGTATTACTAGCAAGTAGAGTACATGTAGAGGAATGCTTCTTGTGAAAACAATGAACTACTAGTTGATAAATGCCAGTTTATCATCATTCTTATGCCCCAAAACTAACCTAGCTCTTAGGGTTTTAACTCTGCAAATGCATTTTTGGGCTGAATTTAGGCATTTACCTAGGATAGGCATGCATTGCATTTTAATGTATTTTTGATGCATTTATCTGAGTGTCAAGATAGGTAGCATGTTAGATCCCACACATCTTGGCACTCAGGAAGGCAGAAGATGAAGAAGAAGCTCCTATTAGCTGGATCCCAGCTTGATTCAGCTCATTTCAGCTGAATCCCAGCTAGATCCAGCTCATCCCAGTTGGATCCCAGCTCCTTCTAGCTGGATCAACTCACCCTTAGCTCCATTCAACTCATCTCAGCTGAATGGTAGCTCTAGCTAGTTCACCTTAGCTCCATGCAACTCACTTCAACTGGATGGCAGCTTAAACCAGCAAAAGACAGTTGATCCCATCTCCATTTCATCTCTTCCAGCTCAGAAGAGTCCACTGGAAGTTCAACCTGAGTAGGACTAGCTACTAACATCAACTAGGTAGACTTGGTCAGCTGAAGATGACCTTAACCAGCTCAGGGTAGCTCAAGTCCAGTTCCCAGGGACTCCACTTAGCTCAACTTAGTTGAGCTAAGCTACCTTAGCTACTATAGCTAGTTAGGTCCTCCCTGGGAATATCAGACCCAGCTCAACTCAGCTTACATCAGCAGAAGTCAGGTCATCCTAGCTTGGCTTAGAAACTAGCAAAGAACTAGCAAGCTAAGCCAGCTAAGGTAGCTCCTTGCAACTCTCTTCAACAGCCACCAACTGTAGTGCAGCTCAAGATGACTACCTCCAACTCTTCTCCCCCAAAACCCTAGTTCCAAATGCCTCAAACCCTACTCCTTACTAGCTAAGCTAGCTTAGCTTAGCTAGTCACCTCCTTGGCACCAACACCTAACCCTAAAGCCCTAGCTAAATAGCTCCACCAAAAAACCCTAACCCTAAGTCCACCCATGCTACCTAGTCCACCCTACTTTTGGCACCAACTATAGGCAACCTTCCACCGCACTCCACCACCAAAAGACCCCTCTCCTTTGGCGTCAAAGAACACCCTAACTACCCCTCTCCTTTGGCCCCAAAAGTCCCCACATCCTAACCCTACACCTACCCATACAACCCCTCCTAGCCATTCACCTACCCACCTTATAGAACCCCCCTTAGGTGGTGCCTGACCATGGCATCCCTCCATGGTTGGCACCAACTCCATGCACCTCTCCACCACCATAACTACCCCCTTCACACCCTTAAAGATGGAGCCAACTAGTATTAACCCTAGGATCCCCATAACCACCACTAACCACCTACCAAACCTAATCGTAGCCCTCCACATGTCCACGCCAACTAACCCCCCTTTCCACCTCTATATATACCCACCACAATCACCACCAAAAAATCATCTCTTCCATTTAGTTAGGTCCACCATTCTTCCACCCCATCTCTACTCTAAGGAAGAAGGAGAGAAGAAGATCAAGGGGGCAACCTACTCGCCCCCTTGGTGCCTTATTCCTCTCATTCTTCTCCCTTAGCCACACCAAGGAGGAGATCATCTTCACCTAGAGGGGATAGCCAGGAAAAGGAGGAGCCAACAAGGTGGTTGACGCCCACCTTTGAGGGGAGTTTGAATGAAGGCTAATTGAAGAAAGAAGAGAAGGGAAACTCTTTTCAAGTGTGGGGCAACCACACTTGGAGCAAGAGCCACTCAGATCTTCTACCAGAATCAACCCTTCTTCTTCTTTATCTTCTATTCAATCTTTTGTGTTATCTACTCTTGTAGAAGCATTCCTCTACTTATATGTTACCCTTTTAGCAATACAAATTCATTTTGCCTTCTAATTTTCATGTTGTAGTTAGTGTGTTTTCTATGTTGTTCTCGTGGTTGTAGTGCACATACTCTCCTCTTCTAATTATCCTAGGTGCACTTGCCTAGGGTGAGCTTAGAAGAGAGGACTTCATTCTTGTCACTTAGGGTTAGTTGTAGCATAATTTCGCCTTCGCATTCCATTGTCTCAAACCAGATTGTTTTTGAAAAAAAATAAATAAATAAACTCAAAAACGTAAAAAGAAAGTGTGGATTTGAGAGGCAAGAGAGAGAACCACTCATGTGATTAACAAATTGGCCTCCTTGGACGACCCTAGATACTCCACTATCTAGGTATTACAAATTTAAAAGTGACTCAATTTTTGCACGTTAAACAACCTATAAAAATCACATTTTACAAACCGCGTAAAAACCCAATTACTAGCTAATACAAAAGAAGCTGATAGAGATGAAGGAAAAAGGTATCCTCCAAATGAAGCTCAGAATGGTCTTCGCTCCAAGCTCGGTAGCTCTCAGGCTTGAAGAAGATAATTCCTTTCTCGAAGATGATGTTCCTCCTAGTTTTCCTCCAAGGTGGCCATCAACCACCATGCTCCTCCTCTTTCCTGGCCGTCCCCTCTATGTGGAGAACTCCTCCTCCTTGCGTGGCACAAGTGAGAGGAGAGAGAGGAAGAAGGCAACAAGGGGCACGTAGGTTGCCCCCTTGATCTTCTTTCTCTTCTCCTTGGCTGTAGGTATAGATGGTGTAGGTTGAATAAAAACTAAGGAAGAAGACGGTTGTAAGGTGGTGGTTAGATGTGTTTTTATAAGAAGGGAAGATGGTGCTTGGCATGGAAGGTATGTGTAAGGCTAGGATGGTCTCTCATGGGTGGTTAGGTGATCCTAGGGTAAGGCTATTTGGTGCTACATAAAGGGTTACTAGGGGGTAGTGATGGTGGCTAAGGGACACCTAAAGGTGGCACCAACAATGGAAGGGTGCCATGGTTTGGCACCAACCTTGTTGGCTTCTAGAAGGTGGTTAGGTGGAGATTGTTTGAAAGGGTAGGTCTATGGTGGTGATGTGATGGGGTTTTGGAGGGAGAACGTGGTGCCAAAAAGGGGGTAGTTAGGGATGTTTTTGGCACAACTTTTAGGTGTCTTTTGGAGGTGGTGGTGGTATAGGGTTGGCGCCAAATTGGAGTAGGAGTTGGAGAGCTTAGGTGGACTCCAGGTAGGCTTATTTGGTGGAGCTAGTTAGATGGGCTTTAGGGTTAGGTTTTGGTGCCATGGAGGTGGACTAGCTAAGCTAAGCTAGCTAAGCTAGATTAGCTAGTAGGTGAGTGGAAAAGGAAAGGAGGTAGAGCTAGGGTTTTGGTGGTGAGTTGAGGAGGAGCTACATCTAAGCTGCACTGGAGTTGATGGCTGCTGAAGAGAGCTACAAGGGGCTATCTTAGCTAGCATAGCTAGCTAGTTCTTTGCTAGCTGCCAAGACAAGCTAAGATGAGTTGGCTTCTGCTAATGTGAGTTGAGGTGAGTTGGGTTTGGCCATCTCGGAGATTACCTAGCTAGCTGGAGTAGCTAGCTTAGGTCAAGTAGCTCAGCTTAGCCAAGTTGAGCTCAGTTGAGTCTGGTAGCTCTAGCCAGTTCACCTCAATTGAGCTACCATTCAGGTGAGCTCAGCTTAGCCAATGGTCCTTGTTAACAAGGTGAGATCAGGGTTTTAAAAAGATGTCATGTTGTAGTATAAACAAAATCGCTTCGAAAATAAATAAGAAGTTTTTTTACTCGAAAACCTAAGTATCCGAGGTCGAACATAGGGAGCAAATGGAATCTATTCACTAATCTCAATAATGTAATTTGAACACTTAAATTTACTCAAAATCTAATTTAGAATATCATGCAAGAGTTGATGAATTAAAATGTGGCCAACAAAAGAATTGGACGTCTGATTCTATAATCAAATGTATTAAAAGATATGCTTCTCTCTCTTTCTTCTCTTTCTGCCTTCTCCTTTATTCTTCTATTCTTTGGCCTTCTTCTTTCCTCTTTCTTTCTCATTGGTTCTTCACTTTCTTCCCTATCTGCCTTAGCTTTCTCGACCCCTGATTTCTTTCTTCCTTCTTTCTTCTTTGGATCTTCTGCCTTTGCCTTTCTTTTCTTTAGCCGCACCTCTGCTACAATGCTTCTTCTTCTGCCTTGCCTTTCCTTTTTTTCTCTTCTGACTTCTCTTCTTTGCCTTGTGTCTACCCCTGCTTCCTTTCTTCCTTTGCTTCTTCTGCGGCCACAGCTTCCTTCCCTGCCTGGCATTAGCTTCACCTTGCCTTAGCTTCAACTGTGCCGTCCTCTTCCTTCTTCTCTTCCTTGCACACACTGAAGAGCAAAACCTACCCCCTACCCTCCCCCGCATCTCTCTCTCTCTTTTTCGCTCCTAGGTTCGGTCTCCCAGAGCCTGGTAATCAGATCGGGTTTTGCGTGCCAGGGTCTAGGCACACCGGTGTGGGTGTGGTGCACGAGGAGTGTGAGGGATACTCGGGTCGGTCAGCTAGATCCGCGAGGCATAGGTCGCGGACGAGGCGTGCGTATGTGGGCGAGGGACCTCACCCTATGTACTGGAGGCAAAGAGCTAAAAACAGAAAATCAATTTAAGTCGCTTACCATGTTTCTGAGTTCACGAGGTGGGACTAAATGTCCCACCTGCTTCTTTTCACACACCTGTCGGAAGCTTTCACTAATTGGGGGCAGCAAGACTCCTCACAGAGCCTGCTCTCTAGGTGGATGCATTCGCGCACTGAATGTGCATCACCTGGAGCGCAGCACCTGGGTGGATGTGGCTTGGAGTGTTGCTTGCAAGCTCCTTATTCTTGCTCCAACGGCGGAACGGGGCTCAGATCTGAAACCATTCAATACGGCTTGTCGACCCCAATAAAACACATAAGGAGCTTCGCCGTGTCAAGGCGAAGGTGAGGTGGTGGGTGGCCTAGGCGTGTGTGCCTAGGTCGCTCTGTGACCGTGAATATGGGTTAGGTCGGAGGACATTTAGGAAAGTGATGGTGGTCAGTGAAGGGGTGGAATGTGATCAGTGAGTGATGGCGGAGGTTCTGAGGTCTGTGGCGAGGCATGTGGAGGTATGGAGCAGTGGAAGCGCCTCGCCAGTGGGCTGCTGGAGGTGGAGAAGGTGGTGGTGGTCTGTGGTGGTCGGTGCGTGAAAGTAGAAATAAAAGTAGGGGAAATACAGAAGAGAGAGAGAGGAAGTGTTCTAACCTAACTACGTGGACGAAGGGAGAGAGGAGGCAGGCAGCTCTTACCTGCTGCTGCCAGAGAAGAAAGTACTAGAGGAGGGAGAACGGCGACGATGACGGGGTTGGAGATGCACATGCAGGTATGGCGGAACGTGGAGGAAGGAGACGAAGATGTCTCTGCAATTGGTATTGTGGCAGAGCGACGAGAAGGAGGAGAAGAGGCCACCGGTGCTCGCTGGTCACCAGGCCGAAGGAGAGGGGACGAAATTGGGGTGAATCTCTGGCCAAGCCAAGCTGAATAGGTGCGGCCGGAGGTGGTGGACCTTTTATAGGCACCTGCAGGGGCTCTATTGCTTGGAAGACAAGCTTCCAAGCACAAGAGACCTCGTCAGAGATGGAAACAGTCGCACGAGAGATTGGGTGCGAATCAGTGATTGGGACCATGCTTAGATGGAAGGGAATCCTCAGAGAATCTCCCTTCCAAATCTGGAAGGAGATCTCTGAGGAATCAGAGAGTAATGATTGCACCGCAAAAATACACCTGCAATTGTGCCGTCCTGTGCTATTTCCTAGCATTACCAATGCATATTAGGTATCCATAGTCTCATTTGTAAAAATACATGCATGCATGCATTTAATTGAGAGGGGAGGAGAGTGAAATGAATGGCCTTGCAATTAACATTTTTCCTCAAGTGCTGCTTTGCAAAATTCACCATCTTTTTATTTTTAATTTTACTTGACTTTGAATTCTTCCTGCGGCTGCATGGCATGGCTGGACCTTCCTCGCACCATGCTCTGCAACAGCTCTCCCTGCCAGCCGCATGCAAGCCTCTCCCTGTTAGCCATGAGCCATGCACAGCTAGGGCATGGCTGTGCATGCTTTCTTCTTCTTTAAAAAGAGCACCGCTCCTTCTTTGCAAGTAGAGCCTAGTCCACCAAGAAAAAAACACACAGCAGCTTTTCTTCTTCTCCATGCCGTCTCCTCCTCTCTCCCTCCATACACAGGCCCTCCTCCTCTGAGGAGACACTCTTCTGGCAGGAGTACCTCACGGTGGTGCACATCCACCACCTTGAGTCCACCACCGCCCAGCTCATCAAAGAGCAGTGGGCATGGTGGTTCTTTCTCTGTTTCAACGTCCAAGCCACTTCAGCCATTGAAGCAGGAGCTTCAAGCTTTGAAGCTCAAAGCTCCGCACGTAGCAGCAGCAGTAAGGCGGCAGCAGCTGTAAGGCCACCGAGCAAGCCAGCAGGCCACCATGCGCGCCTGCAGGCAGCCTTCGCCTTTCGCTTCTTCGCGTACGCCCACCTCTCCGCGCCGGCAACCAGCCGGCGCAACCTTTCCACGCGTGCGCCAGCTCGCGCACGCCAGCTGCAAGCTTCCCGCACTCACAGCATCGGGCGCAAGCGGTTGCGTTGCTTGCTCGGGCACTGTAGCCACTGTTCACGCATTTCAGCGGAACACTGTGGCTACAGTGGGGTGACCGGTAAGTTTCTCACTTATCCGATTACCCGGCGCGTCGCTATCGACCACAGCTCGCGCGTGCGTCCCGCCCCGCGTCCCGCTCCAGCACCCGCTTGTGCGTCTACATGCGGTTCCCAGCCAGCGCCCGCTCCCGCCCGCATCTTCGCCCGCTCCCTTCGCCTCCCTTCGCCTCTCCGCGCGCTCACTCCCTCCCAGCGTGCACCTCTCTACACGCATACGAGCCTACACGCACGCGTGAAGCACCAGACGACGCTTGGAGGCTGCAGATGGCTTAAACGCCTCCTTCACTACAGTAGGAAGCTCTCTCTCTCTCTCTCTCTCACAGCACTCTCACTCTCTCTCTGCCGACACTTACACACACACACACTCTCATACACACACACACACCTATACTCTACTTTATACATATATATATATATACGTACATATATATACTTATATACATACATACATACATATATATATATATATATAAATATATATACACACACATATATCTATACATATATTAGTTTTTATATAACTATGTTTTAGTCTATATACATACATATATATATATATCTATATACTTATATATATATATATACACATATATTCTTACATATATACATATATTTATATACATATATCTATATATATATTATTACCTATATAACTAAGTATAAGTATAGATACATATATACACACCTACTTCTACATATATATATATATATAAATATATATATATAGTTATATAGATATATGTATATATGTATGTATATTTGTATATATATATATACAAATATACATACATATATACATATATATCTATATAACTATATATATATATATTTATATATATACACATATCTATCTACATATATCTATATACATGTATTACTATATATATATATACATACATATATATACATCTATATAGTTATATATACATACATATACATATATATATATATCTATACATATATTTACATATATATATATATATATACACACATATATAAGTACACATATACCTATATATTTATAACCATATATACATATAGATATATTTACATATATACATATATATATTTTCACATTACTTACCATATGTTATATCGCGGGAATATCTGCACCAGTTGCTGATATTCCCTGATACACACGTACAGAAAGCGTGTTCACACTCATCTTCCACCCATCCACCTTACACTCCACGTGGCACGTCGTCCTGTTGGTTGCGTCTTTCTAGACGACGACCGACTCGACACCGTGCTGCACTCCATCTCTGCCTCCACCCCCACCCCTTTATACATATATAATATATACATATATATATACTATATCTACTTTATTTCTGCTTCTCTTTCCTGCCAATAAAATGATAAAAAAATATATATAAAAGAGAAAAGATAATTCTTGACTTGCAGGTACTCTGTCTTATGAATAGCAAGACTTGTTTTGAAACCTTGATTTGGCTCAGAGCCAAGAACCTAATTTTGAGGGTGTGCCTCAAGGACAAGAATTATCAGAAAAAAATCTAAATAGAAAAACACCAAAAACATAATAAACGAACGGAAGAGATTCGTTATAGGAAAGGCATGGAAACTTCACTTCTAATCCCACTTCCCTTAGTTCGACCCTGGGCCTAAAAGTGACCAAGATAAAATCAAGTAGGCCAGGTTAAAAATTTTGTAAAGAGATGGTTAGGTCCGATTTAGGTTAACCACTATACACATTTCAACGATAAAATCACCATATTAACACCACCTAACCGGGTCCCGACCATAACCTTTCATGGCACCGTTGCCGGGGAAGTGCGTCTTCAAGTAAGTTTTTACTCCATTCCTGTAATTTTTCTCTTCTCACACCCTTCTCTTCATGGGTGTTTTTGTTTGTTGCTGTGCAGGTGAACCTATTGCAAGGAGAAGACAGGTAGACAAAGTCAGAGACGTAGGCAGATCCAAGGTGGGAACAAGAGCGTGAAGACGTCGACACCGCACTAGAGCTTCGCACACGTTGTTGCACAAGTAGGTCTTTCTTTCTTAGCAATCTAGGTTAACTTGTAACCTTAATAAAAAAAAAAACTAAAAACTAGAAAAACTTCTTGGGATCTCTTGGGGCAAGTGGATTAAAATTCACTTGTTTGATTGTTTGTCTTCACTCCCACCGCCCCGGGATTTCTCGCAGAACTTCGCATAGATAAAATCCAAGAATCTCGATTCTTGAATTTTTCGCCGTGTGAAGTATTCTTTGAGGCAAATAAAAAGATGATTGCCACCCCTCTTTGCCTCACTTATCTGCAATTCGGGATCACATTTTTGGTGGGGAGACTTGGAATTGAGTTGATTTCAACCCCACCACGACTTTTCACGTGCCTAAGATTCGATCCCGAATATTTCAACCCCAACAAATTGATTTTCTTTATCTTTTGGTTGAGCCTTGTGTGTGGAAATCTTTTTGGTGATTGGGAGCACTTGAATTGAAGTGCTTTGGCCCCCTTTCACATAAATCTAAAATTGATTCGTGCATCCACACATAGAAATCTCCATTTAGGGAAGCCCATTGCATTTTAGCATGCATTAACCAATTGACATTGAAGAAGGGTTTGTTGTGCTTAGAAGAAAACTTAAAACCCGAAGATTGGTTGAATTGGTAATTCAGAGAAATCCTAAAATCCATACGACTTGAGGCTGAATTCTAAAAACCATTCACCAATTAAAACTTCAATTCGGGGAGATTTCCCCGTTGCATGCTTGTTTTACACACTTGAAAAATCAATCACTTGGGCATACCCGTAAACAACGCCCTTCACATTCCAAAAGCACTTGATCCTAAGCCTTTAACTAAAATTGGTAGCAACTTGACCCTTATTAAGGATTGGAGGTCTAACTACCTGCGTGTAGCGCCTACATGCTGGTGAGGGTTCCCGCATGCTATCGGGTGTCTAAGATTGAGGCAAACGGCCTTTCAATCTGGCCCGGTGGTTCTGCGGTGCCCGCATTCGGTTCTGTAGTTTGTGATAGTAGGTAACTTAGATCTTTAGGTCTAAGGGCACACTGTAGAGGTTAGGAATTTGACTGTATTGATTTGTCATCAAGTGTACCTTTGCGGCATTATTTCTCTCATCTCTTTTCCCTTCTTATTTCCCCAATTCTTCCTGCGGTAGTGCATGTTTGGGATGAGGTCACAAAACCATGAACTGTTTGAATTGCCTGATCATTTTAGAAAAGGAGCCGAATTGTCCTCCTCCTCCACAAACATGGCTGCATGCCCACCCCCAAATCCCGAGGGAGGAAACCGCCCTCAAAACCTAGCAGGTGGTGGAGCCTTAGATCCCATAACCCGCCTCCAAGCCCTAATGGAAATGTATAATGAGCAAATCAAAGCCATTAAGGAAACAATGGAGGAAATGCAGAACCCTCCCGAACGGGAGGAGTCTAGGTCTCTTAGCTCTTATCAGAATCCCGTTGCTACAGAGACCATAGGACAAATTTGGGTCCCCATGGGTGGGGATGACTTTGAATTGAAACCTAACATAATTCGCCTAATAAATTTTCACTTCCATCGTCTTGCAAGTGAAGATCCTTTTCTCTACTTGGAAGACCTAACCCGATTAGCTGAAACTATTAGACCTAGAAATATTGGGTTACTTATAGTCCTCATGAAAATGTTCCCATTTTCATTGCGGGATAAAGCGTCGCAATGGTTACGCACCCTTGGGAGAACCATCCACTCTTGGGAAGCGATGCAAATAGCATTTCTCAAGAACTTCCCAATCGGGCAAACCAATGCGCTTCGCCGTGCTATCACTTCATTTACGCAACAAAATGGCGAACAATTTCATGAGGCATGGGAGAGATATAATGACCTCCTCAGGAAGTGTCCGCACCACGATCTGCCTAAGTGGCATATAGCCCAGATTTTCTACTACGGGATAAATGAGACTTTGAAGCAAATTACAGACGCTTCCTGTGGAGGGAATTTTATGAATAAAGATGAGAATGGAATTCGAATTGTTTGAAAATATGAGCGAAAACTCAATGAACAATGCCTCCATTGTCGCCTTTAATCGTACCAGCCAGCCCCGAAATGTCCACGAAGTTGACACGGGACCCTCCCATTCATCCACTGATCTCAGCCTTATAGCACAAAAATTGGATGAAGTCTCCATCGTGCACAAGAAGCTAGACGAGCTTCTGGCCAACCCCGCCCGTTCTATGGCAAACACCCCCACCTCACCACTTCGTCACAATCCCAATTCTTCCAACACCAGGCTTATCCCGAGATACCCCGTAACACCTTCCTTACCAAGTGTCGCGTCGAGCGATTCGGTAAGTCATGTGGATCTCGCTTCTACTAGCCAGTATTTTGACACGGAGTACCAAGCCTCCGTGTGCTCGGACGCATATTTACATGCGGACGCGTCTTCTGGCATAGAAGACGCTTGTGCCGTGGGGAACAACCCGTTCTCTGCCACTTATAACCCAGGGTGGCGAAATCATCCAAATTTCGCATGGTCCAACAACCCGCGGTTCCAAAGCCCCGCGGGGGGACCAATGCGACCATCCGCACCCGTCATCCCAAGGGCCCAGTCTAATCCTATGGCGAATCCACCATCAGGCCCTTGCGTACTGCAAGTAGAACACGCATCAAGCCCTCTTGATAAATTGATGCGAATGATGATGGAAATGTCAAAGCGCCATGAAGAGAACATGACCTCTCTTCAACACCAATTGGCGCAGCATAATGCTGAGATCAGTCAATTACGCATGGCGACTCAATCTCAGGGCACTCTTCCCGCCCAACCTGTTCCAAACCCACAAAATTTCGTACCCTGTGGTCCTCAACCATAGGTACGACCTTCTCAGGGGCAGGTTAATCAGATTCTGCACGCTCCGAGCACTCCACTGGGATTTCAGGCTAATCCCGTTGCAGCACCTCACTCTTATGTCCCTATTGCAAACCCTCCTCCACCGTATGATCCCACTGGACTCGCATCGACCAATGCAATCACTACGAGGAGCGGTAAGCAGACCATCGTTCCGCCTCGACCTGATCTTGGCCCGTCTTCTACATCGCCCTCTCATTCAAGATGTGCACCGCATTCGCGAGAGGACGATACACCCAAATTGGTGCCAGAATCAATTCCATTCCCTGAGGCTCTACTGAGGGAGCCAAAAGGCAAGAAGAAGGATACGCAGGCCTTTGATAACCTGCGTAATTTGTTCAGGGATGTAGAAATCAAGGTACCCCTGCTCGAGGCTATCGACCACATACCTACTGTCGCCCGACTTTTCAAAGACTACACAACACCCAGGCGACAGTCAAAGAAAACTAAGAATCCGGTGGTTCTCTCGCCTCATGCGAGTTGTGCTATACTGTCAAATCTACCACTGAAGCAGAAAGATCAGAGCATACCGCTGATTTCCTGTAGCATCCAAGGCTGTAGTTTTAACCGTGCCCTGCTTGATCTGGGATCTTCCATAAATCTTATACCAACCATCATGCTCGAAAAATTTTCCTTGGGAAATCTGAAACCCACCCCTGTCACGTTACAGTTGGCAGATCGTTTTGTCAAAATCCCAAAGGGTGTGGTGGAAGACGTGGTGGTTAGGGTCAACAGTCTCTATTTTCCTGTTGACTTTCTTGTTTTAGATATGGAAGTTTCTAGCTCACTTTCTGATTGTCCAATCATCCTTGGTCGACCTTTCTTGGCCACAGCCCGTGCCCATATCGACTGCGAGTCAGGCTGTATTGAGATTGCCGCTGGATCTGAAAAGCTCAAGCTTAACATCTTCAAGGTAGCGAAGAACTTTGATTGCGATTGCATCGAGGATGACACGTCTGACGAGGACATGGCCGTTAGCAAGTGTATCAGACTAATTGGGACTTATTTTGACTGCTGCGGATTACCTGTAAACATTGACGATTGCCTAACTGACACATATTGTGACATTCCCCCATCCCTTCCTTGTCCCGTACCTTCTCCTGGCCAGACTTCTGACAAGGTTTTCTCCACTTCCCATACGTCATGGTCTGAGTCATATTTGGGCTACTCACCGCTGGACCACACTCTTGAAGACCGGATTGCCCTTTCTTTCCCGCTAAATCAGGCAGATTTGCAACTCCACACTGGGACCTTGAGCCTATATATTACTCACTGGGGCTATTCCTTTTTGGATCCATCTATCCAAGAAGCCCCTCTTCTTGGCCAATCTGAGGGCCAAC